>CM056955.1:3057653-3493400 GCA_029856935.1 Cyclocarya paliurus | reverse complement strand
TCCTTGCACTGATCCCAAAAAAGGTGGGGGCACACGAGATAACGGAGTATCGTCCCATTAGCTTAGTGGGAGTGATTTACAATATCATTTCCAAAGTGCTAACCAACCGACTTAGTGAGGTGGTAGGGAAGATTGTCACCAAGCCCCAGAATGCTATTGTTAAAGGTAGGCAAATTCTGGATGTAGTTCTTATTGCTAATAAATGTCTGGACAGTAGAATTAAGGCAAGCTCAGCAGGGATCATATGTAAGTTAGATATGGAGAAGGCATATGATCATGTTAATTGGGATTTCCTTATCTATCTTCTTGGAAGATGTGGTTTTAGGGAGAGGTAGCGGTCATGGATCTGATGGTGTATATCAACGGCCAAATTCTCTGTGTTGATAAATGGTAGTCCTGCAGGTTTCTTTCACAGCTCGCGAGGTCTAAGGCAAGGAGATTCGTTGTCGCCTTTATTGTTTGTTATTGTGATGGAAGGATTAGGTAGGATGATCTCGGCTTTGAACCATCATGGCCACATGGAAGGATTTTCGGTTGGAACCCCGAATAGGGACTTCATTAACATATCTCATTTGATGTTTACAGATGATACGCTTGTATTTTGTGGTCTAGGTCAGAATTAGGTACGGGCTTTGAAGGCTTTGTTTCTATGCTTTGAAGCAGTATCTGGTTTAAAAGTGAATTTTGATAAGTCTGAAATAGTACCAATCGGCGTGGTGTCTAATGCACGACAGCTGGCTCATGCATTGGGTTGTAGGGTTGTCTCTCTACCTCTGAAGTATCTGGGTCTTCCGTTGGGGGTTGGTGCAAGGACGCCTACTATATGGGGAGCAGTGATTGAGAAGATAGAAAAGAGATTAGTGTGTTGGAAGAGAATGTATCTGTCGAAAGGTGGTAGGCTTACCTTGTTAAAGAATACACTTTTGAACTTACCTACTTATTTTTTATCACTTTTTCCTATACCTGCAAGTGTGGCAGGCCGGATCGAGAAACTCCAACGTAACTTCCTGTGAGGTGGTTTGGGGGAGGAGTTTAAGTTTCACCTGGTCAAGTGGAAAACGGTCAGTCGCCCTTTATCCAATGGTGGTTTGGGTGTTAGAAATGTAAGGACTTTCAATCGGGCATTATCAAGCAAATGGCTGTGGAGATACAATAAAGAACCGAAAGCTTTGTGGAGAAGGGTGATTGGGCACAAATATGACGATATATGGGGGGATGATGCACTAAAGAAGTTAGAGGAACTGATGGAGCGGGTTTGTGGAAACACATTAGAAAAGGTTGGATGGTCTTTCGTCGCCAATCTCGCCTTTTGATGGGCAATGGATCCAGGATTAAATTTTGGAAAGATACATGGTGTGGAGATAATACTTTACAATATGCATTTCCTTCATTATTCCAAATTGTCAGTGCCAAAGAGGCTTCAATAACGGAGGTTATGGGAATAGCGGGTGGGCAACTTCATTGGAATATTAGTTTTAGTAGGGCTGCGCAAGACTGGAAGTTGAACAGTTTTACTGATTTCTATAGTCTTCTGTACTCTGTAAAGCCTAGTAACGCACAGGATGATAGATTGTGGTGGGTACCTGCCGGGAAAGGTGAGTTTTCAGTTTGCTCTTTCTATAAGGCCCTTACACAAGATTCCAATATTCGGTTTCCATGGAGGAGGATATGGAGACACAAAGTGCCTCTCAAAGTAGCCTTCTTTGTGAGGACAGCTTCTTTAGGCAAGATTCTCACAACAAATAACTTGAGAAAGAGGCAGATTATTATAGCAGATTGGTGTTGTATGTGTAGGGGCGGGGGCGAGTCGGTGAATCATCTCTTGTTACACTACGATATGGCACGAGCTTTATGGAATTAGGTGTTGGGTAGAGTTGAGTTGGGTCGGGTCATGCCAGAGACCGTGGTGGCAGCTTTGGCCTGCTGGCCAAGCATTGGAGGGGTACATCCAATATCAACAGTTTGTAAGATGATTCCAATGTGCATCATGTGGTGTCTATGAAACGAGTGTAATGTGCGCACTTTTGAGGACAATGAGAGATCGCTAGAGGAACTTATAGCTTTATTTTATAGCACGTTATGTACTTGGTCCATTGCTGTTGATTTTAATGGCATGGCCCTTCATGATTTTCTTGTTTCCATTACACCTTCCTAGTCAGTGTTGTCTTTTGTATATACTGGACTAGGCCTATTCTTTGGAGTAATACAATTTATTTTACTTAACAAAAAAAAAAATCAACAAGTTTCGATAGTTCGAGTTCTTCTATTTGCAAGCCGGTAGCACCTTTCACATCTCGTATACTTGACACCTGCTTGTAAATAGAATTGTCCAAAAAAGAAGACAAGGTGTGTGTACTTGTATTGTCATTGGTAGCTGCGGTTTAGAGGACATGGGTACTTAGATGGTTGAGTTATCTTGAAGACCCATATTGGTAAGTCTCACCCGAGCTTCCTATCCCAAAAGTTTTTGAAAAAGAAAAACATAGACAAGATCCAATGTATCATTTACAAGAATCTGAACCATCTCAATCAAAAACTTCGATGGTCAATGTTAAATACATTTCTCTTTTCAAATATTCACGAGGAAAAAGAAAAAAGATTACAATTTTCTGTGAAGGGATCTCCAATCAAATAATGAATCGTACAAGGCAAATATACATAAATGGAAAAAAAAGGAAAGGAAAAGAAAGAAAAAAAATACAAAGAAAAAAAGACATACAGTTTGGTGTAGCAGCTAACAAAAGTGGATATTTCTTGCTTCCTCTCTCTCTCTCGCTCTCCTGCTGTTATGTCCATATCAAATCAAATCACCTTCAGACTAACTCCATTAGGAGAGGGTCACCTTCTGCCATTATTCTGATCAACTTTATGAAATCTTGCTCGCTTGACACATTCCAAGGATGCACTGCAGGTACTTGAGCGGAATATAGGGTTGAAGAATCATTTGTAGGTGGTTTACGCTTGTAGATCATTGTATCAAGCACTGGGTCAAAATTCTGCGGTGAATCCATCGATACAAAGAACATGGGTACTGCAACCTTTTGATGGATTTCTAGACTGCCCACCAGATTAACAAGATCGACAAAATCAGCTACAAAGCGCCGGGGAATGTAGAATACTTCAGAACTGCATATTCCGATGCTCTGAACGTTTGTTATGCTTTCTTTATAGCTGACCTGGAAGTTAGCTGGCATAGTGCTAACAACCTTCTTTACAAAGTCTGCTTGTTTTGAAAACCAATCTGAGTTGTCACTGGCTGACACAGTAGTCCAAGAGTTGGAAACCTGAATCCCATTGAATTTGTTAGCGGCTGAGAGAGCACTTGTAACAATTTTCAGTAGACAAGCTAATCAGCTTCTACCATTGGTAACATAATTAACAATACTTCTAGGGTTACTTATAAAAAAAAATACACCATTGAAACAAAGCATATAAGTTTGAGTCCATTAAAATTCACACCGTCCCATTTGCCTCAAGGGAACAGGGCAACAGATTGCAATTAGAGTATCAAAGTTATATTACCTTATTGGTGATCCACAGTTTAGTCTTATCTGCCTGCACCAGATTCCAGTAATTAAGAATGGTATCATCCTGAAGAAATAAAAATCCTTCTGCACTAGTGTATCTGTCAAAAATCTTAGGCAGGTGCCTGAAAAAAGAATTAGACAATAATTAGGCAACCTGATTATAAAATTTTATAGAGATGGGTCATCTTAACCAACTAAGATCCAAAAATTGACAACATAACAATAACGCATGGCTAATACTACAAGAAATTGACAACATAACAACCCAAGGTTGCTTCTGAGGGACCTTGGATTTAATGACAAGCAAAAATCAAATTAACATTTATTAAAACTGAACTAAGAAAAGAGGGAAAAGAGGAAGGGGATAATTAGATGATAACAAAACTTTTACAAAAATACAAGTAAACCAATAAGAAATCAAATTAAAAAAAAAACGAATTCTGGAATTTGGGGAGTCGGCTTCTGAAGCTCTCCACAACACTTGCATCTTGTGTTAGCATACAATTCTATGACACATGATACAGAGATCACAATCATGATAGGAAAATTCTTGCCAAGCAGCATTAACACTCCTTAAGCTCCCAAATTGACTTCAAAATTGCATCTTCAAATACTATTTGCCTCAAAACAGCATTTTCAACTCACATCCAGAAGCACTATTCCAATCCAATAACATTTGCATGTTTTCATTATTAACTGTCAAATCTTTTACATGATTTCCTATATTGACGAAAAGCTATTGCCGTAAATTGCAATTAACCTTAAATTCTGTATCAACAATTCACATGGAATAGCATATTGCAGCATCCTCTATCTTTTTAAGTTGTTAGTAATCATAAGAACACGGTATAAAGTAATATTCCATAGTCTAACTAAATGCAAAACCAAGAAGTCATGATGGTAAATATAGATACACGAGTAGTACAAAGTGCATGATAACAGCTTACTTGTATAGCTGCTCCAATTGGCATTCCTCAACAGCAAGGTCTGGGTTCTTCTGTCCTGACAAAATAATTACTGTTTTGAAGACTCGACCATAAAGCAATCTCCATTCAAGTGCAGTACGTTCCACAGGCCCACTGCAATACAAAATAAGAACAACATTCCCAAAATTCTTCCTCCACCGAATCAAATTTGCAATCTCATAGTTCACTGTCCCAGTTTCCTCAACCCCAAGATGAACAGATGGCAACTTTTGTGGTATAAATTCTTTCCTATCCCCCTGACCAACACTTGCTCGTGGCATATCCAATTCCAATGACATTAACCTAGGCTGCCTGTAACCAACTGCAAGCAAGTCCTGAAGCCAGGCAGCAGTAAACTTTACATCCTTATCAGCCCAAAACCCCTCCTCTGCCATTGCAAAACTTAATTGCAAAATCTTTTCAAAAAATCTATGCTCATTTGATCTCCATGAAACCAGGAACTTAATTAAACGACCTACATTCACGTGAAGATCCTTCTCTTCTGAAAATGGGTATGCCTCAGTTCTATCATTCCGATGCACCGTAGGGGGGTAAACCACAACATAACCACCAATTTCCCACAAAAGTCTTTGTCCCCAATATCCTCTCAATACATCAGAAGCCATTGAGCTAATGGAAACAGGAAGCATCAACCCCCAAAACGCTGCAGAATGGTAAATTGTATTAAAAGAATTAACGGGCACCATTATTCCCTGCGGAAAGGCCACCTTTGGGGCATGCTCATCAAACCTAATATCAAACGCTTCCAAACCTGATTTCCTCGTAAAGTAAAACACGGAATCAACATCAGGCAGTCCATTCGAGATCCCCTGCTGAATAAACTGCTTTCCGCCAAATACTTCAGTGTAATACTCTTCATGTCCAACTTCACCCACGTTCTCCAGTGGTAGCCCTCTGGGCCAAATCGATCGCTGTCCGAAATGGATATACGGGTTTACAACGGTTCGATTTGGGTTGTCGTGGCTATACTGCAATATAACCTCTCGTCTAGCACCCTCCCCAACCAATTCTACATCAAAATGCTTACCTACATCCCCATCAATCACATCACCGCGATCATCAGCGTCGAAGATCTTCTTCGCACCGTGTTGGATCGCAAACAAATATCCAACAGTCTTCCTAACATACGAATCATAAGGAAGAAAATCCACAACACGATAACCCAAACTAGCTTGCTGTTCCAAAGACAGAAAAATTGCACCTTTTAGGCCCCAATCGGAAGGTGTTTTGGAGTTCCCGATTGCGAGGACTTGCCAGCCTCTGATCTTGACGAGGTTGCGGAGCGAATCGCTGGGATAATTGGGCACTGAGACAACGATCCACTGCTCGGTTCTGAAATTCGCGTAGGGTGAGGACTTGTCGGTGACGGGCGCGATGGAATTCCAGTTAACTTGTGGGAATTCGATATTCTCGAGCTTCTTGGCCTGGGTTTCGAAGCAGAGAAGGGAGGCAGTGTCGCCGATATTGCGGAGGAAAAAAAGAGCGGCGACGGTAGCGATGAGGAGCAGGACGGTGAAGATCTTGTAGAGATTCTCGGAGACCCATGTGGAGAAGTCGAGGCTTTTGGCCTCCGAGAAGCGATTGGGGTGGAGCGTGGGACGGGTTCTGTCTCTGATCTGGGATTTTGGAGATTTCGGAGTTGAACGCTCTTGGACCAACATTGGACCCCCAAAACCTTAAAGAACCAGTACTACTAAGCTTTGACTCCCGAAGCTGAATTCTCTCTTCCTCTCTCTTTGCCTCACTCAGAGAGCTTGTGGCCCTCTCTCTTTAACTCCCCGTAGAACATGGCAGACTCAGTACGACATCTCCTGGCCGGCTAAAGTCTCTCTCTTTCTATCTATTATTTCATTGGTTGTGTCGAATGCGGTTGGCTTGCCGACAGGTATGGCTTATTGGTTGGGTTTTCTTAAGCTTCAATGCATGAACTGCTTGTAGTTGTAGCTGTAGTTACGTGGTTTGGAACTTTGGTTTGGTGGGGGCGGGGCCGCGGGGGTCGGGTCTCTGTCTTGTACTGTGCGGTTTCTTATTTAAGATTATGATTGTGAAATATTTCTTTCTTCCTTTTATTTTCGGTCTCGTGCTATTTTTGGCAGTATGATATAATTGGAATGATTAGGATGCATTTTCAAATGGGATCTTCAGAAATTTTCTAATCGAATTGCCTATCATTAAGGAATGATTCTTCTTGCGGGCTACTCGAATTGTCTATTATTTATTTATTAATGATTCTATTTAATTAGCATGAACGATATACTATCTGCATGGTTAATATAGTAGAATTTGACTTGTAAAATTCATTTTTTTAAATTTATATTTTAAATAAAATTAAAGTCTTGTTTAGATAATGAAAATATTTCATCTCATCTCATCTCATCATTATAACTTTTTCAAATTTCTACATAAAATATATAAACAATTCAAATTTTCAAATCTCAAAATAATAATAATATTATGGTATTAATATAGTAGAATTTGGCTTGTAAAATTCACTTTTTTAAATTTATATTTTAAATAAAATTAAAGTCTCATTTGGACTGTGAAAGTATCTTATCTCATCATTATAATTTTATCAAATTTCTATATAAAATATAATAAACAATTCAAATTTTCAAATTTCAAAACAATACTAATACTAAAAAATAACATTCTAACAATTTTTTATTCAATTTTTAACTTTCATCTCAACTCATTATTCAAACGGCACCTAAATCATTTTACCAATGTTTAATGTGTGTCTATAAATATAATTAATTTCTCATTTGAAACTCATCGCATCACATCTTATTTCATCTCATTCTCAAAACGAGGCCTAAATCTTTTTTCGTTAGTGTCATCGTTGAATGATGGTACTCATTTGGGAGTAGTAGGTGGTGAGGTGAGTATATTCTTTAAAGTAATGTTAGATATAGTCAAGTAATGTTAGATATAGTCTGAAATGTATAAGCTCTATGCATTTTCTTGAACAAAAATGAGGTATACTATTAAAAGAATAATTTTTTCTATATGTCCCAAATATACCTAGTTTTTTTATAAAAAAAATTAGTACACGACATTTATACAATCTAATATTGCAAATATAAATATAATTTCTCTTTTCTTTATGTTTAGACGTCTTTGTTGGAAGTAGAAGTAGATCCAATGGTTGATAGTGGTGATCTAACGTAAATTTAGTGTAAAAACTTGGTGTTGCCAACGCCGCGTTGGTGATGCACTGGAGAAGGGAAATGTGCATGGTAAATAAATAGGTAAGCAAATGGGACGTGAAAATTTTATGCATGGACGGCGATGACATCTCTCTCAACTTCTATGGGGGCAAACCCACGTACATTCAATGCACGTACGAAACAAAAGGCCCAGTTACCGAATTGCACGAGGATATCAAGGAGGTATGACTTTCCACATATAACCAAGGAAGCCGATGGAGACATTAATAAACTGTAGTTTCAGAAGAGAAAACTGAATAGAACACATTTAAAAAATAAAATCAAGAGCAACCCTCCACTTTTGAGAAACAGAAAGAAATAAAAGATAGAGAAGGCTCTCTCTATGAAAGCCTGTGACAGAATTCCCACGTCAGTTTATAGTTTAAATGCATGTCCAGCCCATGCTTGAGAGGATGAAGGAGAAGAAGATAAATTATAAGAGTTTGGTGCCATGCATGAAGGACATGCACAAGTTTCAATCTCGAGAAAAACCTAATGCACTTGCTCCGCCAATCGACATCATGGATACCAAATTTAAGGTTCAGATGAGTAGCTTTGCAGCATTTTGAATGGCAGAAGTTACTGTTTTTTGCTGAACTATGGTGGAGCTCAACTCTTTACAACTTCACATGATCAGAGACTCCTCTGAATGAACCATAAAGAGGCTGTGATCTCCTGAAACTGAATATGTCATCTATTTTCACCGAGTAGTGCACCGGTTCACTTTTATCTGCTGTGTACTCCGAACTATGTAGGTTTCCATACACTCCTATGCTTAATGACTTCCTCTGAGGTGCGCCAACTTTTATATGGTCATTGAAGAAGTCTATCAATTCTTGTTGTGTTAGCCGCCTCAATGCTGCAACCTGTTTCGGCAACATTCATAAGAATCTACTACTTACAATCTACAATCCATAAAAAAAGAAGGTTTTTTTTTTAATCAGCTCTTGCTCCTTGAGTGAGTATATATCTTTCTATGTTCATGACAAAGAGATCAGGAAGTGTAAATGAGAAGTCCAGTATGATGTTTTGCCTCTTGATCAATTTCACTTATCCCAGAATACATTATCATCATCTAAAATAGAAGGGTCACTGATGGTACCCGACAATAATTATTTTGAGCAACTACAAAAAAAGATCAGATAGAAAAAGTCGTACCTCCAATTCTTTCCTATCAAACTTGAGGGTCCCATCATGAATCTCTCGCCAGTAAAATCCAGATTCTTCTCTTAAGTTCTTGTGCTTCTCAAGCTTCATGTCAATTAATGCATTCACATTATTCTGCAGAAGCAGTTCAATCACAAATTAAGATGAATCACCATAGATATTAGATCCATTTAATCATCAAAGCTCTATAAATGATAACTTTTCACATAAAAACATCAGGGTTTGAACCTAAGAACAACCCAAAGTCTCCAAAACCTCCGTCCACCATATTCCACTGAATACCAAATTTGAGGGTAAGCCATGAAAAATTAATGCCACAAGAAAAAGATGAATTTATCTAATCATACAAAAGAAAGCTTAAAGTTTCCATGACTGCTCTGTTCACGTTGTAATAGCCCAAAGCTGATATTTTACATGATTGTTCATGCTGTAATAGCCCAAACTCCACTAATGAAGCACACGACCATCATTCTAATTGGAAATTTGGAACATGGATCGGGAAAGAATTGCTGAACTAACTGTGAGGAAGGTCTAACTACTCTTGACATATGTATAAATCATTGTGATTACCGAATAGCTATAAAAACTCAATTGACAACATTTCAGTCCAAAAATTTAGAAAATGTTACATTATTGGCTCGACTGGGCCAGTAAGTGTCAGTTATAAACAATTGTTCAAAAAAGATATTGAAATCGACTGACACTAATGTAGATCATTAAAGGCCATATACAGACAGAAAATTGCTTATGGCAAAAGTATCTCTCACCTTGAATTCGTCACTAGTCATCTCATGAAGTTTACTTTCAAATGTCTTGAGAAATGCCTCAACTCTCAAATCAATATGTCCAGGACCCTGTTAAGGTCGATAGAGTACACAAGATTAGGCAAAGTGTCAATGGTGGGAAGAAAAGAAGTCATTTTATATACCTTCACTGTAGATTGGATCATTATCTGTACACCATAGATACCAGAATCATTCCTACATTGAATAAAAATTCGAAACTTATAAAAGAGAATGGCAGATGTTCCATGCAGGGTCTAATTAGTAATAATTAGGGTAACATGTTTCACACCTCCTCCTGAGAGAAGTAATGTACCCAAGCTGCTCAACTGATCTAAGCTGGTGGAAGGCTGATTGCTTTGCGATAAGAGCAAAAAGCTGAAGCTTCACATTCAGCAGAAAATCATCACGATGAACCTGTACATTTTTTCCCAGAGACGAATAATATCAAAACCATCATTGAGATATTTCACCTCCAACAAAATGTCAAAAAGGTCAATGGTATAAGTTCTAAAAATGATATTCAAATGGGAAGTGACCATTATAGGTTTCAGTTTTGAAATAACATTATATCAGAGGTTCTGATGGCGCTATGCACACGCTTTCGTACTACCTTTCCTTTCTCTAAATCAATTGTCCTTCACTTTCTACCAATGGCAGTTAGCGCAAAAAAAAAAAATTATGGAATAGTAAATTCCCTAGAATTGTTAAACATAAAGTTAGTTCAGGAAAAATTAGAGTTTTAGAAAAGAAAAATGGCAGCTTAGTAGATTTGCCCACTTTCTAACAGATGATTTCGAGGAAATCTCACCCTACCACAGTACATCAAGGTATAAGAAAACTGACGTAAAAAGCTGACGGCTAACTGTTCTTATTCCAAGGAGCGATAAAGGTTATTAGGAACTCATAGAAATTAGAAGAGTAGCGTCTGATTGGAAAATATCATCTTTTATATATTTATAGAACTACCTGAATATAGTGGACAAGAGCAGAATTCTCATCATCTGGATTAAGGCCTTCTGCAGGGTAGAAGTAACTCATGCCCCTTTCAAGTTTAACCACTCTATTTGTCACGTGTTGGGACGGGAATAAAGGTTTGCATGCAGAATTTGGACCACTAAAGAAAACATCTTCAATATACTGGACCATTGACTCTGCTTCACTGGTTTGAATGTTTCCTAGAAAAAAGGAAAAACTATAAGGCATGAAATGAAATCAAAATGAAGAAATGAATGGCTGCCATTAAACAACAATGTCTACAAAGATATGGGCTTAGAGGAACCTGCTATATAACACTCAAGGAAGGTCCTTGAGAGCAACTCTGGAGCAAATTTTGCAAGATCTTCAGCTTCAAGATGGAGAAGAATGTCAAGTTCGTCCATCCAAGGCCACTTATGGTCTTGTAGTACTAAAGAGCAATAGTACATAGCCTGCTCATAGGGTTGTTGGAACTTGAAATTTTGGTACTTCTTTGTTAGGGTTTCCTGATTAAAAAATGCATATATTTAACGTCCTTTTGTGGAATACCCAAAGTGGAATACTCAAAATAATACATTTTGTGGATATACCCCTACTCATTTTAATAAGATAAACTAATAACAAAAGGCAGAAGCCCAAATGCACAGAATGCCTACAAGAACCCTATCTAAAAGTGTTTTGTCCTTGCAAGATTAGGAACTTAAAAAGGAAAAAAAATCAAGAAAAAGACCAATAAGCACCTTCAAGTGTGGAGAAAGCCCCCATGAGGAACATGAATTCATCAATAAAGCCCTAAAATATATCTGGGCACCAAGGTTAGAGATTTTGGAGGGCCATGATGCAGTCATGAGCAGAAATGGATATGGAACTAGGAGGGCATAGTACATGTCAAGTAGTATAGTGTACTAAGCTTCCCTGTACTTGGTCAAAGTATAGAGTTTTGACAGAAACATTTTACCACCGAAAGGGTTTGAGGTAGAAAACTAATAGGGGGCAGGTTTTTCTTTTACTAAGAGCACTAGTAGTGGGCTCAATAAAGTTTGGCTAAAATTTAGCTAGAAAATTCACTTTTACAAATTTAGCTAGTCACTTTGCAACAACATCAAATAATAGGCTCAACAAATCTATCACCATTCTATTAAAATATTGATTTTGATGTTTCTTTTCTTTTAATTTTAATTGTAATTTAAATATTTATTCATTATTAAAACGTTTCATATTAATTTTTTAACGTTCATATTATTCAAACGGATAAAAAATTTTCACCCCTTTTTTTGTATAACGGTCATATTTTTTTAATTGATATTTTTTTCAATAGTCATATATTTTCAAGTATAGTACAGATGCAAATTAAGTAAATAGCTACACAAAGGATTAAATATGTTTAAGAAATAGAAACTAAGAAATGCAGTAGATAAGATTATAGGAATCAAAAAGCAAGAGGAAGTGAGAATTTTTTATGCCAAAATAATATTTAGCTAGCAATTGGGGCTCAACAAATTTAGCTAGTGAAATTGATAAAAGCTAAAATTACTGTAGCTTTGTTGAGTCCACTACAACCTCTTTTTATGCTTCTTAGTCAAATATTGGCCAAATTTTAACTTTGTTGAGCCCACTACTAGTGCTCTAATGGGGGTGCAGTTAAAAAGCATTGATATAGTTCTGTTGTTCTTCAAATACAGCCAATATTTATTGACATGTCTTTTCTTTCTCGAAAGTGTGAAAAGTCAAACCATTTGGCAGCATGTTAAGGTTACTTTATTCTTACTTACAAAGAAAAACATGTAAAGGTTACACACAGAAGTGGAAGCTACATGTAGGGACAACAGAGGCAATTCAAATGAGGAGTGATAGTCTGGATAGCATCTAAAGCAAGAAAAACAAAGAGACAAAACTAAAGTTTAATAATGAAACCAGGTCAAAACTGAACAACCAGCCATCTCATATTCATAATCACTGCTGCAACAAATCCAATTATCAATTCTTAAGCTAATCTCCAGAAAAAAGTTCCCTTCGTTTTGACTCAGAAAAGCGATGGGTTTATGCATGTGTAACTATGTGGAACTAGGGAGTGAAGCAATGGAAAAGAGAGACAAAAATGCAATCCATCGATCAAGCCTCTTGATCACAGCAAAGGGTTCAAAATAATGAAGCTGGCATTCTTCTGTGGGGGATGGTGGGGAGTAAAAATCACAGCACAAGCTATGAATACCATGCCCAACTCTTGGGACACCGTCACACCATTCTGAAAGGTGATTCTCTTTTATGCAAAGGCAAATCATAGCAATATGAAATAAGATATAAAGCTGAGATCTTTATGGCAAAATGAGAATTACCTTTATCACAAAAAACCTTTCAAGTTTTACTTCAAATCTTGCAATTTTTCCCAGTACAGTTTCCAATAAAGTCCTCAGTTTGTCATTGTAACCAATCAGAGTCACCTAAAGAAGAAAACCAGACAAATAGAGTAAACAGGCATTACACAAAGAAAAAAATTTAGTTTCCAACCATGAACATAAGGCCAAATATTCTTAGAAAAATGAGGAAATTTCTCTCAAGTCTCATAAATACAGTTCATTTTATTTATTGCCATCAGATTGACAACAATTCACCAGTCAAATCCAATGAAATCTCTTGTATTCCTGAAACAAAACAAACACACGCACACACACACACATGAATGGATAAATCTTCTATGATGATGAAGAGAATTTAAAGAAGTACATGAGCCAAGCAATTTCAAATAGCCTAATAAATTCAAGAGTACGATTTAATAGAAAATTTTGAAAATTAAACCTTGATTTTAATATCATTAGAATATAAAACCTAGAGGCAAGGTCAATTAATAAAGAAACTGAGACAGCATATATTGTTTAGAAGTGATATTTGCAGTCGTGTAGTGTGCAAGTGTTGTGCAATCATTTTTAAAAAAGTGAGTAAATACGAGACCCACATGGAAAAAAAAATTAATTTTTTAATAGTAGATCCCACTTTTTTTTAAAAGGATTGTGCAGCACTTGCGCACTTCACAACAATTGTATCTAGAATTAGTCTTTCTATAAACAACTATCAAATGCATACAACTGTAACTAATATCTTGGGAATTGACAATTTTATCAAGATACCTGAAAACCATAATCATTGCGGTTTATGCCATAGTATAGACCAGCAACCTTTGCATAATAGGCTGAAATAACAAGTTACAATTAGCTCTAGTCAGGAAAGAAAAACCATAATCAATAACACAACAAACCACCGCTGAAAATGAATCATCAAAGTTTATTTTGCATGCTATATCTTTCGAAAAAAAGATCTATAGGAAAATTAAAAAGAAAAAAGCTCCCTTTCAATTTGAGAAATCTAATGAACTTCAGCTTCTCACCATATTCATTCAAGTAATCCATTAATAGCCGCGTAAAAATATCAGTTAGAACGTGTGCTTCAGGGGAGTTTCCAGCATGGGGACAGTTAAAATCTATCTTAACATATGCCTTAGGAGTAGAAAACATTGTATCAGACTTGTACCATAATCTTGAACATGATGACTTTCTTAACAGAACTGGAAATTTGACCTGTTTAAAAGGTCAATCAAATCAGAAACTCAGAAATAGAAAGTATCAGCCACATGGAATAAACTTATAATATCTATCAGACCATCTCTTGAGGGCCCTTAAGTGACAAGTCAGTAGGGATGAACACATTGGGTGCTGGTAGATGCAGATTATCATTAACAGCACATAGTATCCATTCCTGCAATAAAAATACGAATGTAAAACAGCAGTCAAGTTTTTACCTTCATGGCAATTAAAATTCCTAAACTAAACTCAATTGACCAAGCAACAAGCCAAACAACTTCTCATTTAAGTCCAACTTGTCTACCAACCTCAATCATGGAGGGAGTAACTTTCTCCACAGAATATGCAGTTCCATACCATGGCTCAACCTTGTCTGTATGACCTTCAAATTTTTTTGATTCCCAAAAGATTCTGTAGAAATAGTCATTAGGAAAACTACCATGACTCAACCATGTCAGGGCCTCAGTTTGAAAATTGAAAACAGCCCATATGATGATAATGAGAAATTACCAAATCCCTATGTACTATTCCATCCCATAGTTTTGTCAATCCTCTATTCCATTTTGGAATATGACTAGGAATATCATTCTAACAGTTTTCCCAACCAACACAGGTTTATTTGAAATTCAGTACTATTTTTTTGCTTTGTTTGGCTGTCAATTTGAAACTAGTATTGAATTTGCAAACCCAACTAAATATCAACTTTGTAGACGGCAGCAAGGTATAACATATTCACAATGAAATTTAAATGCTATGGGCACGCGAGAAATTTGATGCACATTTTATCTCCAGCTCTCAAATGCCATTATTCTGTTTGGAAATTGTACTTCTGGCAAACGATGCTGATTGGGGTATGCCTTCAAATTTAGCTAAAAAATAAAGCATACTCAATATGATCATTAGGACAAAACTATAAGATTAGTGCCAAATAGGAGATACAAAAATCTTATTCAAAATGAAGCCGCAGCCACTTTTTTAAAGCTTCTGGCACCAAACACTTGGATAAGGCTGTGTATTAGGTGGCTGAATAACAATACAAACAAGCTGTTTGTACAGCATTTCCCCTCCTATAATAGAGAAAATTTAACTGTTGATATAGATATATTCTTGTTATACACCCATCAATTGAAAATGCAAATCAGAAGATTGAAACTGTAAACATAGTGATGAAATAAATAAAAAAGTGAATTCTGCGAGACTCTGGGCATAAAACAGGTAATAGCACAAGTTCATTTAAAATTCATTGTAAATGGCAAATGAGCATCAGATAATTTAAAACTGTTTTCAATTACCAGGGTAAACAAACAGAATTATATTGCATCCTAGCTTTAAAAATGATGTTGGGATGAAAGAATGGAGATGCCGTAATGGAACATAAAAATTTCTCATTCAAAATAATACTAACACTTTAAAGAAGAAAGCTTCTCTAAGCAGTACAAAACTCACCGGACATTGTCAATAGAGAGCTCCTCTAGTGCCATTTGAATAGTGCCTGGACTGAACTTTGAGGGCAAGGATGACCCCACCAGCCAATCTCTTGGCGGATATACCTTAAGAACATCGAATGCAAATAAAGGAAACAAAAATTCAGCAAATCCCCATTCAACCAAGATCATTTCAAAAGAAATAACATCTATAAGCTTCTATGTTATTGCTATGGGAGCATGTACAATTACAGGGGGATGTTCAGTACCGATTCTTATAGTACTGTTCGGGGAGTCGATAAGCTAATTCCTGTAAATGTCTATTTGCCAGGCCCAAAATAGTAAAAAAGTAGAAAGGAAGTGTAAATTCACAAACATAACAAACTCCTGTTATAGCTCAATTGACATAACATGTTATAAAAACTACTAATGCACTCCTCCAGGCATGGAAGAGGGACTGGTATGGAGAAAATGGAAAATGATTGTTTTTCAGTATTCATGCTACGGTTTGCGATCAAATTTGTTGAATTTAAAGGTTTGTTATTGATTTAGGGGTTGCTTGAAAAAGTTTTTCATCTAATCCCATCCCATCACATTTCCGTCTCAAATATCATTCAAACACAAATACTTTCAAACTGATCATTACAACTTTTTCAAACTTTCAAATAAAAAACAAAAATAATTCAATTTTTTCAAATCTCAAAACAAAAATTATATTAAAAAATTATATTCTAACAATATTTTAATTATATATCAAAATTTTCTCTCTCCTTTTCAAAAATCCAATAGATACTTAACTTAAACTATCTCCCTACTATTCACAAACCATCTTACTACTATTCACAAATTCTCATCTGATCTCATTCTCCAAGAATTCCCTTAGTGTTCTGGATAGTTGGCTGTTGCGGAATATAGGTTTTTGGTTTCTTGTATGCATAAATATGTCAGATTTGGAGTGAAAATCAATGAAATGTCTGATTCACGCTTTATATCACCTAGAAAAGACCTAGTTGTGATAATATGGATGGCGGTGAGCAAGTACATTTCCAGTCAAAGCTTGGCAAAAACCTTACTAGGATACTCCAGCCATGCCTAGTTCTCTTGCTTTCTCAGACATTCTTTTACTTAAGGTCATGATTGGGAAGTGAGATGAGTTGAAAACGTCTTATCTTATCTCAAAATTTCTTATAATTTTCTTTCCAAACATCACTGAAACATACAAACATTTTTCAATTTCAAATCTTAACTTTTTCACCAAATTATTATCTAATCATTACAACATTCCTAAACTTACAAATAATATAACTTTTTCAAATTTCAAAACAAAAATTATATTTCAACAATTTTTTAACTTTATAATATTTTTGTTCAATTTTTTTTTTCTCTTTTTTCAAAACTCAATAATACAACTTAACTCAAACAATTTCACTACTATTCACAAACTATTTTACTACTACTCACAAAAGTCTCCCATACCAGCCACTCCTTCCTCAACTTCCCCCTCTGCCTATTTTCATCATCGCCACCATGATTGGGTCAAATGACTATTTTCCTTGTAACTCCACAAAACCCAACCTGTGTGTGCCCGGCTTCTCACGTCATCAAGCATATGATAAAAAATATATTCACTAATCCCGGATTTATGTGTCATTTCTGACCAGGAAACAAGTTTTTGGGAGATTTCAGACGCTCTAATTTTCTTTCAATCCTCCCAAAGGAATATTTTGCACAATTTCAATTTGGCAAGGTTGCCTAATCCATGATTAATTAGCTTAAACGATGACTACATATCCGAAGGAAAATGAAAAAAAAAAGAGTAAATAATCCCTAAATTACCTGCATATTGCATGCGAGATGGACCGCATAATCAACAGGAGTAATTTTGTCTTGATAATGGAATTTTGTCTCGCAGACGGATGAAAGCTTCATTAACACATTGAGTTGACTCAGTTCTATGAAGAAACATTGTGAAGACACAAGGCAACAATATGATAGATAATATACACAAGAATATGCATATGATACCTCATCAAATATCCATTTGCAAATGCCGGACTGTTGTAAAAGGCGAATATATTTGAATAACAACCCAACAACATCTTGCATGTGCTCTGCAGTTAGATCAACATTAGTCAACAAATCTATGCGCCAGGTTATTAGACACCACAACAGTATAAAAAGTAATGTTTATCAGCACATAAAAAAAATATATAGAGAGAAAAGAGGGCTGAGCTGGGATGTTGAAAGTTCAAAACAACTAACCGTGACCAGCATCAGTAAGATCAATCACTACTCTGAAGAATGAAAACTCCAAAGTCCAATCTGCTTCACCAGCAAACAATCCCGTGGCCCATCCTGCATTTTTGTTTTTGGAGGGGGGGCAACTGAATCAGATGGGCTTTTCAGAGATGGTGAGAATAATAAGCAAGACACGTACAAACAGAACATATTCCCATAATTTCATATTTATATGTGGATAACAGGAGTAACATCACTCAGAGCAGGTATGCTAAACGTACCTTCTTCTTTTTTCTTTTTTTCCCTAAGCAAGATTCATTCATAAATAATATAAAGTTCTGCAGTCCAGTAGAATCTAGAGGAATTATACAAATAAGAAAGGAGGGCCTTTTCCACTATGAAAGCTTAAAAGACATTGAGGAATAGCAATAAGGGGTATGCTTCCATAAAGATGATTGGATGCAGCCCATTGCGTAATACTATGCGCACATCGATTTTTTGATCGATGTTTTTTCACCATTTGCCAGTCTTCAAATCTACTTAGGAGATGTTTTATGTCTCTGATTATGGATTGCATTTTCCAGTCTGAAGGTTGCTTTGTATTATTTGTTGCTTCCACCACCTGTTTGGAATCTCCTTGAATATAAATCTTTTTCAGTCCTCTATCATGAGCTTCTTGAATAGCTAGGAGGGCTACTGTGGCTTCTCCTACATTTGGATTGGTGTTGTGTAGGAAAGTTGTGTTAATAAAGACAGGTGCTCCATCTTCAGTTTGACATATTGCTGCTACGACACTACCATGGTTTCTAACTGCAACATCAAAGGATAACAAATGGAAACCTTCGGGAAGATGTCCATGCAGAGAGAAAGCCTCTTCATGTTGCTGTTTCAAAGTCCAAGCTTGGATATGCTCTTTATAAGGGTTGGAAACTTTTGAAATGTATTGATCAATGGTTGGGGAAAGAGAATTGTGAATGACCTGGTTCTTGGTGAACCAGAGAATATCCATGGCTAAGATGGCAAAGAGCTGAACTTCATTTTGAGGGAGAACTATCTCTATTTCTGGGTTAAGGATGATTTTGATCCGACTAGAGATTGTGGGGGAAGCTATCTGGGCAATGTTTATGGGCCATTTTGAGTGTCTCCAAAGGATCCTAGAAAAAGGGCAACTTAGAAAGAGATGAGAGAGGTTTTCCTCACCTGCATTGCACAAAGGACAAAGAAGTTGCTCTTCTTCCAGAGAAAGAATTCTTTTTAGAAGAGATTTGGTTGGCAAGATATTATGGTGAATTTTCCAAAGAAGAAGTTTTAGTCTATCTTGCACCTTTAACTTCAAAAGTTTTTTCCAGTTTTCATTTGGGAAAGGAATGTGATCATTGTGAAGAGTATTTATCAAGGCCGTATAAGCAAATTTGACTGAGAATTTTCTAGATGAATGATGAACCCATTTGATTTTGTCCTCTGTAGCTGCGTAGTTGTACAGAGAAAGAGGAATTTTTTGAATTTTATTGATAGTTTATGTTGAAAAAAGGGCTTGGAGAAGTATGGTGTTCCATCTTCTTGGCTCTTCCAATATTAATTCCGAGACTTTTAGAGTGGGGTCCATTGGAGGGATGTTTTGGCTCAGCTCGGGTAAGTAATTATGCAGAGAAGGGATCCACAGGTCTAGTCAAGCTCTAACAATGGTGCCATTATTAATCTGAAAGCAATTGCTTGATTTAATGAAATATCTTTGTTTCAGAAGGCCTTATGCTAAACGTACCTTATCCCTTCTATGAGAAGGTCAACAAGGATAGTCAATACGTAAGTTTGGGTTGATTGTTTGCCCATGGATGTTCGGGTCCAACATAAAGGTGTGTCTCTTGCCTCTGCGTGTGATTGTTGTGATCGGAGATGCATAGAAAGTATTGACCATATTTTTTCTATGGGGGTCGTGGCTATTGATGTCTGGTCTTATGCTGGTATTGCTTTGGGTATCCCTTATAGGCGCAGTTTACCTTGGAAAAATAGAGTAGCTGCCTAGTTTTCCTATGCTAAAAAATCCTCTTTTAAAGGTACTCTCATTGGCTTAATTCCTTGTCTTATTACTTGGTGTCTTTGGAAGAGAAGATGCAAGGCTAGAATGGATGGAAAGCATGATTCGGCTGTGACGGTTTGGAGAAATGTTCAGGTGTGGATTAAGTCTTTGGCGAATAACATTAGTTCGTCTAGTAACTTATCCATGCATGATTTGAAGATTTTAATTTGTAGAGGCCTAGTATTTCTACGAGACCTAGGAAAATTGTTAAATGGTGTAGACCTCCTACGGACTGGGTGAAACTTAATTGTGACGGGAGCTACAGAGGTAATCCAGGGAGCTCAGGAGGGGGTGGCATTATTAGAAATTAGAATAGTACGGTTAAAGGGGCTTTTTCAGCTCATTATGGGATTGGTACGAATAATGGCGCGGAAGTGAAAGCAATTATGGATGGTATTAGATTGTGTAAAAGGAACTATTTGGTCAATGTGATTATTGAGAGTGATTCTCAAATTGTAGTTGATTGGCTGCGCAATGGCAAATGCACTTAATGGTATCTTTGAGATTTTTGGGAGATTTTGCAAAAGGAGCTTGAAAGGATTAATATTGTGGTGGCTCATCAATATCAGGAAGGTAATAGTGTGGCGAATTTCCTCGCTAGAGAAGGGGAAAAAGGGATGAATGTGACGTATAATGGTATCCAAGATTTTTCCCACTTATTAAAAGGTATGGTGAGGCTGGATTTTTTAGGTCTTCCGTCTTTCCGTCGTTAGTTTTGTTGTTCTTGTTTTTGTTGCTCTAGGCTTGTTTAGTTTGGTTTCTGTTATTATTATTTTTTTTTTATAGGCTTGTTTAGTTTTAATTTCCATGTCTTGGTTAGGCCTGTTAGATTTCTCTGTGGTGTTTTTTATATAGGCTTGTTTAGTTATTTTTTTTATCTTTTTGTTTCTTTGGTTTCAGTTTTTTGGTTTGTTTTGTATTTGGGAGGTTTTTATTTTGCTTATCTGTAAACTCCTCTATACCTGGCTTGTAACCACGGTATTCCTCCACCATAAGTGAGGGCTCTATTAATAAACTTGGGACGGGGCCACTACCATATAGCTACCGGCTCTTCCTAAAAAAATAGAGAGACATATTCCACTTTTTCATCATGCCACCCTTCAGATTTTTCTTACATTTTTTAAACAAAATGTTACTTTCCTAAATCCAACTAAATTACAATATTGAAAAACTAACTAATGCTGAGATAAATATATAGGCCAACTTTTTGGTTCATAGGAGGTGAGTTGATCTAGGGAATACAAATGTTGAAAGAAGAGATGGTGAAAGAAAACAAATCCAAGAGAGGAATACAAAAAGAATCTACTTGAAAGTAGGAGTGCTACCAGCACCCTACGAGATGGGGTTGCCCCATTACGCCCCTTGCCCCTGCATGGGCAGTGGGGTTTGCACTCCCGCAATTTGCCCCTAGGATAAGGGGGCAGGGCCCCCTGTCCGTGTGCCAGGGGCGGAGGCGAACCCCTCATCAGTCCACCGCCACCCACGGTTGTCCCCCCCAAAATATTTTGAAAAATCAAAATATACCTTAATTTTTAATCATAATTTTATAAATATAGAAAATGCCCCCACCTCCCAAAAACATTTATAATCCTTATATGCTCTGCAAAATTTTATAAAATTTCAATATACTTAGAAATGTCTCTCCAATTTTTTTCTATAGTCCCAGAATTTTGTATAATTTCTATATAATATTTATTTTCAAGAGTGTGGTCTAACTAAAATTAAATCAAAACTAAGTTTAGGAGAAATAATAAACTTATTAATATAGATTCTAAAGTTTTTTGTTAATATTAGGTATTAGGTTTTTTAATATAGAATTCAAAGTGAAAATACAAGAAAGTTGGTGATCTATATGGACAATAGTTAAGAGGTTTTATCCTCTAGACTTTATTGAGCAAGAAAAAACTTATTTAAGGTCCCAATTATAATATTATATGCTTAATGTGACATGAAAATATCTAGAGTTTACATGAAACTTAATAAACCAGCTTACATACTATAATGAAAGATAACATTCTAAAAGATCACTTGATAGTTTCTATGAGACAAATAAATTCTAAATATTTCATGACAAAAATAATAATTGATGAATATTATTTTATGAAACATTGTCGTAAAAAATCTGAAAAAAAAAATATTTTAGGATGTTGTATTTTAGAATTTTATTTCTACGTGTATATTGTAAATTATCGAGATTTAATTTTATATATAGTTATGTTTTTATGATTTTTGAATTTCAATGTAAAGGTAGGCAACGGCCACGCCCCGTTTCAGCTCCGCCCCCGTGTGGCGGGGCGGATCACCCCATCCGGCAAATGCGGGGGGCGGGTGGCCCTGCCCGCATCTGCCACCAAACCCGGGGACAGGGGCGGGATAAGGGTGGCCCCAGCCCCAAATTTACCCCGCCCCACCCCCCCTCCAAGCCCTTCGTTCCAGTCTTCCAGAATCCTTTCTCTCTCTCTCTGAATCCGACGCCGTCGCACCTAGTCCCTCTTTGCAATCTCCATCACCGTAACCGTAGCCCGTGACTCTGTCTTCATCTCCGTTACCGAAGGTAAGAAACCCTAAATTTCAAATTTAATTTTTTGTGATTTATATGTTATGGAATGGAGATTGGAGGAAAGATGGGGTTTAACCGGAGATGGAGGATGGGATTTTGTGAATTGTGTGCTGTGGAGACTTGATTGTGCATGTGGTTTGAATTTTTTGATAGTTGATCATTGATGAATCTGTCCAGTGTCCCGTCCGTGTGTTTTTTAGAATTTTTTTATTTGCATTATGTAATGTGTGTGAATAATGAGTTAATGTTGTCTAATTAATTCGGATTGGAACCCTAAATTAATTTGGGCTCCAATCTTTGAAACTCCTAAATTAATTTAGGGGTTTCAATCTTTGTTGGTTTCAAAAAGAAATTGTTTTCTGATATTATTGGTTCGAAATATGATTTTCTTTTTACATCATGCTTTTATATATAATCTTTGATCAGGAGGCATGAAAAAGTTTTTAATTTGGGTATTTCATTTTTTTATGTTTGATGTTTGAATCTTTGATCACAATGATCATTGATGTTTGATCTTCCAACTCCAATATATATGATATGGCTTGGATGTTAATTGTTTGGCATGTTGGTATGTTTGTTATAATTTCAGATTTCTTATTTGCTTGAGTTCATGAATATGCCAACAGATTCTAGTGCAAGCTCTCCTTTCCAGGCCAAGGGTATCTCTACCCCTACCCCTATCCCTACCCCTACCCCTATACCTACTCCTCCTACTCATACTTCTACCCCTATCCCTGGCCCAACACCTTGCCCCGCCCCCAAGCCCAGCAAGAAACCTGCTTCAATAGTTTGAGCTCATTTCACCAAACTAGAGAGTGGTGACCCCAATAACCCTCAAGTTAAGTGTAACCATTGTGGAAAAATTTATGGGTGTCACTATAGGAAACATAGTACCTCACAATTAAAGGTGCACTTAGAAGAGTAATGCAAAAAAAGTCCAATATTAAGATCATTACAAGAGAAAAGTCAATCTAGGCAAGAAATTGGACTTCAAAAAATGGCGGATGAGACTAATGGGGGTGCAACTTTGAGGGAGTATACTAAATATGATCCCGATGAGTGTAGAAGACACCTAACTCGTATGATCATAATCGACAAGCTACCTTTTCAACTTGTTAATGGGAAAGGGTTCCAAGCATACTCTCGCTACTTGGAATCAAGGTTTAATATTCATTCTCGCCACATGGTGGCAAAAGATGTAAAAAAATATTTTTACACTGAAAAAGAGAAGTTGTGGGGTCAATTGGCGGGTCAATTTGTTTGGCTCACCACTGATACTTGGACATCAATCCAAAATTTTAATTATATGTCTTTGACTGTGCATTTTTTTATTCATTTTGGACATTGCATAAAAAAATTATAAAATTTTTTCAAATCACTGATCATAAGGATGAGACAATTGGGAAGGCCTGGAGGCCGCAATAAAGGAGTGGGGGTTTACCCAAGTTGTTACAGTCATAATTGATAATGCCTCGTCTAACAATGTCGCATTAGGACATCTAAAAACTTATCTTAGAGAGGCAAATAAGACATGGGTGGTGAGTGTTTGCATGTGTGATGTACGGCACATATTCTGAATCTAATTGTCACTGATGGTTTGAGGGATCTTCATGACTCGATTTCTCGGGTTAGGGCTGCTGTGAGATGGGTGAGATCTTCTCCTTCAAGATTGGAGAAATTTAAGATTGTTGCGAGGTCTGCAGGCCTAACATCCAAGAATGGTCTTTCTACTAATATGCCTACACGATGGAACTCAAAATTTTTTATGTTGGAGGCAGCCTAAGAATATAAGTTGGCATTTGCATTATTGGGTGATGAAAACATCCAATATGTTAAATATTTTGATGATCATGGGGATTAGGGAAACCCGTAGATGATGATTGGGAGATTGTATATACTTTTGTAGAGTTTTTGAGGCTTTTTTACGAGGTCACAATGACGTTATCTGGAACTTTATACCCTACATCTCATCAATTCTGTCAGCAAATATGTAGGGTAAAATAGAAATTAGATAACATGGTCGCGGGTGTTCACATTAGACTGAAATAGATGGCATTGATTATGAGGTTAAAGTACGATAAGTATTGGAGAGATTTTACTAGAGCTAATATTTTATTATATATAACTGTCGTACTTGACGCGAGGTTTAAGGTGGATGACATGGTATTTGGATTGGGCTTTGTGTACGGGCAAGCATGGGCGGAGATTATTGCAGGAAGGGTTCCGGAAACCCTTAATAGATTATTTGATGAGTTTACCACCCTGCGGGGTGGTAATATTGCGGCACCTACACCTACCCCCCACAGGTTCCAGAAGTTAAGGTTGGGAAAAGACGTAGATTGAACTGGGGTGAGAGATTTGAGCAGACCCCTTTCCTTCGGAATTCTGTAGAGGCTCCTTCAGCGATAGACAGATACTTTGCAGTAGAGATTCTACCGTTTTCTCGAGATTTCGATATATTAAGTTGGTGGAAGGTGAATGCCGTAAAGTATCCCATCCTTGGAGAGATAGCCCGCACACTTTTGGCCATCCCTGTTAGCACTGTAACCTCAGAGTCGGCCTTTAGCATTAGAAGGTGTGTATTAGATTCATTTCGGAATTCATTAGCTCCTACCACTGTCAAGATTTTGATTTGCACGCAAAATTGGATCAAGAGAATTCCAATTCATATTCCGGATGTTCTTAAGTATGAGGAGGCCGACGTCGAGAAGGAGAGTGATGATCAACCTGGGTCTGGTATTAATTTTAATTTCATTTTTTTATTTTTTTATTTTAATATATTTATTTTCATTTAATTGGTTTTCATTAATTTCATTTCAAATTTAATTGTTATAGTGATACATGAGACGAAGTTTACGGCTACCTCTGATGCAATATGACTTTGTATTGGTCCATTGGACCCACCATTGCCATGGTTTGCACAATTTCTCCCTAATTATTTTTTGCATTTATAATTTTATATAATATTTTAGTATCTAATTATTTTGCTTGTATGTTTTTAAGCTTTTATATTCTCAATATACATATGCCGAATCCTAATGACCGATCTATGCTCATAATTCATCTGCCTCATATTCATCCCAAATTCCAATAGCCCAATCCCAATCTCATCTTGGTTAGTACTTTTAATATTTTGTATTTAAATTTTTTAAAAGTTTGTTTCATATTTATTACTTTATAATTCTAATTTGTTTTATTTTTAACTTATTAACTTTTAATTTTATGATTTTGATTTTCAGTCTTACAGCAGTCGATACAACTCACCACTCAGTGAACTCACCGCCACAGCTTCATCCCAAATTGATCAAATTGAAAATTTTTGATTTTGTTAACTTACAACTAATTGTAATGTTGTTACAATAGTTAATAGTACAATTTGTAATATTTAATTTTTTTAGAGGAGTTTGTAATATTGTAATAGTTTATTAGTTCTCTTCATTTGTATAATTGTAAATTGTAATAGCTTACAGCTTAGTGCCTTAGTGATGATTATTACTTAATTAGTTAATAGTTAAAACTTAGTATATAATTAATAGTTCAATCTATATATTTTTTTTTTCAATTTTTAAATATATATTTTTAGTTAAATTATGGGTCCAAAGTGGCCCAAAAACAGATTTTGAGTCATTTCGGGCCCAAATAAGTGAACTAGGTCAAAGGCACAGTAGGGGGGCAGATGGATAGAGGTCCACCCCCGCCCTTCGGCAACTGGACAGGGTACCCTGCCCCCGCATGGACGAGGGTGGGGTACGGGGAAAAATTCCCCACCGCCGCTCATGCGGGGTGAGGGCAGGGAGGGGGTGGCCTCGTCCCGTAGTGGGTGGGTATCACCCCTATCTCAATGTGTCACACACTAGAAAATTCCCCCCCTCAGAAAAATTGTTGGTTCTGCCACTAGTTCTAGCTGAAGAAATACATAAAAAAAAAATTCAAATCCACAACAAATTTACAAAACCATCTCAAATCCACAACATCACATTGAAAATCGAAACTAGTAAAAAGAAAAAACCAAAACAACCAAAAATTTGAGGATATGAGGAAAGAAAAAAAAACCTAAACATCATCCAAGTTGGATTCTCACCACGGGTCCGCGCCGCCAAAGAAGAAAGAGAGAGGGGGAGAAGAGAGAAGATGCAGATGCAGATTGCACTGCCACGACGATTGCGAGAGGGAGAGAGGGCTAGCGCACGCAAGAGAGAGAGAGAGAATGATGATTACGGGAGAGGGGAACCACAAACACCCTCCCAAAATGACACCATTTTGACATTCATTTTAAAAAAAAATCATTACTAAAATGACGTTGTTAACGAAGTCTTTATTTATATATATATATATATATATATATATATATATATATATATGTGTGTGTGTGTGTGTGTGTAGGTTTTGGACTGGGTTTAGACCTAGCCCGCAAGGTGCAGAACCCACCCCACCCCTGCATGGGCGGGTGGGGTTGCCCAGGCGGGAGCGGGGTGGACGAGTGCACCCCGCCACTCACGCCTAATTGAAAGCAGATACTCCCAAAGCATGTACAGATAGTGGATACTGTCAAAGCATGAAATGACCAATCAGGAGAATCAGTCCTTTATTGGCCATATGTTTAAATATTGACAAATGTAGATGAAAGTTAATTCCTAGATAAGCATAAAAAGTGAGAGGCAGATGGAAGAGGCTGTTTTTAAGTAGGAGAATCAAAAGAACAAGAAACCCTCCACGAGGTAACAGGTGAAAAAAATCCAGGCTCCAGTCGCACAGTAGGGAAACAAAATGAGATTACAGGCAGAAGGTATCGCTGAAATATAAACATTTTGACAACTTCTGCCCCAAAAGACTTATTTGCTCCAATGGTGGGCAAGTTCACGACACAAAAAAATTACCTGAAAAGAAAGGTGATTATAATACACAAGTGAAAGGGATTGCCCCCAAAGAAAGAAGAAAAGGGATTCAGGAGGAAGCTAGTAATCTCTATGATTATTTCAGGAGAGTGTCAAGTAAAATGCTCAACATGTTGATTATCCTTATATTCAAATAATTTAAATAAATAAACAGGAAGTTCTATTAGGAACTATTTCGGGGTGTAGCAATAGCCTATAGTAATCAATATCATGTAAGTTTGAGCATGTAAAAATCAAGAAATCTGAAAAACGGATATTGTGAAATACCCACCCAATGTTTTCAAGACGTAAAACAAAGATCCTTCTCCTTCATGGCCAATTAGATGACTAAGGTACCTGCATGGACCTTCCTTGTAATGGTGGATCTCCGGAGTTATTGGCCATGCAATTCTCAGTTTATGACCTTGTTTTATTGGGACAGATCTGACAAGAACCTGAAACAAAAACACAGACAGAAACAAAAAATAATAATCCCTTTAATTTCTAAAAACCTTTACCGTCTATATTTTTTGTCGGGAGTTTTTTTTCTTGGAGTTCCATATTTGGAATACTTTGTCTGATCACATAAATGATTACCACTTTTATGCATACCTGTAAATGTTCGGATGTGCAAGGTTCACCAGGACAGCGGAAACAACTTCTTTCAGTGTTTTGAATGTCCTGGAACTTCTGCTCCACCAGATTTTGAATCTCATCAAGATTTTCTGGAAATAGCATTATAGTTGTTAATAGCTTAAAAGCAAACATAAGCCTGAAGTGTACAGGAAAAATTAATCACTAACCTTTTCCGTATACAACCAGATGCATGAGATTGGCAGAATAATTTTCTTCATAAAATTTGAAGAGCTCTCGTCTTGTATCCAATCCTCTTGCTTTTGGTATAACCTCCAAGGTATCCCAGTTCCCTACACAAGGAAGGTATCAAGCAACATTGTAAGAAATGATTAGGACATGAGAGTCTTTTTTACATACAACGGGTGGATCTTAACTCACTACCTAATCCTCCCTCTTGTTCTTACAATGGAATTACTATTAGGTTCCATTTGAGCTTTTTAGCTATAATTATAGGATTTGGAACTCTTGGCATCTACTCCATAATGGTTGTTACTTACCATTATATATTTATCAAACTAAGTGGCATGAACACTTCCATGGCTAAAATCAAATATGGCTAGGAAAAGGAAAGATTTTCTATTTGCAAGAGCATACATAGCTAGGGAAAATACATAGCTCCAATGGGCTGTTACTGTAGAAAGAACATCGAGGCATGTTCACTGACGAACAACAAACACACTGAGATGGTACAGAATCTACATATATAATTGTAAAGATGGGGGAAAATGTGATGGTCAAAAGCTTAACCAATTTCGAAATGATTTGAGATCAGCACATTGAAACTTTTGGACTAGCTTTTTGGCTGTCTTTCAAAGTCACAATCAAGCCCAGAAGCCTACCAAGTAGTGCATTTCAAGAACATCTATTCTACAGATTGGACAAATTTGAAGGGTGGGGAATATGATCCGTGAAAGAAAATTGCAATATGGCACGAGTTTTGCATCATAACTTTGCAGTGTTGATCAAAGACTCAAAAACCAGGAGAAAAATACGTAAAAATAGGAGATGGCATTTGTCTTCAATCTTAATATGGTACAGCTTGTCATCAGTTTCTACCAACTATATGTAGAGTAAAAATATAAAGATTACTTATAATAGAAACAGAAAAAACATTAAATCCTGACCTGTGCTGAATTTATGGAATGGATGACCCTCGATGCTCAAATGTTTCTGAAGCTGAAAAAGTGACAAATTTCACACAGAGTGAGAGTGTGATTAGAAGCAATTGACAGCACTACTATAAAAACAAAATGCCATCGTATAATTCACATAAAAATAAGTAATTAAAAAAAAAATACATAAACTGCAAAGACATGTTCATTAAATATTTTTCCTAATTTTGTGCAACTTAAGCATGAGTTTACATAGCTCAGCCAGATTAGATAGAAGGCCCCACTTAAGTTAGGATCTACTGCCATTTCCTCAGTCATTCTAATAAGCACAGAAACAGCAAATCTTTAATAGACAACAAATCTGATCGAGGAGAACGAGTAAGATTAGTACATTGAGCGTATTGCAATTATAAGGCTGTGTGAGAGCCTTATAAAAAGAGCGCATTGAGAATTGCTCTGGAGACATAAGGCGCCTCCCAAAGCAGCTTTTTTTGTGTGGACAGCCTCGTTGGGGAAGATTCTCACCACTGACAACTTGAGGAAACAAAGGGTAAGCATTGTAGATTGGTGTTGCATGTATAGAGAAGGGGGAGAGTCTGCAAACCATCTTCTACTACATTGTGAAACAGTTCGGGTATTATGGAATGAGGTGTTCAGAGATTAGACTTGTCTTGGGTTTTGCCGAAGACAGTGGTAGAAATGCTGGTCAGCTGGACCAATCTAAGAGGCATGCAGCAGATTAAAGTTGTCTGGAAGAAGACCCATATATGCATTATGTGGTGTTTATGGCAGGGGCGTAATGACTGGACATTTAAGGACAATGAGAGATCGCAGGAGGAGCTGAAAGATTTAGGTTATGCTTGGAGGGTGAGATGAGAATTTTGTGTTTTGTTTTAAAATTTAAAATATTATTTTTTAATTTTGAGATTTGAAAAAGTTGAATTGGAATTTGAAAAAGTTATATTGGGATTTGAAAAAGTTGAATTATTTATTATATTTTGTATGGAGATTTGAAAAAGTGTAGAGATGAGATGAGATGAAGATGAGAATTTTGAGTAAAATATATTTTCCAAACATATCAGCTTTAGAACATTTTGTACTTGGGTCATTGTTGTTGACTTCAACGACATGGACTTTCGTGATTCTCTTGTCTATAATGCGCCTACGTAGTGAAGGGCATGTTTTTGTTTTTTTGTTTAGATTTCTGTATACGGCTCTACCTATTCTTTGATCAACAAAATTTGTTTACTTATCAAAAAATATATATAAAAAAAATTATAAAAGATGCATAGAAAGGACAGTAACCAATACCTGGTTCATTCTCCAACCATCTGACAATAAGTTCTTCTGATTCTCTAAGAGAAAGAGACAGAGACAGAGAGGCATAAAGGTCTAAGATGAACCGCATAAAGGTGTTAGCCAAGATTCAGAAAATAGCACTTACCAGAATCAACAGCTTTGATTTCCCTCGTAGTAGCATCAGCTGACATCAAAGGTTTAATAAAGAACTGAGCAAACCTGAGCCAGCAAACACAGACATTCTAGGGTGATCACAATTCTGACGAAACTGATGATTATAACAGTCAGTCAAAAAAGGAAGAAAAGCATCTACCTGTCCAAAGCTTCTTCAAAACAATCAGTGTTAACGTCAAAATAATAATTGGTTTGCTCTGAAGATGTAAAAGCATTTGTGCTGCCACCATGCTATGCATCAAGAAAATCAACCAGATAGAGAATGTGAAAACCCGCATGAGTTGGCAATCTACAATGACGCATTCCTAGACTGGTCCTCGTGTAAAAAAGAATATCTGAGTTTTCGCCCCAAGTTTACGCTTTTGTATTTTCTTATTTTTCACTGCTTGCTCTTAACATTTGTTGACCGATAATATAACAAAAAAAAAATGGAAAACAGAAGAAAGAAAAATGGGAGTCATGGCAGTAATAAGTTTGAAGAAGGCATAGGCATCCCTCCAAATTATGAATGGCAAGTACCTCTGCAATGTACTTGGAGTAACTATCTTCCAATGGGTATTTCTCACTAGCATAAAACAGCATATGCTCTGCAAATAAAAAAAAAATCAAAATGAGACAGAAAAAAGCTTATTTGCATCTAACCCCACTTCAAAATTTCAATGTTTGCTAAGTTAATCCGTATATAAACAAAATCCTTCTACAGTAAGTGACATATACTCAAAACAGAGCAATGTGCACATGTTGTCCGAGTTCATTATCTTCAACTTCACATCAGAAGCTACGAGCATTGGTTGAACAGCTTTCAATCTTACAAAAAATATCTATGGGTATTTATTAAAAAAACAACGCCGTGGCACAAACTTACAGAGCCACATGCAAATTTGCAGTAAAGCAAGTAGCACCGAAACTAAAGGTAAAACAGACAAATATATGCAATTGAATACAGAATGCATAAAACTATAATAATATCTCAAACACAGAAAAACTTACCGAGAAAATGGGCGAGGCCCGGAAGGCCTTCGGGGTCGCTGAAGTGGCCCACCCTGACATCCATGGTAGCAGCACACTGGAAAAAGAAAGATGAAAATGAGCACCAGCTGACGAACACAGAGATGAGCCTTAAAGATTATAACCGAGACTATAAAATCAGAAAGAGAATTCAATCTGAAACAGGAAATAACATGATCGTAAACAACACCAAGAAAAAAAAAAAAAAAAAGCAAAAAAGAAAGACCGGATTGCCTTATCGGTATCGGGATCGCTGATGAGTAGGACCTCGAGGGAGTTCTTGAGGACGATCCTTCTGTACTCCCTCTTGTCCGTCCTCGCCTTGAGTATCTCCACCAGCTCTCCGTTTGCAACCGCCATGACTGAATGCAGAATCCGTGTGAGGAAGAGACGACGACGAAGACTCGGAGAGAGTTTGATAAAGACCAAAAAGACAAGCAAAAGTGTTCACCACGATGGAGGGCCATATATATGGACGCTTTTTTGTATCTCTTATACGTACGTCACCCTTTCAAACCGCCATGTCATTTCTTGCTTATTAAAACAACAATAAATAAATAAATAATGACCAACGACCCTACTAGACTACAAGCGTCGTTTACTGGTATAGTCATAGTGTAGTATTGTCGTTTATTGGTAGATGGGTTTGACCCGTTTTCCCATTTAATTAGGGCAATAAACCTCATTATTGTGTCACCTATTATAATTTAAAAAAACAAAAAATCAATTATTTTTTAATATACTTGACGTGGAAATTTTCTATATCAACGAGTTAAGTGTGCTAAAAATAAAAATAAGATTTTTAAAAAGGTTTTTTAAATAAAAAAAATGGAAAAAGACTAAAATACATTGTACCTGACCGATATCATTTATCTAAGTACAATCTTAAGGTTTCCTAAAGAAAAAAAATAACTCATCTGAGAATAAAATCATCTTCGTTTCACTTAAAATTATCAGTACTATCATTTATATGATATATTTTCATATTTATACAAATAATTAAATTGGCAAGTAAAAAAAAATAAAAAATAGCAATAGACTTTAAACCTGGCTAAATCAATTTATTTATTTATTTATAAACAATTTATTAGTGGATCCTGCTATTCGGTTGTCCAGTATATAACTTTGGCGGCCTGCTGTGTATTTTTTTTTTATTTCATACATTTTTAAACATCTTTAAATATTTAAAATATATATATAAATATATTAATAGTTAATTTCTTAACTATTAAAGAAAAAAATTAAAATACATGAACATGAATCAAATCTAGAAATAAAAAATGAGACCAACTAAAAATTTTCTATTTTTAATTAATTGTGATTCAAATAACCGGAAGAAAACAGAAAAATAAGCGGTTAAGTTTGCATAGTGAGTTAAAATGAGAGGAATTGAGATAAAAAGTAAAAATTAAATATAATATTATTTTTTTAATATTATTATTATTTTAAAATTTTAAAAAAATAAATTATTTATTATATTTTATATAAAAATTATAATGATGATTTGATACTCGTTAATATTACCGTATTTTGCAAGTTTTCATCGCATTTCCGTTTTCTCGAGAGGGGAATGGCAATTAGAAAAATTATATTCTCAAAAGAAAATGATACTATATTAAGTTTGCCATTTAAATTTAACTGTTTATATATTTTATTTTTTTTAATTTTACTTATTATTAATATATTAATATTTTTTAAAATTTTAAAAATATTTAAATTTATATGACATGATTTGATAAATAAATTTTAAAATTTAAATGTTCCGAATCAAATCAATATATTATTTAAATAATATAGATAGTATATCCAATGGCTTAAAAATAAAATAACTCTAAAGTTAAAAATCAATCATACATAGACCATTTTTACCTCGCTGTTCAACTTATAACAGTGAAACAAAATACCATAAAATTTTAAATCCAAGGTACTGGGCATGTTGGATCACAATTGACTCTTGTATTAACCAAATTCGATTGCAAAAAGTATGAAAAATGAAAATCTGTTCATATATACCATGCCATCGATTATAACTGGTAGATAATTGGGCTAAAAATATACAGAAATGTTTGGGATTTTGATAATGGTTTGCAGCATTTTTATCAACAGTGTTTTTTTTAATTTAATGATTAAAAAAATATTTTTTAATAATGTTGTGAATTTTTATTTTTTAAATATTTAAATATATAAAAAATAATAAAAATAAATAAATAATATTTTTTTTTGCCTACTTGAACCACGGGCTACATACCTCGGGGATGTAGCACTACTTTAAAATTGATAGGGTACAGTGCAGCTTTTGACTGACCTGACAATAGTTATATTTATATATATAATATATATAACTTTAACGAACAGTATTATAAAAAAGTACCTAATAATTTATTTTAAAATAAATATTTTTATCATATCTCTAGTCCATTGTCGAAAACGAAAATCTACTCCATAGGACTCACATGACCTCTCTCTAAAGACCTTATAAAAAAGAAAAACCTACAATTGAACCCCTGTTTGTTTCCACTGAAAGATGCAAACCTTACCACTCAAAGAAAATTCAAGAGACATTACTTGGGATTAATAGACAGGAAATACCCTAACATCATCCAAGAAAGGGCCACAAATATGACCATAATCATGAAGCCTTGTGTGATAGTAGGCACTGAAAAATGTTATCCTTGTCCGAGCCGAGATTGCTTGGAACTTGAAACTAGCAGTTTTAAACCCTCCTTTTCCTTTAGAAACATATGGTACTTTTAAAGTTTCCTTGGCAGCAAAGGCTTCAACCATCATATCGCCATGGCAGGCGTTCTTAGCGTCTCCAATGGTGAATGTGAGGTTGTAAAACTTGTCGGGAACTGTTCTGATGATTTGGGCAATGGCGCTTTCTCGCCCTGCAACCAGTTCAATTGCGGCGAGTCCCGAGGGAACGTAGAAGTGCTTCCTGTCGATGTACTTCACCGGTTTGAGGGACTCGATGATCCAACCGGGGAGTGGGGAGATTAGATCAAGTTGCTTTGGAGGGAGGAGGATTCCGGTGGAGAAGTTCTTGAACACGTGGGGGCCTATTTCAAAGCCTGCATTTTTCACGAGGTTACCTGCATGCATGCATGGACAGCACGGACGAAATAAGTAACCCAAAATCTAAAATCTAGATTAGAGAATGAAACCAAAGATCACATGGACATGAAAATTAAACAAACCTCTGGTATACTTGAGGGGCAGCAACTCCTTGATTGCAATGGCATCCAAGAGGGGTCCACAAGTGGGGTCCTCCTGAATCCCAGGGTTGTGAAATGTAATCTTGACAACCTTAGAAGTTGCCTTGAAAGCGAAGGCATAAGTGTCACCCCCGTTACTGCTAAAAAGTGTCTGAATAGAGAGGTCTGTTGACTGACCAGGGAGGACTGAAACCCTCAGCACTTCGTCTTGAGCACAAGTTCTTGTTGCCCCAAACGTGATGGAGTAAATAGAGCCTGGATTGACGTTCACGCCTTGAGAAATGGAGGCCTCATTCCCTAGTTTAACCGCGTGAACCCCACGAGGAACGGCGAAGAAGAAGCCGCCTGGTTGGGGCCCACCCGAGACGTACTCCACCAAGCCGTTGATTTCCCATCTTGGGAGCGAGTATTTTCCTTTGATCACTGTCTTCTGGAGGTTTGATTTCGCTGGTGATTCTTCAAAGTTTCCATTTGGGAGAAGTTCTGTTCAAAAAAAGACAAAATGAAACGTAAAACAAAACAATACCCATAATTGGCTGAAACTACACAAAGCACGATGTTTATAGACAAATCAATCTTCTTATAATGGTTCGAGGTTTCTGTCTTTTTCTTGTTTTACTTGTATGAATTAAGTAGATTTTTCCCTGGAAAATAGCAACATCGTTTTCCCCGAAGACATGTATGTACTAGGAACGGAGAAAACTGAGAGCCATACAGCCATGGTCAGGCGCCTCTCAGTCTATATATACTCATGACTACTGTTACATTGCAGCAAAAAATAAATAAATAATGCAAGAGATCGAACAGGTGATGAAAAAGTAAGCTGTTTACCATCAAGATGCTGCAGATCAGTAATAGCTGCAGAAGCAGAGCCATTGCAGAGAGAAAAGAAAACCACAATACAAAGAGAGAGAAGTACTGCCATGTTGTTGTTTTGCAGTGGAAGAAGCACCCAGAAAGTGCACTAAATAGTCAAAGAAGAAGCGCCTAAAAGTGAGAGATCTTAATTAAAAGTACCAAAGGGACAAATTGGTGAGACTGATATAGTTATTAATATGCTAACCTTTGAAAAAAGAAAGAGATAAAGATGTGGAAGATAAGAAAGAGGCCCATCATGTTAAAGGCCACCGAATTACTCGCGGATTTGTCGGTCTGTGTCTACATATTTTTTCAAAAGTTTAAGCTCCATTTTCTACGTGGCTCTTGAAATGTTATGTATTGGAGACCCCTTGCACATGACCTCCAATATAGATGCCCGTGATTTGCTCCTATGTATATGTAAGATCCAACATTAATTCAAAGTTGTTAATTATATGATTATTTAAAATAAAAATATTTTGATTACAAATAGATTATATAAAAATAAATTTATAAAATAAAATAATTTAATATGATTAATAAAATTACTTTTATTATAAAGTAAATTTAATAAATTACATGAAAACGCATCAACTTATAAAATTATCTTTATGTAAACCTATCACTTTACCAATCAAAATCAAGTCACATCCATGTGCTACGCCAAATAAGATACTCATTGTTGGATGTACATATTTCGTACACACTTCGACTCTTTTAAGTACCACGGCAGTGCTTATAAACTTTGAATCTTAGGTTAGCTAGTTCATATATATATTATTAATTAGATTTCCTAAATTTTATCGACTTTTAGTTTTACTGCACATTTCGGGTTGCGAACTATATATATTATACGTTAATATTCTCGATCTATGATGTCGCGTAGTCAACTGGTATGCATGGGAATTAAGCATATGAATTTCTTTCTTGCACCACACGAGGGGAATCTTCCCCGTCATTCACTCCAATCGATGTCCTCCAGATGATTATCAGAGCGCTCATCCTCCACGTTAAACTCATTACTGATACCGTGTGCATCCAAATTTGACCCACATGGTAAGTAACTCTTGATTTGTAAGAGATTTTAATTTTAAATTTTTTTAATAAATTAAATCTTGTCATGTTAATAAAATAATAAAAAATTTTAACAACTTCTTACTATTCACACAACCTTTACACAACACATTTTTTTTAATTTTTATTATTTTTTTTTAATCAAATATTTATTATATGAATAATGAATAAAAAATTTGAAATAATTTAAAAAGAATATATTTAAAAAAATATTTAAAATTTAAAAATTTTAAAAATTTTAAAAAAAATATGGATTTGGAGAAGATCGTGTTCATAAAATAAAGAATGTGCTTTGCACATGTCTTTCAAATAGAATTTTTCTTAATTTTATTTAAGTTCTTAAAAAAATAAAACTCATCATAAATTATTTTTGGGCCAATAAAGTCTGTCTTACATTTTTCACTAGGCCCATATAACTCGCATGCTTAATGAGTTAGAGAAGGCCCAACTCTGTAGTCAAACATCATTAGTGGCTGAGATAGACGGATTGATCATTTATAGACCGCCATTCGATCATGGTTTATACTGTTGGCCTGCAGAACCAACCGGTTATGGACCCGGGCCGACCCAAATAACGCGCCAAACTGAACCGACCCGGACCGTATCATTCAGGTCGGGCCTTTTTTCCCCTGCCTGATTGCTATTTGTCTTTCTTTCAACATTAAATTACAAAAGCTATATATTACAAAAACTAATAAAAAAAATTTGATAAAAGCTATCTTTTCAACTAATATAAAAAATAAAAAAAAGTACAAAAGCTACTTATTACAAAAATTATCTGATGTAGGAGGATCTGAGTCAGATGATACTGAGTTGTTAGATTGCATATTGACTGCACTGAAATACCTTGAGGTGACAGATCAGCACAAAGAATGCAGGAAATCGTGATCTTTCCTTGGTTGGAGCAATTTTAGACACGTTTCAGTATTTTAACTATAACTTTAGCTACGGGTATCAGAATCGCGCATATTACCCCAATTCGGAAAGCTCTTTTCGGAGCGCACGTCGTGGGCACCCAGCTATGCTCAGTGTACATCATTTGAGAGGCCAAATTACACTGTTTTCTCATCTAATTTCTTATTTTTAGTTATTTTTTACCTTTTATGGTAATATTTCATTTATTATTTTGGAAGTGATTTTAAACTCGATTTGAGCCAGATTTTTGACAGATTACATCTCTTATTATGTATTTAATTTTAGCATTATTATTGAAATTTTGTTATTTTTGATAAAATTTCAATACAGTCGATTTTGAGCTATTACAACCCGGCTTGTGGGTTGATTTTGATTATTCTCGAATATTGATAATTTAAATTAACATCAGAGACGTTTTCACCATGTTCTTGGGCGAATCTCTTATTTTCTTTTATGTGAATCATCTATTGAAACTAGCCTGCAAAATAATCGTTATTCTATCCGGCGTCAGTTAGTATCAGAGCTTTAGCATCTTTCCTGGGGTGATTCTCATCAGTTTTCATGACTGGTGGTCGGGGTCGTGGTCGTCGTGGACAGGTTTCGAATGAGGAAGTCCAGCACCGTGATCGTAGCGTTCAGGATGTGATGATTGAAGATTTGCAAAGACAAGTTGCAGAGTTAACCCGACGTCTAACGGCGCAGGATGTCGGCGATCGTGAGATGGAAAATCATGATTCCGAATCCAGTTTCAAAAACTCATATCACCAGTGTCCTTTATACCGGGAGCACCATGGTCGGGAGGAGCGTCATGGGGACCTTGGCTTCCAAATGGATTTACCCAAATTTTTTGGTACGTTACAGGCTGAAGGGTTCATTGATTGGTTACATGAGATGGAACGGATTTTTGACTATAAGGAGGTTCCTAATCGTGTCAAAGTGAAATTGGTCGCCATCAAACTCAAAGGTAGAGCATCTGCGTGGTGGGAGCAATTGAGGCGATCACGAGACAAGCATGGTAAGGCCAAGATTACTGATTGGGAGAAGATAAAGAAGAAGATGAAGGGTCACTTCCTTCCCTTCGACTATACTCAATCTCTGTTTCAGCAACTTCATTCGTTGAGGCAGATCACGAAATCAGTTGATGATTACACTGAAGAATTTTATCAATTGATAGCCCGTAATGATCTATTTGAGACAAAAGAGCAGTTGGTGGCGCGGTATTTAGGAGGATTGCGGTAGTCCCTACAGGATGTCCTTAGCCTTCACTCACTGTGGACAGTTTCTGAAGCATACCAGCGTGCACTCATCGTAGAGAAACAACAGAGCAGGAGGCCAGTGATCAGAAGAGATCAAAACAGTCGAGCAGTTCACCCTCAAGAACCTCGTCCCGCCCAGCAGCCATTGCAGGGTTAGAGTTCTAACTCTAATATTAGATGTTTCAAGTGTAGTGAACAGGGGCATAGAGCGACTGAATGCAGGAAGCCTGCTAATCAAAAGGGCAAAACTCTTTTGATTGAATAAGATATGGAAGCAGAAAGTGAGACGATTGGAGAGCCTGTGTACGATGATGATGAAGATGGGGACGTATTGTATGGTGATGGCCATGAGACCCTGGTTGTTCGTAAGAGTTTACTGACTCCCAAGGGTGATGCAGGTGACGATTGGTTGAGAACCAATATTTTTCACGCGACCTGCACCGTTGCAGATAAAGTCTGCAAGATGATCATAGACAGTGGCAGTTGTGAGAACGTGGTTTCTAAAGAAGCTGTCCAAAAATTACAGTTGAAGACAGATCGTCATCCTAAGCCATACAAATTGTCGTAGCTGAATAAAGGCAGTGAGGTAATAGTAGATAGGCGATGCCTAGTATCTTTTTCGATCGGCAGAAAATATTTCGATAATGCTTGGTGTGATGTCGTATCTATGGATGCTTGTCATGTATTGTTAGGCAGGCCTTGGCAGTATGATCGCAGTGTTGTTCATGATGGGCAAAAGAATACTTATTCCCTTAGTATCAAGGGAAAGAAGGTTGTGTTGGTGCCTCGCCGGGAAGGAACCACTCCTACCCCGCTAACCAATAATACTAACATTCTCTCTATGTCCAGGTTCTTGGAAGAGATTGAACGGGAAGTTGTGATTTATGCACTATTGCCTTGTGGGAATAGTACAGCAGACGTGAGCCCAGATTTACCAGTAGAGGTGCAGCAACTGCTAGCAGAGTTTTCTGACTTGATGCCTGAAGATCTTCTTCCTGGGTTACTGCCTATGAGAGATATTCAGCTTCAGATCGACCTTGTCTCGGGGTCGAGTTTACCAAACCGACATGCATATCGCCTTAGTCCCAAAGAAGTTGAAAAGTTGCAGGGTCAAGTGGTGGAGTTATTAGAGAGGAGCTACATCCGTGAGAGCATGAGCCCATGTGCAGTCTCTACCCTGCTGGTACTGAAGAAAGATGGTTCCTGGCGTATGTGTGTTGACAGCTAAGCAATCAACAAGATCACAGTGAAGTACAGGTTTCCCATTCCACGCCTAGATGACATGCTGGATCAACTGTCCGGTTCTAAGGTTTTCTCAAAAATTGACCTTAAAAGCGGATACCACCAGATCAAAATAAGACCTGGAGATAAGTGGAAGACGGCGTTTAAGATGCAACAGGGGTTGTATGAATGGATGGTCATACCTTTTAGGCTGTCCAATGCACCCAGTACATTCATGAGATTTATGCATCAAGTTCTACGACCTTTTATGGGAAGATTTGTTATAGTTTACTTCGACGATATCCTCATCTATAGTCCGACATGGGCGTCACACTTTGATCACCTCTGAGTTGTTCTTGACATGTTGAGAACGGAGCACCTGTTTGTCAATCAGAAGAAGTGTTCTTTCTTTACTACTTCTATAACTTTTCTTGGTTTTATTATGTCTACTGATGGTGCTCATGCAGATCAGTCAAAGATAGATGCGGTCTTGGGGTGGCCCAAACCTAAGACCTTGCACGATGTTAGGAGTTTCCATGGATTGGCGTCCTTCTACAATCAATTCATCAGAAACTTCAACACTCTGATTGCTCCTATTACAGAGTGCCTCAAGGGATGTGACTTCCAATGGCCTGATGAGGCAGAGATCAATTTTCAACTAGTCAAATAGAAGATGACAGAAGCGCCAGTTTTAGCACTTCCAGATTTTGACAAAGTTTTCAAAGTCAATTGTGATGCATCTGGAGTTGGCATTGGCGGTGTTTTGAGTCAGGAGGGACGGCCCATAGGCTTTTTTAGTGAGAAGCTGTTAGGGGCGAAGAAGAATTATTCCACTTATGATATGGAGTTCTATGCTATAGTTCAGTTCTTGAAACATTGGCGACACTACCTGGTGCAGCGTGAGTTCATTCTTGTTACTGATCATGAGGCCCTGAAGTACATCGATGGCCAGCACAAATTAAGCATGCAACATGCTAAGTGGGTGGCCTACTTGCAGGAGTTCACATTTTCATTGCAGCACTTGTCAAGAAGTTTGAACCGTGTAGCAGACGTCTTGAGCCGTCGTATGTTACTCCTCACCAGCATGACCACCAGAGTTGCAGGATTTGAGATTTTCAGTGACATGTATGCAACAAATCCTTCATTTGGAAGGATATTTCGGGGGGTAACTGATGGTCAATGAAATGATTTTATTTTGCATAATGGTTATTTATTTCGTGGATTACAGTTGTGTATTCCAGATTGTTCACTAAGGCAGCAGATTATTAGTGAACTTCATAGCGAGGGTCATTTTGGACGAGATAAGACGTTGGCCCTGGTGTCTCCTGATTACTATTGGCCTAAACTGGCCAGTGATGTGGCTCATTATGTGGAACGATGTTATATGTGTCAGCGGTCCAAGGGGGTTATCACCAATGCAAGCCTATACACCCCATTGCCTGTTCCTGAGGCTCCTTGGTTCAAAGTCAGTATGGATTTTGTGCTGGGTTTACCCCAGACCCAACGATCCATGGATTCTATTTTGGTTGTAGTTGACAAGTTTTTCAAGATGGCCCATTTTGTAGCTTGCAGGAAAACAATGGATGCTGATCGGATCGCTCATCTTTACTTCAAGGAGATTGTTCGTTTACATGGTGTTCCTCGGTCAATTACCTCAGATCGTGACACCAAGTTCATGAGCCATTTCTGGAAGAGCTTATGGGAGAAATTGGGAACCAAGTTGAACTTCAGTAGCGCCTACCACCCCCAAACAGATGGTCAGACTGAGGTGGTGAACCGGAGTTTGGGCAATCGTTTGAGGAGTTTGGCTGGAACTAAGCCAAAGCAATGGTATCTTGCTCTTCCCCAAGCAGAATTCGCCTATAACAGATTCAAGAACAGAACCACACGACTGAGTCCATTTGAGATTACCTATGGTCAGAACCCGTCTGGTGTGCTGGACTTAATCCCCATTCCACGTGTGGGTCGTTTGAATCCCAAGGCAGATGAGATGGCAGAACATCTTAGAGGCATCCATGATCAAGTGAAGCAAGCCATTCACGAGAACAATGCCAAGTACAAGGCTCAAGCAGATAGTCATCGTCGCCAAGTACTTTTTGATGTTGGTGACTTTGTTTGGGCAGTATTAACTCGTGATCGTTTTCCTGTTGGAGAGTATAATAAGCTTAAAGAGCGGAAGATTGCATATATATTATCATGACTACTAAATAAACCAACGGAATATTACTAATGCAGTTATCTATGAAATTATATTAATGCATGATTGGTTAGAAAAAAAATTTTGAGAATATTTTGAGATTTATTGTTTATTATATTTTCGAAATGACAGAAAATTATTTATTTATATTAAAAACAAATTTTGTATTGGGATTTATATATGAAAGTGAATAGGTAAATCAGTTGAAAAGATGTTTAAATATAATTTTTTAAAAGTATTTTTTGTTTAGATATTTGTAAAGTTTGTTTAGATAATGATTGGATGAAAAGTTGGAATAGTGTAATTTTAATTTAGATTTGAAGATATTTATAAATGTGGGATTTATTAATTAAGAATTATCCAAAAAGAATTTGAAACAATTTATATTATACGGAAATAGTTAATATTTTATTGCATATATAGAAAGGTAATTTATTTGAGGACATGATTAATTAATAAGGGCATATATAATATTATTAATATTATGATCTCGAAGGTTATATCATTTACTAGTTAAAGCAAGCAATATCTACGGTATTCTATCATGAACTAACTGAACTAAAATTGCCAAAAATAAAAAATAATAAGCAATGTATTCAATTTAATTCAATGATAACTTATCTTTTTCATGATATCTATCGATCTATATGTGCATGCATGCAGCTGGAAGATTGGCGGCGGGTTCTCTGCAAGATATATGAGAATGGAAGGGGGCAAAAAGGAAAGTCAACTGATGAAAAGCAAGATAATAATCCATCAAAAGCCAGCTTTCCTCATCATGATCATGCAGATCAAGGAGGCATAGCGTTAATTTGGGTCCAATTCAAAGGTCGAGTCGTACGTAGAGCAAATTTAGAAGCGAGCAAAGAATCAAAATCCAAATGCCTGATCTTACGTACGCAGGCCTCATCATGATCATGCAGATCAAGGAGGCATAGCGTTAATTTGGGTCCAATTCAAAGGTCAAGTCGTACGTAGAGCAAATTTAGAAGCGAGCAAAGAATCAAAATCCAAATGCCTGATCTTACGTACGCAGGGTGTGTGAAAAGGGGGAAGTTCATGTGTTGCCGAGAAGGACAGTACTGGAGAGGAACGGTTCAAAACGAAAGACTCTAAGAACAAATTAAAGTCTATAAAAACGATGGTTGCAGTTAGCTGATCTTCCTGAGATCCAGTACTGCATCCTATTGCATTCTCTCTCTCTCTCTCTCTCTCTCTCTGATCTCTTACAAATATACACATTACGAAAACCGAATTCACATCCTTGTTATCCCTCGATCGGAACTATACATATAAGCCAAGTAAATCACGAGAACAGCAGCTAGCTTGTTTAATTCCGAAGTAAGTTGTCGAGGTTTTATACTAGTACTTGCAGGATGTCATCGAGAAAAGGAAAGTTGAAAGAAATAGGAGGAAACCGATCCATGGATGAAAACACGAAAGCGGTAACGATGATGAAAGAGAGTCATTTCAGTTTTGATGATCTTCCGGTTGGTTTCCGGTTCCTTCCCACCGATGAAGAGCTCATCCGTTATTACTTGATCAACAAAGTCTTGAATAAACCTCTCCCATTAAACAAATTCATAGATCTTAATATTTACTGCTACAATCCAGATCAACTGGCTGGTTCGTCTTCTATCTCTCTTCTTCTTTTTCATTTATCATTTTCCTCTTCGTATTTGCTGCGCGCATGTCTGAGTTGACGTTTATTAGTCCTGCATGCGTCCCTATATTGCCTTTCTCTTCTTTTTCGAACTGTTTCATTCATGGTGTTGCGGGTTGATTTATTTTAAGTGATTATTGATGAAATATGATCTATATATAATTTTCTTTATCATGATCATGGACATGCAGAGATACATGGAGGTAGAGAAGAGAATGAACCAATGTATTTTTTCAGTCCAAGGGAACGGAAGTATCCCAACGGGAGCCGTCCGAACCGTGTCGTAGCTGGATCGGGACATTGGAGGGCTAGCGGCAAAGAAAAACACATTCCTGCGATCGGACCGACGATAGGGTTCGAGAGGGCGCTGGGATTTCATGAAGGGAAATCAAGAATAGATAAAAAAACCAAGTGGATCATGCATGAATACCGAGTCAACTCCGAGTACCTAAATGTTCCAAGTACATGGACTCCCATGAAGGTATATATATATAAATATTATATATTAATTCCCTTTCTAGAAAATGAAAACGTATATATGCATGTATAGATATTATTTTATTTGCATGTATATTATCATGACTACTAAATAAACCAACGGAATATTACTAATGCAGTTATCTATGAAATTATATTAATGCATTGGTTAGAAAAAAAAATTTTGAGAATATTTTGAGATATATTGTTTACTATATTTTCGAAATGACAGAAAATTATTTATTTATATTAAAAACAAATTTTGTATTGGGATTTATATATGAAAGTGAATAGGTAAATCAGTTGAAAATATGTTTAAATATAATTTTGTTTAAATATTTTTTGTTTGGATATTTGTAAAAGTTTGTTTAGATAATGATTGAATGAAAAGTTGGAATAGTGCAATTTTAATTTAGATTTGAAGATATTTATAAATGTGGGATTTATTAATTAAGAATTATCCTAAAAGAATTTGAAACAATATATATTATACGGAAATAGTTAATATTTTATTGCATATATAGAAAAGTAATTTATTTGAAGACATGATTAATTAATCAGGGCATATATAATATTGATAATATTATGATCTCAAAGGTTATATCATTTACTAGTTAAAGCAAACAATATCTACGGTATTCTATCATGAACTAACTGAACTAAAATTGCCAAAAATAAAAAATAATAAGCAAGGTATTCGATTTAATTCAATGATAACTTTATCTTTTTCATGATATCTATCGATCTATATGTGCATGCATGCAGTTGGATGATTGGCCGGTTCTCTGCAAGATATATGAGAATGGAAGGGGGCAAAAAGGAAAGTCGACTGATGAAAAGCAAGATAATAATCCATCAAAAGCCAGCTTTCCTCATCATGATCATGCAGACCAAGGAGGCCGCGCGCGCGCGATTATTTCATCTCCACCACGCACGACGTTGTTGCTCGTAAATCAAGTTCCTCCAGTACCTAATAATTATGATTTGAGCAATGCGCTTAACTCTTCATGTCAGTTTAATCAGTATTACTCGGGACAAATGATCTCAGCATTTGGTGAACATGATCATCATCACGATCCTATAGCATGCGGAGAGATCGGGCTGCATAATTATGCTAATTTGGCGGATGATCCGTTTTTCAACACTAATATAACGAGACCGGATGATCATCATCATCATGTATGTGCAGCTCCAGTGCTACCTTATTTGGCCAACTCTGCATTTGATTGGTGTGATACTGATGATCAAGGCCGGCGAATGGATGATGATGATTGGCGCGGCTTTCAACTATCAGGTCCTGCATTTAATGATCCACTTAGAAATCCAGAAAACTTTGCTCATACTGATGACGTTTTAATTTTCTACGATGCCCGACCTAGTTCTGGGTTCGCTGGTGACCTTGATCAATCTGATCAACTTTTGCCTATGTTCGATGCAAGCTGTGATGATAATCAAAACTTTGGCTCGGGGAGTACTGCTCGTGACAGCATGTTTTCAGAGAATACGGAGCCAGATCGAACATCGATCATGATCAGGAGTGCCGGCCCAGAACTACCACATTGCGATTTTTCATTTCTCGATAAATTCTAGGCAATTGCAATGTCACGTACAATTCCTTAAGATACATGTGCAATTAGTATATATTTGTATCCCCAGTTATTTGTCTTGCTCTTAGGCTTGGTGTCTAGGTTTTTTTGAGGTCTGAATTTTGGACTTTCTTGAATATTTATAACCTCAAGTTTTTAGTTGTAATCACGGTTTTCCTCCGCCATAAGTGAGGACTATCAATAAAATTGGGGTACCATCCTCTTCTTTAAAAAAATTAAGATATATGATCAATTTTATTTAATTTGTATGTAGTATTTAAATTATATATCATTTCTTTACCATTCACGTAATATTTCAGGTGGAAGTTATTCTATTTGTTGTACTATATATATGACTAAATATTACACGCACACACATATATAGAGAGAGATGGCATAATACATTATATTAATGCTAAATATTCTATATTAATATTCATTTGTTAATGTTATATATAATGGCAATCAACCAATCATTGCTACACGGCAATGGCCTAATCAGGGGCACGACAATTGGGTGGAGATCAAGGTGATTGACCCTACATATATCACAATTCACATGATGAGAATTTTTTTTCATTTTTTGATTTTTATTGTCAGAATTTTTTAGGTAAATAATTAGGTGACGATTAATTATTTTTATAAGTTAAATGGGGAAGAATTACTATATATATAAGCATGCCGGATCATACATACATTTACTTCATTGAGCTTTACTATTTATAATCCTCACACACTACACACTACACACTATACTTATTTTTATTTTTTTGTTTTATTTTTCTTAAACTAATTGAGTTTTCTACTCATTATCTATACACCACATATTTGGTAAAATAAAAAAAAAAATTATATTTAGTGTGAGGATGATGAGTAAAAATTAAAAAATATTAAGATAATCAGGAAAACCCAAGTAATCTATTCAAATCAAAGAAATTTAATTGAGAGCCGTTTGTTTATTTCTTATTTATTCATTCATTTATATTTATGTTTTCTCTTCGGGTCATTTTTATCTATTGGGCTTAGCCCAATTCGATCCATAGCCTTTTGGGTTTGAATTGAAAAACTATAACACAAAACAGAACGGGCTGCCTTCCGCGGGCCACTACTGACATTCTAGATGACCTTACAATCTCTTCAATACTTCTTGTTATTTCGGTACCCGCAATAGCGTCGGTACCAACCCCAAGTACTGCTAAACACTTCCCAATTTACATATTTTAGGTCAATATTCTTTTCTATGTTGTAAAATTTAATTAAAGAGAAGTAGTAACAAAATTAAAAGATTATAATATAAAACTAATTCTCCAGAAGTTCAATATCATTCCTTTCAAATTTTTTGTATTGTAGAAATTATCCTCGAAACCCTTTTATAGGCATATGAGTGCATAAGAAATATGAAAATATCATGATGCATGAATTAATGAAATATATTGATGAGTTCAATAGTTTCAAGTGTTGACATGAATGAGCTCCAATTCTAAGAGGTGGAATTCAAATGGTTATCTATCAAGTTTATGTATGCATTTATAACAGTTTAGTCTCGTTATTACAATTACACAATTTAATTTTTTTCTCGATTATGTCACGAGGAAGGAGTCTGTTATCTAAAATTTTGACTATATTTAAAAATTGGTTTTTTAAAAAAATACTAAAATAGTTTATGGTTTTGGCTGTTAGATAGATTAATTTATGAATTTTAATTTTTAACTTTTTATTTCTTATGCTTTTAACTTTGATCAAATCAGTTCCTCCATTAATAGATAGTTAGAATTCCGTCAAAATGCCACATAATCACTAATAAATTACTATTGCTTGTAATCTAAAAATAAAAATAAAAATATATTAGTACTAACATATGTGAAATTGAAAAATATTAAAAAAAAGAAAACTTAGATGTGCTTGGGAGGACCTATGAATCTTAAAATTGGGCATAAAACTCAAAAATTTTGTTCTGATAAATGTTAAATCGTCCTTATACTAATAAGAGAAAGAATAAATTATATAAATTAATTTAAATTCTAACATATAAATCTATAGAATAAAAAACTATGAGGATTCCATGAATGATAGAATGAATGGCACATAGAAAGTGAGAGGACCCCTTGATGCTCCCATAGAGGTGGGACAATCCATGATACAAGACTCATAATGCATTGTCTAGAATAGGTGGAGCCCAATCTCAATCAATAGAGATTCTACAGGGAAATACCATTTGCTTTTTCAGACCCCCTTTTTTTTGTGGTCATATGGATGACAATCAACAAAAGTGGCTTCCCCCACCCCACACCCATCACCCATGCACATGCCATTGGTGGAAGGTAGGGGAGTGGAGTCATGTCCTTTTGAAAGCGGAAAAGGTGCCAAGGGCCCAAGATAACACAAATAAATAAATAAAAGGTAGAATTGGATCTATTTTAGTTGTTAGTACAAGCAGCAAGAGGCCACTTCTTTTTCATGTCCGTGTAATCAACCCTATTATTTGAGTGAAAAACATGTTGCATTTGCATGGTTTTTAAAGTTCTAATATATGAAAAATTATAATTATTACTTCGTATTGTTGATATTATAAAATTTTATTTGCAAGAAAATAACTCTATATATAATCATGACTCTTAATTTTCTAATTTATAAATTGTCCTGGAATAAATCAAAATCTCAAAAACTAAATAAAAATAAGAAACGCTTTAGCCACAAAAAAATTTAACAAAAATAAATTTATAAATTGATGTAACTTGATGTGATACGTGAAATTATAAAACTATTTCTATTGTAAAGTAGATCTAACATATCACATAAAGTTATATTAATTTGTGAGTTTATTTTTATAAAAAACTTTTGTAACCGTAGCAGTTCTCGACAAAAAAATATTTTAAATTATATTTTTCTCATATACTCAGCACATAATTGAATGGATCGTATATAATAAAAATTATTGATGTTTATTTTTCTTTTCTTTTTTATATAACTATAATAATAATAATAATCTGACCCACCAATTTTCAATTTTATAAATAAATTAAGGGTATGTTTTGGAGTAAAAAAATTTTTAAACTATTTTATTATTATTTATAAATTATTTATTATTATTTCACTATTATTCGTATTCATAGATAGTTTCAGAACTACAAAGTACAAATCCCATGAGTCGAAGAATGTATATATGCAGTACGAAGTGATATACCTAACACGATGGAAGTTGTCCCAACTTTCTTTCCGACCAGCTCTGATGATATTAGTGATGATGGGCTTGTACGAAAAGATAGTCTCGTGATCCTTTTTATGTAGTCAATGGATGGGTGTGTGCTACTAATTATTATTTTTTGTCACCTTTTAATTCCACTGTTCCCTCCATGTTGCTTCGTACACTGATTAATTGGCAGCAACATCAGACCCGTCTACTGAGTTCTTTTCCCCCCATTAATAACGCTGTTTTTGGAAAAAAAAAAATTGATCAAATTCCCTTATTTTATGCTGTTTTTGGCAAAAGCTTCTGCCCACCTATTTCTCTACCATTATTACTCTTTTTTCGTTGTCTCGTAAGCATTTACTTCATTAATTACCGTTTGAAAGGATAACATTACATATAATTTTAAAGTGTATTACATATTATTTAAAAAAGAGTATGATTTATTATTAAAAAAAAAAATTATGAGAATATCATATCTTCTTACTTTTTCAAAATAAGTATGCTTAATTTGCAAATTCTGTAACTGTAAATTTTATTTATGATAAAAAAATAAAAAATAATAGAAAAATTAACATAAATAAATTAACAAAAATAAAATAAAAATCATTAGAACCCGCCCTATGTGTTGGTAAAGTGGTGCCATGATGGCATTGCTATGTCTATATACTACCTTTAACACATTCCTTGATTCTTGCACAATTCCCGCCTTGATCTACGTTTTGGCGTTTCTTAAATTTGATTAAAGGTGTGATTACGTAAAAAGGAAGTACAAGGCAGCATTATTAATTTCTAAGACTTGCATAAAGTTTTGTTTTAAATTTGGTCTCAAAAAGTTTGATTTCCCCCCACTTTTCCTTTTAGAACAACTGAACAAGGGCACACAAGCCCCTCGGCTCGGGGGGGAATCCAACCCCATTAAAGGTATGGTTTTCACACCGAAATGATATTTAAGCCATCATGCGTACATAGATTAAAACATGAAGATAAATGATATTTATAGTTTTAAAATATATAAATTTCACATTTTTTTTTTTAAAAAATAAATAAATATGAGATCCACGTAAAAGACAATCTGAAAAAATTATTTTCTTATTAATAAACTCTATTTTTTTTAAAAAGAATGCACGACAAACTGTACCTAACATTATTTACACAAAATAGAACATGAGAAGGGAAAAAATAGCACCTTATTTTTAACATTTTTGTATTATATTTTCGTGTTCAGATTTGTGACTTAAACATTTTTCATAATATTTATTAAAGAAGTATTTTTTTTCGCATTAAGTTTTATCATTCCAATCACATTAATTGATATAAAATATTTTTTAATGATTTTATAAATAATAGAAATATAAAATAGATAGTAATATTATTTTATCGGCAGCGATCCATAAGCAAAAGGTGCTGAGTGCACATACCATGATTTTTTCTTTGCTGTCTTTTTCCTAAAGTTTTAGGATATGTTTGGAAAAAGTGTTTTACTTAAAATTCTCATCTTCATCTCATCTCATCTCTACACTTTTTCAAATCCCCATACAAAATATAATAAATAATTCAACTTTTTCAAATTTCAATATAACTTTTTCAAATTCCAATTCAACTTTTTCAAATCTCAAAATTAAAAAATAATATTTTAAACTTTAAAACAAAACACAAAATTCTCATCTCACCCCAAGCATAACCTAAATGTAGCCGAAAGATTTTTCTCAGAACATAAATTTTAAAACGTTTTGCTGCTGTCTTTGTCTTAAAAATTTGCATGTTTTTATTTATTTATCATTATTTACCATAATATATGGTGATGGTCAGCCTACTTTGCCAATCTGTCATGCAGACATGTCCTGTCCCTGCTTGTCTGGAAGATGCCACGACCTTTGCCCATTACCAGGGCCCCACTTCCCCTATGAAACTTTGCCTTCCCTTTGATAATAATCCCCAAATACTTCACACACAAAGTTCAGAGATTTCTAAGAAGGACCGAATGACGTGCTTCTTAAGAGATGTTTTGGTTTTCTTGTAAAAATGTAGAGAAGTGCTGTACATACAAATAAATTCAGAAATTAATATTATTAGATTTATTTTATTATAAAAATAATTTTATAATCTGATGTATTATATCAAATTATATTATTTTATAGATTTATTTTTCTGAAATTTATTTGTGACTAAAATATTTCTTAAAAATGAAAATTCTAATTTTTTTCTTTTCAAAATTGGTTAATTAATAATCTTTTCCAGAACAATCATTCGCTATATATAGGAAATGTCAATCTTTATAGCCACCTTTTGAATGGAAGACATGACATTTCTATAATGGTAGCACCAGAAGTGACTACGTGCAATGTTACTGAAATGGCTGCTTTCTTTGGTAAGTTGTTATGGGAACAATTTCAATCTTTATTTTTGACATCTTTCTTAGACATAAGGGGGAACTGATTGGACAAATTGATTGGATCTTTAACATCTTCCTATATATGCCCTCAAGGTGGGAAAAACTTATAATTTTCTACAATTATTTGTGTAACCTAATCCTACCTTGCAAACAATCCATGTGTGAGTGGCTATTGATTGTACAATGTTTTCTCCAACCACCCTTAAGTGTAACAAAGACATGACAAGCACATTCCTTTGTCACGAGAATTCATATTTTCACAATTTCTATGTTTAGAAATTAATACTATAAATCATGTTGTTAGGATTCACCGTCTTACTCTTTTGTGAACATTAGAATAGAATCTTTTTAAATAACTCACCTTTTAGAAATAAATTAAAAAAAAAACCTAAAAATTGGCTCCCTAAAATAATTTTAAAAAATATTATCTATCATTATTTTAAATTATTATTATTACTTTGATATATAATATTTTTAAAACAATTTGAAAACATTTTTTGGCATTTAAAGCAAAGTTTGAGTACAATGATCATCATACTTCACCAATTGAGCTCGATTGCAACTTTGTTTCCATGAAATATTGGAGACATTTTTTTTCTCTTCAAGATCTAAAGTTTAATATCTAACGATTGTTTAGAGGCACACCTCCTGGTGAAAAAATAACGATTTTATCAGTTTTATGTAAGAAAATTTTTAAAAATACAATGTACGAGACCGATATTTACTCTATAAGGATGAGTCTGAAAGGTTCTACTTTAGAGAGATTTCTACATTAAAAAAAGAAAAAAAAGATTGGAGACTTTCAATGTTTAATGAAAAGTTTATAAAGATAAGATATTAAAGTATTAAACAAAAAGAGAGAATGATAACGCGTGAGGAACAATTAGACGACAAAGTTTGCTTTCAAAGTGATTTTGAAAACTAGGAAATAGAATATAAATAATATCGACATTTCAGAGCAAACAAAAACTAAACTATTTGTTGAGATTAATAATTATAAGACCACCAAATTACAACAAATTAACTACATTTGTAGTTCCTAGGTTTGTCCCAATTCTTCTGAGCAGGGCAGTCCTCATGTCGTATTCACAGTGGACTACTGCATTTATATATACGACAGGACGTATAGTTTCCTTCCTGCCCTTCCCTATATTCAAGGACAGTACGTTGCTCCCAATGTTTGATTGCAACCCAAGACTGACTCTAATGCTATTATGTCCTTCACTATATTATTTATTTTAGAAAAACACTATGAACAAAATAATCTCACGAAAAGATTCCACGTATTGATGTAGTGTAACACGTCCCTCTCTATTTTTTTTTTCTCTTTTTTTCTCCCGTCCCCCTGCCGCTATCCCTACCATTTCCTCGTGCCCTCTTTCCGTACCGGCCATGATAGTTGAGAACCACCTCAAAGTAGATAAAAGACACTGACAATCCAAGTGGTAGTGTCGACGCGGAGCTCACAATAGCTCGTTGTGCACGTTGGTGGTTGGAGAACACATTTTGCACACTATATGCGTGGTTGACCGCGCACCGCTAGATAATTGGGATGGCAGGATTTGAGCCGTTGGCGTTTTCTTTGACCATCTATGGTGGTTGGGAGTCACTCTAAGAGGGCAGATAATGCCGACGAGAGGGAAAGGGGAAGAAAGAGAGAGGAAAATAGAGAAAGAGAGAGAGAGAGAGGTGGACTGATGTGAGATCCCTTTGTGGAATTCTTTTATGTCTCTAGCAATCCTCAACAAGTGTACTTTTTTTTCTTTCAATAATTTTTTATACATCTTTAAACATTTTTAAAAAATAAAATAAAAATACCAATTCACTAATAATAACTTATGTAACCATTAAGTTAGAAAAATAAATAAAATAAAAATAAAAATTCAATCGATCACTTTTATTGTTCAAATTATCATTTTCCTATTCAATATTACGTAAAAATACATATACAAGAAAAGCACACGTATACATGTAGGTGACAAAGACATCATAATTGTTTTAAGAAAAAAATAATAATAAAAAAACTCCTACATTAATGAGTTTGATCCGTAATACCTTTTACTTTCTATTAGAAGCTATTTTTACTTTTTACAGATCAATATTCTCAGCTTTATCATCTGATCTCTTTTCATTATTATTATTCCATGTTGCTTAAATTTTCGTCTTGTCTCCACCATCTTTTTTATCATTTATAATCTCTTTAATTAATTATATATTCATGTCTTTTTCTTCAAAGTAGTTCATCTCATCAATTAACGATCATTGGTCATTATATAGGAAGAGGAAGGAGGGTTGTGGCCTGAGCTTTATGAAGCCAACTTTTTCTTAAGAAATAATAAAAATGGTAAGTGCATAATCATGTAATGAAATATATTTGTTTACAAATTAAAATTCCTATTCCAGATAAAATTATGCTAAGCGGACGTTGTGTGGTGCATGTAAATGCCTTTAAATATAATTATTGAATTAAATGAATTGTGCTCTTTGAAAGCCTTTACATCTTATTATTATTATTTGTTATGACTATTATTAATTTATTATTTTGACTTTGGTGTGTTTTAATTAAAAAAATTAATATTTTTTTATAAAATGGTTGTAAATTAATGGTTGTGTTCGTATATATTGGTCCTCTTTGAGAAAATGCAGGAGACGTATTATATATATTATATATATATATATATATATACCATTCAAAATATTTTATTTATTTTTTGGTTGGTAATGTGCACCCTTCCGGTATTTCTGAATTTCGAAAACAAACTATTATGTACCAAAATATATTTTCCCCTAATTTTTCGGAATATATTTTGAAATGTTAAATTGAGAAAGAGAAATGTCTTTTAAGAATAGTATATAATAATATAATAGATAAATGTTATGCATCAGTTACTATTCATTCTTACACTCCATGCATATAGTTTTTTTATAGTGTATGTATATATTTTTCATAAAATATGAGAGTATTTTTTATAAGGTGTGAAGTGTGGGATAGTAAATAGTGACTAATAAAAATAATTTTTCCAATATATAAATATATAATAGGCCCTGAGGGAATCCTAGGTCGTGTTTGGAATCTGCATTGACAGATTTGTTTATTTCTTAAAATCAACAAAAATCCTTAGAGACAGTCTCTTGGCCCTTGGGTCTTGCAACTGCATTTTTTTTTTTTTTTAATTTTAATTTTATGTTTTTACAATTGTGATTATTGAGTGACGAAGGAAGCCTCCCATTATCTCATAAACCTTCCTCATTTTCTAATTCTCATATTAATATTTTCTTCTGCAATGTTTAGCATTGGGAAAAAAATTTGTGTGAATGCTGGAAATAAGAATTTTCAATGGAGTGTTATTACTTTAACACTCTAAATATAACACCCTTGTAATATTATGGATGTAACAAATATTGATTTGCATACCATTTATACATATATATATTTTTAAGGAAAACTATAATCGTTTATTTATTAGAGAAACTTACATCCATGACCGAATATATTCTGGGATATCCACATATCAAACACGACATAATAAGAATTTTCAATTGAGTGTTATTACTTTAACACTCTAAATATAACACCCTTGTAATATTATGGATGTAACAAATATTGATTTGCATACCATATATATATACACATATTTTTAAGGAAAATTATAATTGTTTATTCATTAGAAAAACTTATATTCATAATCAAATATATTTTAGGATGTTCTCATATCAAATATGACATCATAAATTAAAATAATGTATTTAAAGCTCCATTAATATAAGTTCAAAATTTATGACGGCCAATAAAAACAACACACTTGTTTATTTTCAATCATAAATGTTAGATTTGAAAGGTTTGTTGGTGATGAGTCTGATGATCTGGCACTCATGTGGAGAAGAGATGCTGGAAGGAGTGGCTTGTGAGGACCACGTGCATATGCGGGCGATGCGTGAGAACCACACTCAGTGATTTTCATAAAACCACCACTTTCCTCTTAACGAATTTCAATCTATAAATCTACTTGTGCAACATGTGTCTCTTTAGATTTGTCGAAAAGCTGTAAATCTTTATTTTTCAGCCTTGACAAAAATAAATAAAACTAAACAAAAAAAACTTTGATAGACAAAGTGAGTAAATGAAGGAAGGAGGGAAGGAGAGGGAAGAGGACGAGGGAGCTGAGGCTTTCTTCCACTTCAGCCAAAATCTGAAACCTTTGTATTTTTATGGAAGTGAGAGGGAATGAGGTGCTAGGATTTTTTTTATTTGTTATTCAATTTGCATACCGTATTAAATATTAAAAAAAAAAATTTCTTAAATTTCTGTCATGTTAATAATGTTATAAAGACGCTACACTCAAGGTGATAAATAGAATTTTCCTATTCGATGTCGCAAGAAATTTGCCAATCTAAACAGTTTTTCTTCCTTCCAATTTTCGCAAAAATTAAAATAATTTATTAGTTTTGAACTCTTCAATTGGGCTTAAATTTTCAACAGGGATAGAAAATATGAAGACTCCATTTTCAAAATTATCACAAAAAAAGGGATAAATTATTAATATATGTACGAACGTCAACAGTGTGAGTGTGCCAACAACTATTGTTCATAAAAATATGGAGGCTATTCTGAATACTTGGAAATGACCTTTGGATGTATTTAATATCCCATGATACATTACTTTGTTAGTGGGACTGTGGGGGCAGTGGGAGAGTTTATGTAGCCTTCAATTCAATCACTCATTACAGCCCGTTTCTCGTGAAAGCCTGCGGGCGTGAGAGAAGAGTTTCATTCCTGATTTCTAATCCTCAGACCCACAAATCTCTCTGTTTTCTCTTCTAGTTGGGCGTCTGCGTGTGTAGGAAAAAGAAAAACACCTGGTCCGTGAAGCCCGTGCCAAAGCATTGTACCCTTTACTCTTTTTTTTTTCCTATCTTGTCTCTCGTTACCTCCGTTCAAACAATCACAGCAGCCCTGCCTCTCCAGTCATTTTCATGTTTGGCTCTAAAACCATGTTCTTTCTCGATAGAACGATTCGCATTCCATACTAGACTCATGTTCCATAATGCAGTTCCTTTTGTATCTCTTTTGTTTGTTTCTTCTTGTTCTGGTTCTTGGAAGCTTTCCCTTAGATATGGGTCTCTTTGAGTTTTGGTCCTGGTCTTGATTGGTACAGTTTCCCCCCCGAAATTAAGGGATTGGTGTGCTCTGTAATTCCTGGGTTTCAACAAAATCTAAAATGGGGTTTCTTGAAAAAGTCGAGACGTGAGGGGTCTTAGATTTTTGGGCATTTTTTTTTTCTTGGTGGGTGCCTTCTATGGTTCTCAAAAGGAGCTCAGAATCTCCATTGAAGTGGGTGATACAAGCAGTTAGTGAGAAGAAATTTTGAGGAAGAAAATAATCATAAGAGAAGTCGGATTCTCAATATTTTGGCCTTTTGATCACTGTTTTTGAGCTTGGGGAAGAAGATTTCAGTTATTTCACCGTAGTTAACCCTGCGAAAGAAGGCAGCCCACTGATGGCAGTTTTTTGCTTGTTCTCTCTTTTGCTAGTTGGGTTTATATCAAAACTTCAGCTTGTGGGTGCTCAGCTCCATGATCAAACTACGCTGTTATCCATTAACAACGAGCTTGGAATACCTGGCTGGGGAGCCAACTACTCAGATTACTGCTCTTGGCCCGGCATTGGCTGCGGTTTGAACAATTCGACGGTGGAAAGGCTTGATCTTTCTCGCCGAAACCTCCGAGGTAATGCGACTCTAATTTCTGAGCTCAAAGCTTTGAAGTGGCTTGACCTTTCTAGTAATGATTTCCATGGATCAATTCCTTCTGTGTTTGGGAATTTATCTGAGCTTGAATTTCTTGACTTGTCATTGAATAAGTTCGATGGTTCAATTCCTAGAGAATTGGGTAGTCTCAACAACCTTAGAACATTGAATCTTTCGAACAACTTGCTTGTAGGAGAAATACCAGACGAGCTTCAGGGCCTTGAAAAGTTACAGGCTTTTCAAATTTCTAGTAATAAACTGAGTGGTTCTATCCCAATTTGGTTGGGCAACTTGACCAAACTCAGAATTTTCTCAGCCTATGAGAATGATTTAGGGGGTAAAATCCCGGATAATCTGGGCTTGGTTTCCGAGCTTCAATCGCTGAATCTACATTCAAACCTGCTTGAAGGACCGATACCTAAGAGCATTTTTGTTTTGGGAAAGCTGGAAGTCCTGATTCTGACCCAGAATAAATTAAGCAGTGATCTTCCTGAAGAAATTGGGAACTGCAAAGGCCTTTCTAGTATGCGAATAGGCAACAATGATCTTGTAGGCACCATTCCTAAGGCGATTGGAAATATTAGCAGCCTTACATACTTTGAGGCAGATAACAACAAGCTCTCTGGGGATATTGTCCCAGAGTTTGCGCAATGCTCTAATCTCACCCTCCTAAATTTGGCCTCTAACGGATTTACTGGAACTATTCCTCAGGAGCTTGGACAGCTCGTGAATCTGCAGGAATTGATTCTCTCTGGCAACAGTTTGTTTGGGGATATTCCGAAATCAATTCTTGGTTGTAAGAGTCTTAACAAGCTTGATCTGAGCAATAATAGATTCAATGGCAGTATACCAAATGAAATCTGCAACATGTCAAAATTGCAGTACTTGCTCTTGGATCAGAACTCAATAAGAGGGGAGATACCTCATGAAATTGGAAACTGTGTGAAACTCCTTGAATTGCAAATGGGTAGTAACTATTTAAGTGGAGCAATACCTCCTGAGATTGGTCATATAAAAAACTTACAGATAACATTAAATTTAAGCTTCAATCATCTCCATGGGCCGCTGCCTCTTGAGTTAGGGAAACTGGACAAGCTGGTTTCTTTGGATGTCTCTAATAATAGGCTCTCCGGTAATATCCCATCTTCATTTAAGGGCATGTTGAGCTTGATAGAGGTCAATTTCTCAAATAATCTGCTCACTGGCCCAATACCCAACTTTGTACCATTCCAAAAGAGTCCAAAATCAAGCTTTCTAGGGAACATAGAGCTCTGTGGAGAGCCATTGACACCTCCATGTGCAAGCTCTCATAGTTCTGACAGTGAGAATTACCATCACAAGGTCTCTTACAAGATCATACTAGCTGTTATTGGTTCTGGTTTGGCGGTTTTTACATCAGTAACTGTAGTTGTTGTGCTGTTTATGATGAGAGAGAGACAAGAAAAAGAAGCCAAAGCTGCTGGAATTGAAGATGATGTAACCAATAATCGACCAATGATACTAGCAGGCAATGTCTTTGTTGAGAATCTCAGACAAGCAATTGATCTTGATGCTGTTGTAAAAGCAACTTTGAAGGATTCGAATAAACTCATCAGTGGAACTTTCAGCACTGTTTACAAGGCAGTTATGCCTTCTGGGCTAGTTCTGTCGGTGAAGAGACTTAAATCCATGGACCAGACTATCATTCATCACCAGAGCAAGATGATTAGAGAGCTCGAAAGGCTCAGCAAACTCTGTCATGATAATCTAGTGCGGCCTGTTGGATATGTTATTTACGAAGATGTTGCTCTTTTAATCCATCATCACTTACCGAATGGGACATTAGCCCAGCTGCTTCATGAATCTACCAAGCAACCTGAATATGAACCCGACTGGCCTACACGACTCTCTATTGCTGTCGGTGTGGCAGAAGGGTTAGCTTTCCTTCATGGTGTGGCAATTATCCACCTTGATATTTCTTCTGGCAATGTTCTTTTGGATTCTAATTCCAAGCCTTTGGTTGGGGAGATTGAGATATCAAAGCTCTTAGATCCGTCCAAAGGCACTGCAAGTATTAGTGCTGTTGCAGGCTCATTTGGCTATATTCCACCAGGTATCTCTTATGCATTCGATAGCTCTGTGTATATATACTGTTGTTCTGACATTTTTAAACCATCTACACCTTCTCTCATCTTTGATTCTTTTTTCTTTATCATCATAGAATATGCATATACAATGCAAGTTACAGCACCAGGAAATGTTTATAGCTATGGTGTAGTTTTGCTTGAGATCCTTACTACCCGAGTACCAGTTGATGAGGCTTTTGGTGAGGGGGTAGACTTGGTGAAGTGGGTTCATACTGCTCCAGCACGAGGGGAAACCCCAGAGCAGATACTTGATGCAAGGCTTAGTACAGTTTCTTTTAGTTGGAGGAAGGAGATGCTTGCAGCTCTGAAGGTGGCATTACTCTGCACTGACAACACACCAGCTAAGCGGCCAAAAATGAAAAAAGTGGTGGAAATGCTTCACGAAATAAAGCAGAACTGATGGATGATACCCGTGCGAGTCCTTTAGGAGGATGGAGGCTCTGGAAACTGGGAAATCCTCATATATTAAAAGGAACGAGATTCATATCTTTAATATTTGGCTCGATTCCGAATTTGTCTTCCACAGATAGAGGCAGTGGCATGTCCTACGTTGTTCAGGGCCTCAGGGTAGCTAGTTAAAATACCTCTTGGATCATTTGTCCGCTTGTTCTGTATCAGAAGGGCTTATGATAAATGGCAGCTTTTTGTAATCTGTTTGAGTTGGCCAAACAAATGAAATCAGGTAGTGGGTTAATGCAATCAGGAGAGTCCTCGAAAGAGTGAGGACTACTCTTGAGTTTCTGTGTCACACATTAGGCTAGCAATTGAAGTGCTGAAAAGAGCAATGCTGGATGCTCTGATTTTTGTGTGCCAGATGCATTGTCCAAATTCAATTATTAGTTTGCTATTGATCAAAGTTCCACTCATATAATCGTACCATATTCCACCCAATTTCTACCCATGTTGATTCTGTATTTATTTCCGAAAACTTAATTTACTTCCATGTTTGATTTTGCCGCACAATAAAAAAAAAAAAAAAAAAAAAAATCTTGACAAGCCATTGAGCCACATGTTAAAAGAAATTAAAAATTAAAAATATAAATATAATTAAATACAAAGTGAAAAAGGGTTCTTAAGCCTGTGATTTTTTATTTTATTTTTATTAGTTTGCTTTGGTTATATTTCAAGAGCAATTCTACACAATCTCTCCACACCACATTTTTTTAAATTTTAATATTTTTTAATATATTTTTTTAAGTTTATTCTTTTTAAACTAATTTAATTTTTTTATTCATTATTCATATATTAAATATTTAATAATAATAAAAAAAATATGGTGTGTAGAGGTTGTATGAATAGTAGGAGGTTGAATAGATTTTTTGATATTTTGGTGTAAATTTTAAGCTTCCCTTTAATTTAAGAGGAATGTGCATGCATGATGTTCGAATTCAATTTTAGTTTGTGAGTGACGTTCCATTATATACTTATAAAGGTTATATATATATATATATATATATATATATATATATATATATATATATATATATATATATATATATATGAATTACTATTCACTACTGACACCTCACACTATAAAAAAAAAATAAAAATTGTCAGGTGTGAAATGTAAAAATAAATAGTGGCTAATGTATAGCAAAAACAGTTTACAATTCTTTACCCATACATGCATGTTGATCCTGTATTTTATTTAGAGAAATGTAAAATTTCTTTCCCGTTTAACCTAAAAAAATAATCATCACCTAATTATTTATCTAAAAAGTTCTTGGAAAATAAAAGTTAAAAAATGAAACACAATTCTCATCATGTAATATATATATATATATATATATATATATATATATATATATATATATGTAATATTTAGTCATAGAGTACGTACAACAAACAAAATAACTTCCTCCTGGAATATTAAATTAAAGGTAAAAAACGATACATAATTTCTATATATAGTACGTACATACAAATTTAATGAAACTAATCATATCTTAATTATAAGTTTTAATTAATATCTACTTTACAATTGCATATGTTCAGGAATTGTGAACATCTCAAATTCCTCGACAAATGAAAAATCATAATCCGGTAGTTTTGGGCACTCATGATCTTCTGTCATATTTTCTGAAAACATGACACAAACATATTGATCCAAACCTCTAATAACATTATGATCATCACTCGCATCGAACATAAATAAATTAATGTAGATCAGGTTCACGGATCAGCAAACCGAGAAGGTCGGCCATTGTTGAAAATTAGAGTATCATTAATTAATATATATAATCGGATGCAGTGCTGCTTGTTCCAGAGTGAATTTCAAATGAAGAGATATTAATATCAGTAATCTGAAGTGGATCATGACCTGTTTTTTAAGAAGAGAACGGTAACTCAGTTTTATTGATAAACCCTCACTTTTGGAGTAGGAGTACCGTGATTACAACATTACTACTAAAAAAAACCTTATTAATAAACCTTAGTATAAATCAGATATGACAAAAGAATAAAGAAAACGGAAGTTGATGGTCAACGAGTGGAGGAAACTGATGATCAAGCTGCAGTGTGATGTCCAGTACTATGGCCTCCTCAATTAGGAATATTGATAGCATTTGATGACATATTTTTCTGCACTTTCTTCATTGTCTGATATATCTTGCAGAGAACCAAGCCATCCAGCTGCATATATATATATAAAATAAAAAATTAAATATCTTTGATATGGGCTGTAACATACTAAACCCAAAGTACAAATATATATAATCTAAGGCCGGGCATCATTATCAGTTGAAAAATGATAAATACACAATATTAATTTTTTTACAATATATTTCACAATATGTTTTAAAATGAGAGATATTATTATAAAATATCATATAAAAATAACATCATTTTACAAAAATACCCTAATTTTACATCATGTATTGTGAAATTAGTTATGTCTATCGTTACTCTTTTTAGTTACCAGCTCGTTGGTCTACTCAAAAAAAAAAGAATTTTGCTACACAATCTCTTACTATTCATCCACACTCCACACTCAAAATCTTAGAGACGTCAATGTGCAGTCAATATATATAATCTTAGAGACGTCCAGACTCAAAATAGCCGAAGACTACTGCATAAAAAAAATAAAATTGAAATATATATTATCTGTACATATATATATGATTAGTAAAAGAATATATATATATATATATATGATAAATGATATATCTGTACTGTATGTATATATATATATATATATATATACCTTCGAGTCCCTGTTGGGAGCACCACTAGCCGTAGTTGCAGTACTTGGATTAATAACAGTCGGTTTATTCTTCGAAAGTGGTCTGTATTCGTGCATGATCCAGGTGGTTTTGGTAGGACATTCTTGTGGTTTCCCTTCATAAAAGACAAGTGCCTTCTCGTACCCAATAGTAGGACCGTCTTTTGGGACCGGATGATCTCCTCCGGTAGCCTTCCAAAACCCATTGCCAGCAAAACGGGCCGGACGGCTCCCATTTGGGTACCTCCTATTCCTTGGGGTGAAGAAATACATTTCTTTCTCGTGATTCCGATGTTGAAACATATCTGTCCATAATATAAAAACATAGATCATCATGACTAAAAATGTACAATGGCATTCAAACGGAATAACAGCTTGCAGGAACCAAAAAACAAATCAGACACTTTCTCCATAACGGGCATGATCACAACGTTAACTGATCTCATAGCAAACCTCTGTGAGATCAAGCCGGAAAATAAACGACATATTTTGAGAGAAAGACGCACTAACCAGCGAGTTGCTTTGGACTGTACTCGTATATATCAACGTCTCGGACTATATTGGGACACGGAAGAGGCTGATTCATTATCCTCTTCATCAAATAATGACGGATCAACTCTTCGTCAGTCGGGGAAAAGACATAACCAGGCGGAAAGAAATACATGTTGCCGTCTGTCTCCGAGTTCTGCTCCTCCATGGTCAAACCTTAAGAATTCCTAGTTAGTTCTTCTTCTTTTTTAAAGGTTTAAACTTGAAAGGAAAAGGTTTTTTGTTAACAGAGAGATGTTCTATTAATGGTGGAGGTACTGCAGGTATATATAGAGGTGAAGGTCGGTGAAGAGGCTGAGAGCCCTACGGGATTTAATTATAAAAAATGTGCATGAGATTATATATTTATCATGTGTCGGTCCTTAATTAGAAACGTACGTGCACGCTAATATGCATTAAGGTCAAAGGTGATAAGATCGAATAGTTTAGAAGGGTTCAACTACAAAAGTTACTAACAACTTGCAAACAATTCTCTAATAAAATAATATTATTTGAAATTTGATTTTGACTTTTAGTTTTGATTTGTTGTGTTTAAATATAATAAAAATATTATTATATTTTAAAATTGTCTATAAGTTGTGAATATTTGTTGGAAAGAAAATATTTGAGAATATATGAAAATACTTGATAAAAGTTGTGTTCTCAAACGGGCCCTTTAACTATCCTTCCCTCCCTACGCGCGTCAACTACATATGTGATAACAATTTTTTATTTTTTTCACTTTAAAATTTTTTAAACTTTGAAATTAATGTTCTTTCATCTCAAACTTCATCACAAGGTTTTATTTATTTATCCTATTTTGTATGAAAAGAGTGGATGATAAATGATTGAGATCAGTGGTAATCGAAATGCAATATTTGATCGAATTCAGTACTGGTTCATAGAAGATAGTAGAAAGCAATTACAAATTTTTTCATCCCTGATTTTTAGGATAATTGAAGGAAGAATTTGTAAGATGGGTCTCTTATATCCCAAAATCTATGATTAAGCCAGCTCATGAAGTTGCATATAACTCCATGGGAACGATGTTTAAAGAAAGAAACAAACGTATTAATGTTGCTTTCCACACTAAACGGATCTAACTCGGAATGGGAACCTCTGAACCGTGGCTTGAAACTCTGCACAACTAGAGGCGATAAAATAAGAGCACCTCATCCTGAATGTGGGCATGCATAAGTTAAAATGGAGAAGAATGAAAAGAATTAGACGTAAAAAGGTAACAAACTCATCTCATATTTATTGAAACAGTCGCTCTGCACCTGCCATGTACTATGAAGCAAGCACGCTATAATTACTAATTAGCATAAAAAAATAGGATACTCCCATACCAGCCTTTGAGCTTAAAGATCAACGGCTAGCTTCTGTTGAGTATTGACAACTCACATCTAACCCCACTAAAATGTTAACAGCCAGCAGCTTTTAGAAAGTGATCATATGGACTTGATGCTGGTAGTTTGAAGAAATGGGGGTGATGCTGGTATTCTGCTGCACACGGCATTGGAACAGGGCCAGGTGATGGTTCACATGAATTGGCAGTGAAGTTTTGGTCAAGGAAAGGATTGCCAGCCTGCATTTTCATTTGAGTTTACAATATTAGAAGCTTCAAAAAAAAAACTTGTGGACATTGGTAACAATGTTATAGAAGTGAAGGCACAAGACAGCACATTAGGGTCTCTAAATCCAAACATACACTTTTTAGAATTGATAATATTTTAGATGCAAATTGGAAACTGGAAGACTATAACGCATACCGAATGAATTAATCCTAACTAGAAAGGAAAGTGCATTGTGCATATGACCAAATATCACGCAAGTACGATTTTAAGTTTTCTGGAGAAATAAAAGTATCTCAATGGAACCCACATCAACATGGGGATAAGATGCCATCTTCTTCACCTCAGGCTCATGATTTTGTAAAGTGAAGTTCATCCTACTTTCCCGTATCTGTCGTGTAATCATCACATTAGACATCTTCTGCTGCTTTCCCATGAGTAGTGTCTCACAATGAAGGGCCATTTCCTTGTAAGGCACATCAGGTGCATTTGAGACCGAAATTCGTCCAACTTGATGTGCTGTCTCCAAGACCTGCACATATACAATATACTATAAATAATGATTTTGCGGGATACTCACTCGAAAACTGAAATAAGAGAGCATGAAATGGTAACATACTGATTCTAGAAGTTGACCGACACTCAAAAGATTGGGAGTTTCCATGGCCAACTCTGAATTACGTTTGGTCTGACTTTCACATGAATCATCCTCTGTCGTAAACATTGGAACAACCTGGAAGAAAACAATAATGTCATACAAGTCCCGAGGGTTAACAGACATGGGGCTACAAGACACGCATGATAATTACCTCCTTAAGAGATTCATTATTTTCTGAATCAACCTGACGTATACTATGTGAACTGCCAATGAGAAACTGGCTTCCCAGTGGACAAACATCATCGGGTGAGAATTCTTCGAGCAGCTGCTCCCTTATGGTGGACAGTTCGGACTGCCAAAAAGCCAAAATTTATTTACACTAGAAGATAACGAGACAATTTTCATTGAAGCAATCCAAGACGCTTAAGCAATTTGTATAAAACTTTACTTCTGGAAAATGATCCAAGCTTTTCAAAATCTCAGAAACAAAGAACTCCCTAGTTTGGTCTTCAGTGATCTCTTTTTCTGAAAGATATTTTGAAGCTGAATTATCATCCTCTTTGGATCCATAAACATTAGCAGGGTGGTCGGATCCTGTTTTAACAGCTTGTAACTTGCAATCTTCCACCACATGAAGGAATGGATCAACCTGATCCAAGTAGTAATATTAGGACAAAAATGAAGAAATTTCACTTAATAAATATTTAGAACACAAGTGAAATGACAAGCAGCCATAAGTATTGGCTCTCTTCTTTACTTGAAAAAGTAATGCTGTTCATCGGCAATGATTCATACCTACCATTTATAGTTAATTATAATTGACCTCAAGCACATGAACAAGATGAAGAATGCATTGAGTCATTGTCAATGTTCAAGAGGAGGACGACTGGTATTACCAATGATCATGACTTCATCAGTTTTGACTCATACTTACCATTTTATCTGAAAGTGCAGCCTTGGCAATATGAACAAGAGGAAGAATATTGTATGCTTTAGATAAAAATAGAATCATTGAAGCTGCCAACGTGAAGAGAGATCTGCGACGTGAAGGTGGTAGTGACCCTGCAATAGAAGTAGGGATACAGCTTGAGCTGGAGCGTAGAGATCCCATTAACAGGAAATCAGGCTAGTTCATTATTTGCTTCATGAGCATGCAAGAAATTGGACAAGAACGGCACAAATAGAAAAAAGTACAAGCTAATTGCGCCCAATCACTTAAAAAATGTCCAATCACTTTTGAAGTTTCAATATTCAAATGTATATCTACATCTGCCAATAGCATTGCATAGCTTGTTACTCTAGTATCCCTATGTTATGCACCAAGTTATAAACGTCACAAGAGCATGTGATATATGTGCCTCCCAGCTAGTTTGAATATAAAGTCCAGACCTATTCCATCTTGACACATGGAAGTGATATAACAATGACGACTTTGAGAACTGACCTTCTTGAAGAGAAATGTTTCGTAAGAAAAATGCTAGCTGGAAACTTCGAATGAGAACTTCCTTACTGGAATTCTGCAGGACAAGTAAACCTAATAGAAATGAAAAATAAAGCTCACAAAAATCATAATATTTTTAATGTAGCCAACAGAGTAAGTTCATCCACCGTCATTTCTAATTTGAATTCAAACCCAACTAAAGAACTATTTAAGGCTCAAGTAACAAGACAGTCCCAAAGTATGGATACATGAGACTCCCATCCTATCACAAGATGACATATTACTAAAACTTAGTGCTTAGTTAAGCAATTCCAATGGCATGGCCTCTTGTGATAGGATGAAATTAACATGCCATATATACTCCATAATAACTAGCAATTTTCTTTAAGGCTCAAAGTTCACAAATAGTCCTCATATTTTCCAAGTAATATCCCACGGCGACTTAGTAAACTGGAGGTACTTCAATAAAATTTTACTTTTACTTATCAAAAGAAAAAAAAAAGGATGGGTGAAGAATGTGTCCTACATTATTTCCAAGTGTAATTGATTCTGCTTTATAAGTGGACTAGATTTGTATAGCTGCTTGCATACTTATAAAAAAAAAAGTAAACTGTAGGTACCATGAAGGTTTTAGAGTGCAATTAAGTGCCTACATTTCAAAAATTGCAGTAAGTACCATCTATTGGTTATGAAACTAATTTATAGCTATACAAACAATAATAAATATCCCAAGGCTTTAAATTAAGCAAATCCCAGCTAACATAGGCTTTGTTGTCTTTCAAAATAAAATAAAATTTAACTCGCTGACAAAGGGTTTGTCACTAATGGTACAAATGGAAAGTTTGGCTCTCATTCACGGGCATGTCGACTGATGAACTCCCGACAATATTTTTTTATCAGAAAACAAGATTTTAATCATAAGAATAGGCAACAGCCCAAGTATACAGGAACATACTTTCGACAAGATTAAAGCTACTTTGACAGGTGTTTTGAGGTTCCCGGGCCCCTAGCCAGCATCTAAAGCTACTATGACAATGCCCTTGAGATACTCTTGACAAGATTAAAGCTAGGTTGAAAAGCTGCTTTGACAAGTAATTCTATAGCTTGAGATATACTTGGCTTCCTTGTTTCACATAATGGTCAATTAGGTTGCGTCAGTATCCCCTGGTTGTGTGGAACACAGAAACATGTGAAGCACTACTAAATTACAATGCAAACATGCTAGGAAGAGGGATTATTATAATCTGAGAATCAATATCTGAAGAGAAGAACATGACTGAAAGCATAGAGGAAAAGCACAAAATCTGTTCAGCAATATTGTGGCAATTACCTTGGCCCTGGAGAAAAGCAATACCAGACTGTATGTATGAGCGATTGCTTCATAGTTATCAGGAGTATTTTCAGGAGAAATGGACTGAGCCCAAATTGATGAAAGCAAGAGAGTAATCTGGTGGCTACTCAGCCTGAGGGAATTAGACTCCTGAGGTTTAATATAGATAAGAACATTCAGTTACAATTGAAACTAAGAGCACTTTTCAACAACTAATAAATGGTACCAGTGAACATTTGGAACATTTGGAACTGATCAAGCAAGAGAATAATCTTGGATATAGACCAAAGCCTGAAATTTTCCAGAGTCCAATCCAAACCCAGAAACCTCAATAGCTTTTATATAAATCCTTAGCCTCTGGAGCCAAGATTTCACTCTCAACTGATGCCTAGGCCACTAAATGATGAGTAGTAATTTAGGTAGCAGAGACCTATCAATGCTCTAAAGTTTTATGCTCTTTAAGGAGACTACCTTCTACTTCAATGTGTCATCCTACATTTCAACCCTTGTCAGTCTTAAAGCTGAAAATTACGCCATGGCTCGATGGGACAACCAGGGAAGGCTAAAACTAGAGCCCTGTGACATAATAGATTTGGACATCTAAGATGGTAAAGAAATTTCCAAAAACTTACAGTCTCTCTATTTAAACTCATCACATTATTTCCATCAGCTGTCATGGGTACAGAGGGACTTCTCATACTGCAGACCCGACTGTATGATGGCTTCAACATATTTTCCATCCCATTATTTATTGGCTGCTCCTCACTAACACTATTATCTTTGCTATCTTCACATACAATTTCCGTAAAAGAAAACTTCTCCTTCCTTAGCTTCTCAAAAAGAGCAGCTGAAGAAGAAAAGACAGAGACAGTTCTTGACAGTGTCCGTGGAAGATCAGAGGCTGTCTTTGACTCAGAAATAGATGAGGATGGACGAGGGAAAACTGAAGATGGCACAAGAACAATAGAAAAAGTGCGATGAGCTCCAATTCGAGTTTCATGGTCTGGATGGACCATAGCTGGGAGTAACTGGTGAAACAAAGCCTCAGGGAAAGCCTAAGACAAGACAGAAATTTTAAATGCAAAATTAGATTTAAAATAAAAAAGTAGATGAAAATGAAATTCACATGATCTTATAGTTTCTGCTTCTTGCCTTATTTTGATACGATAACTTGGGCAAAGAGGCTACAATTTCAGCTGTACGATAAACAGCTGAAATTGTAGTTCTGGCTATCACTGTAATAGTTGAGATGTTCTCCAACATCAAGGCCATAACCTCAAGAATTGGGCCTGCTTCTCCAACCTGTTGGCCAATTGCTACTCAGTTTTGTTTGAAAAATCACCAATGATGGCAGATATCAGAAAAATATAACGTAAAGCCATTAAAGTATTTTCAGTGAGAAATAAAAAATAAAAAACAAGCATACAAAAAGTAGTTGTAGCTCAAGTTCAAACTACGAATCTTCAATTTAAAGAACTATGGAGATTACTAATACCTTATGTGATAACTGCACGAGGCAGTCATCCACTGCTTCCCCAAAGCTTCTATTCCATTTAACGATGTCAGCTCCCAGATTCTCATCATTGAGTAAGGAGTGCATGCTCTTTCGCAAATACCTCATGGCATCACTTAATGCACCAATTATTGCCATAGAAGGCTCAACCTTTGCATCTTGAGCAAGGGATGTGGCAACCCGAACGATGTCAAGCTGCATGTCAGGTTGTTTAAGGACATTTCTATGATCAAGATGCTTAATTAATGTGGAAAGCAAGAAATGTGTATTTTGCCCTGAAAAAGGTACAGAAGGTAAAACTCAGGAGATATTAACCATCAAAGTACAGCTGAAAAATTGAACCTGCATGGAACCTCCAAGTGCTAAATAAGTAGAGATAAATACCAGATTTATCCATTAAAAACTGCAATTCCTTAAGGACTGGGAGGGCAAGACCATGTTCAGGAGACCACAAATTCCCATTATCAAAGTATCGGAACAAAGATTCCAGAACGCGCCGCATGGTTGTAGCCTCCTTGGCTAGCTTTGCCATGTTATACAAACTGATCCTGGACCAAAAGCAAGGGTTCTTGGCATCTTCCCTGGGGAAGAAACCAAAGAGAAATCATTGACAGGTGAAGGATTACACACAAAAAAGTCTCAAGCATTTGAAAGATTTGGTGCCCAAAGTAATTACACTGTCACATTCGCTTCACCCTTCTCATTCACAATTGTCTGCCAAAAAGGACCCTTTGTTGTGACATCAGGTGAAGAAGAGAGATCACTTTCATTTTTTAGCACTTCTTGCACTGAATGATTCTGACATTCCTTGTCGTGATCCATGTTCTCTAACTTTTTAGTGCGACTTTCAAAGTTTTCCAATACTACTGAAACAACCTGTTTTTATTGAACATAAAATGAACAAAAAAAAAAAGATGACATGGGTTATTAACTAGAATTTAGTCCTTAAACAGTAATAAATAAATTACACTTTTCAAGCTGTAATTTCTGGAGATAAATTTTGAAGAATGCGGAGAATGTAGGTGATGTAGGAAAGATGAGAGGAGACCATAAGCTTGTGCCATGCAATATTGGAAATAAGTTGTGATAGTAGTGCCAAAGTAAACCATATAGTAGGGATATGGGACATCCATATTTAGGGAAGATATAACCACACCACTTGGAAAAACTTGGACTAAGATTGGAATAAGTATGAATCTGCTTACATTCTCAAACTCCACAGAAATGTGAGAGTATTTGCCCATAAACCAAACCTACAGACCAAAGTAGATAGTAAAATTTCCACTAAAATATAATAATATAGAATACCTAGGGTATATATAAATTTCTATTGGACAAAACAAAATTGAGATAGAAGATATGCTTATGTCATAATTTCAATATATTCTTAAGGTAACATGATACAAAGGATACACAGTCCAAACAAGAAGAAAACAAAGAAATGTAACATGAGTGGGTGGAGTAAGTCCAATAATTACAATGAACACAAAGGTAAATGAAAGAAACAGTTTAGAACAGCCATTACATAAGCACAAACACAAAGAATGCAGCCATAAGGCACATGCTACCAAGAGCTTGTTCTCAATTTTGCATGGTTAAATAATATCATGATCAGGATCAGGCCATCATTAATAATTCAGAAGATTGATAAGTTCTATCATATGCATGAGGCGAGAACCACACTTTGGTAATGCATCCTGATTGTGGTGCATTAGAAACCTTCATCATTACATCTTATAGAGATATGTAGTGCTTTAAAAAGAACAAGGAAAAGAATCCCATCATATCAATTTTTGTTCTCCAGTCCCAGAAGTCATCATTCAACATATCATTGAGTAGTATTTATAAGGTAGCCCTGATAGCAAACCAACAGACATACTAAAGAATCCCAAGAAAATCATTCTTAGTTTATCTAATGAATACGCAACAGGTAAAAAAATTAATGCTAAGGGAATTTAAAAAAGGAGAAGGAAAAAATAAATAAAAGTTAAGAATTTGGGTCATATGCTTCTTTTTTAACCTCTCTCTCTCTCTCTCATAAGTCTTCTTTTAATCTCAACCTCAAAAGGATGCCAAAAGGCATTTATGAACCGAAATGTTAAGAGGCAATTAGCCACAACATGTTAAAAGTATTTGAAACATGAAACTGAAGCCTCTATGAGCTTCAAAACAAAGAACACATACTGGAACTAAATGCATTTTTGAGAACAATGAAACTGTTGCCGAGTACATGCTCCCTCAATGAGAGGACCTATATGAGTTCCTCAAGACATATATATAAACAAGAGCGTTGATTTTTAAATTTTTCCAGCACAAACCAATGCTAACGGTGCACCCACTTGAACTCATGTCTCGACTCACAAGCTGTTTATGTATTCCATATCAAACACTCCCCTGAAAACCATAATGAGTGGCAAGAGTCATGTCCTAAAAGGGAAAGAGGCATGATCCTAAAGGCCACCAACAGCTACAGTCAGCAGCCACAGTCAATATCTAAAGTATTACCAGTCACGTGCCCGACTAACAAAGTATCTTGAGATACATTTTCTACATGTCACCCCAGATCCTCATTTTCAATCAATACAGAGGGTGTTGATCTAAAACATAAGTTATTAGACCTTACTTTCTGATCATTAGGTCCTGATCTGCCTCTGGCAGAAATCACCTCTCCAGGAGTAGATCAACACCTACACATCATCACAAATCAATACTGCACCCAAGAAAAACAAAATCCTAATGGAAGAAGGGCTACCTGCCTGATCTCCATGTTCGAGTGTTCCCCATGAAACCAACTATTTGCTCTGACTGTCATCACAGAGACACATGACAACAGATGCCATGTACAAGAACTAAGAGGTTGTAAGCGTATTTTTTAATGCAAGTTTCATACAAAGCCCAGACATTCTCTTGGTTACTAGGATGAGCCTAAGTCAACAAGGGCTTCCAAAGAGTTATCCTTGTTGTCTCATCAAATAGTCTTAGGATTGAACAGAAAAAGTCTTACATCTTTTTTTTTAAAAAAATTTAAGACATCAACCACTTATCCAAAGCCATTGATCCATCATGTCATAAGTCATTAAAACCCCCATTGGAGACCAATACAAAGTTGATGCACTGCACTAAGAAATATTCCTTAATAAGAATTTCAAAACAACAATCCATGCATTAGTTTAATTGCAAATATGTCATCATTAGCTCAGAATTACTCCCTTTGATTGCTTAGAAATTAATGGAATAGAAAATAATTTAGAATTTTATAACAATTAGATCTTCATTGTTTGAAAGTCACCCGTATCTTCATTATTTTATTTTATTTGAAATTCTCTGTTTCCTCAGACCCAACAAAGGATGATGGCAATACTGTGTTTGAAAATAAACTAGCAGCTTAATAGATAGAATACCATTGAAGAAAGGGCTTGGAGACCAGCTGAACGTAGACACTGTTCCCTTTCATCCTCCCCCACTTCTTGAGCTAATTGAATCAATTTTGGAATAAAGCCTTCTAAGTTAAACATATAAGTCCCATCGTGCTGCCAAAGTCAGTATGATGAAATATGAGTTTCAAGTTGCTGTAGGAATTAACCTGATATCTGGAAGTGAATTACATGCCAAACATTTAGTGAATAAATTATCAAATTTAACTGAAGGGCCACTCAGGGCACCAACCTGATTATTTACAAAGTCAAAAAGAGTATGACATCCTATAATTCGCATTTCATCTTGCCGTGTTTGATCGAGCAGAGTGAGCATGATGCTTAGTAAGCTACTTGCAAACAGAGGCCTGTGAAATTGTCAACCTTGGGTGAGTCGACTTTAAAGGTGGTCTTGTAATTTCCAAAAATTGACCATTTCATTTCTAATTCAGTCCCAACCAAATCATTCCAACATAATTTTATGAGTCTGATATCTAAAAAGGAAAGATGCAGAACAGAAGGATAAACTCACATTTGCTCCTTACAGGAAATTAGTAATTTCCTGTAAATACACATCGCAATTTTCACTGATTGAAAATTCTCATTTCTCAATTCCTTGTAACACCTTTGCTCAAGAGAATTTGTAATCTGATCACCAAATTTAATACTCTCATTAAAAAAGCCACAAATTTCAACTATTATATAATGTGGTTAAATTTCTCGATATAATGTGGTTTCTACAGAATACAAAAATTACATAGATAAACCCTGAAACTATTTTTAACATTTTGCTTGCATATTTATAGATTGATTTTCAGATCATTAACAGGAAATTTTATCGATTGGTAAGCAACTCATGCCATGGGACTTGAACCCATACCCTCAAACTTCCCCACATCTTCAACAGAAGTGCATTTGACTGCCAAAGGCCATTGGCAGCATGAAATTCCCTAAACATTTCTTCCTCCAGAAAAGCATGAATCACCAACGGCAATAACATAGAAAGTAGGAGAAAGGCATGAGGATTTAACTATCAGATTGATCTCACTGTAAGGCAAATGAAGTAACAGTCTGAGATATTTTATGTCTACATAAACTTGATCAGACCTCCACCTCAGTGTTAATCATGGCACATATATCTCAGTTTGATGCAAGATGATCTAAAACTCTCTCATCAGCATTGATGAGTCTCCTTAATTGCAGTTGATTTTCTAGCATGGTGTCAGCGTCTATGAAAACTACAACATTTCTATCAATTCCCCTCCCCTATTGGATTTTTTTTTTTTATATAAGTAAAATGATATCTTATTAATACGGAAGTAGGCATAGCCCTAGTATATAGGTTCGCTCCCCCCCCTCCCCCCCGGATTTGTATTCATGTCTAACAAGAAATCAGTCATGTAGCAAACTTGATCAATATTGGAAGGATCTAACTTGAGTTTGGGTATGGTTTAACCTTCCACAATACAATATTCCCAAAATCAATCTCAGATAATCAATAAGTCAGCAGAATATGGCAATCCACAGTTCATTTCAAGCAGGGGTAACCTATTTTGCACGGTAAGTTTGCAGTAAATGACCATAGACCTTACAATTCTGTAAAGTTTGTTGAACCCTAATCAAAAGTCAATTTCTTCTCTTTGAAAGGGCTGTGACATTTTTTAATGTCGGTGATTCATTAGCCATTATCCATCACACTCTTTTTCTTTAGTTCCTTGTGATTCATCTTTGATCAAGTTTTACTTTGTGCTTCACTAGAGAGTTTATAATCTATGATGAGTTCCCAAGAGAATTATAAATTGCAAGAAAACAAAAGTGGGAACAAAGCTTATAAATATTATCTCAATGAACTAGAATAAGTGTTCAGAATATATGTCCTGAATTCATCATATCCAGGAGCAAAAACTCTTGGAGAACCTTTTCAACTACTACTAGACAATAAGGATTTCTACGAGCCAGAATCTCGAACACCAGCTAGTTTCAACTTACACGGTAGGTCTCTATTAGCATCACACAATGCTTTGCAAAAACAAATTTTACCTTTGGGATACGCAAAGGATTTTTGGAAGCATATTCACAAAGTTTTCCTATCTTCCGATCATTTGGTCCTTCCTCCTAGCAAATTATAAAGAATAGATAATGATATTCAGTATACAGAATGATACTACACAAAGAAAGATTGCATGATCAAACATGACAGAGATATACTCATGGTTGTGAAAATTGTGATCAAGCAACAAGAGAACAACGCTAATAAAAAAAAACTCTGTTTCTTTTTCCTTTCTACCGATAACTAATCAAGTGTTTTCATTGGAAAGAGGAGAATTCCAATGTACACTGTAAATAGGGAAATCATTTGCTCATTCCAGATGTATCGCTTATTTGTCGTTCTTCCCTTTTGCCATGTCATTCCAGATGTGTCATGCTACTTAATTGGAGTTAGAATAAAAACTTACTGCATGACTTACTGAGTAGTAACAACACAAAAAGTTCAAAATAGGTGAGAGAAAAAACAGACAGAAGAGGATATTTTTTACAGGGAGCAAAGAAACTAAAATTTGACGGTGTTAAACTGAGAAAGTAACCAATCAAGATGTATGAGTTCCCTAAACCTAGTAAGTGGAAGTAGAAAATTTATTAGTGCGTTACAACATCAGGGGGCCCTGCATCACGTAACCTACAACATAAACCAAATTTCTTACATAATAAAGAGAAAAACAGATGAACAAACAGAAACTATCTGCCCAAGTTTGGAGGGTCATAAGTATGAGGGGATTCGAAGTACCACCAAACAACCCCAAGGGGAGGCGTAGTGGTCCTGGGGCAGCTGTAGAAACCCGGTGTTCCTGGTTCGAAATTCCCGCATTTGCACATTTGGGCCATCAGACTGGGGGAATTTCCCCTTAAATTACTGGAGGTACATCTGCGGGAACTCCTTGCCTAGTGATTGTACACCCTAGGATTAGTCTGGAATTTGTTCCCAGATACCCAGTGCCAACATAAAAGTACCACCAAACGAATTGCATATGTTATTGATATTAATAAAGGGTTTATTATTCCACTGTGAATACAAAGGCTTTCTAGAACATAGGGGAAATCATCTTCCCCTAACATATCCGAGTTAAAACCCCTAGAAGGTGCTGATTTAAAAAGCCTTCACTTACATAATAAAAATTGGTTGGTCAAAACTCGAGCAACTAGACTAATTTTTTTCATATATGCAGTCTATTAATTCAGACAACACGTTGCCAGGTGGCCAGGACAACTCTACTGAAATCAATGCCTCTGTCTATTTAGGAGCTTAAATCATGGAAGCAACAAAACGCTTTCTATTTCTGAAACCAACTACCTAAAGTCCTAACAAGAAATAGGAAAAAGAAAGATATTTTGCACTCTCAAACTGCCATTGTGTTTTCACTTTGTACCATAAACTACCAAAATTGACAATGGCTAAACCACCAGATTTTTGCAATTTTCGTCGGTTAAAATCCATTAATTAAGATGATGATACAAATAGTCAAAATTAACCTGTTTAGTAGTTTAAGGTGCAAATTTCAAAAGCAGTAGTATTTTGGTGTGCAAAGTGCAATATCCTAAAAAATAAAACAATTCATATTCTAATATTGCTAACTTGCCATGTATTCCTCCAAAAGAAGCTAGTTTTTCACTGAAATTGCAGTCCACTAAAATAAAAAGCATTAATTCACCTAGTGCGTGATAATTGGATGAATGTGTCTTGAAGATATCAACCAAAAGACTACCATTTGAACAAGAAAACTCTAAGCAAACCCATACCCTCTGAGCACATTAACCACCACAAGGCCCAGCTCAATAAAAGCAGTCAACACCAATACCAATTTAGAAAATAAAAAAGCAACAATCACCTTCATGGTTCTTTCCTGACCATAATCAAACATGACAATTTCATGAAACATTAGAGACAACCAAAAAATACTGACCTGATTGCGAGGAAAAATATCGGCGATGAGCTTCTTATACCTTTTGACAGGCTGTCTAGACCTCGCCCGCAACGACGGGCAAAAGAAACAAAGACTACCGCATACCGGCAAAACTTGCCTCGAAACAACACCCGAAACAGCGCTCATTTTTTGGATTCCCAGTAATTAAAATGGCAGGGAATTCAAGTTGGCCTCAAACCTTTTTCTTTCCCTTCAATACAATAAAGAACTTGGATCTTCGGTGCCGGAGAAGGGAAAGAAAGGGTCAGACACCAGCGGGTAGCTCTCAATCCAATGGCCAGCCTGTAATTCAAAATGTGGGTCACTCATGACCTCCGAATATATCCAAACCCAAACCAAAACAATGCAAAAACAAAACCTTTACAAAAGTAAACAAAAAGGGTGGTAAGAAGATTGCAAGAATGTATCAAATCTTGACAGTTACAGATAAAAAAGGTATTGAGCTTTGATCGAATGAAGATTAGATTACCTCCTAACAATGCTTGAAAGAGTAGGCCAGAGGCTGGCAATCCCTCCAAGCCCTTAAAACAAAAGGACCGGAATTTCAGGATATACTACCGCTATTAATCATGCTCTCTCTCTCTCTCGTTAGTTTTAAAAAACTAAACTTTAACATGTCCGCACGTTAAACGGTATTCAACGTGCGGGTCCCAGAGATCATGAACGTTGTTTTAAGACGTTGCAAATGAAATTTGCCATGTCCCTGTGTTATGTTTCCTCGGTTGGAGAGGTAAAGCGAGTCGTTTGATTTGTGGGGCGCACGATGACTTGGCAGGTGATGTTTTGGAACTGAAGACGTACTGTCAATGACAGTCAACTTTACCCGCCTGGTTTTAAGGATTTTCAACCGAACCACACGTGTGTGTGAGAGAGAATGTCTTGAAATTTTTTTCTTAATAATTTTAATAATTCGAAAGTTATAAAGACAGATTTATATGTTATGTTTATTAATTTTTATAAAATAAATTATTTGGATCGAAAATTGTACAGAACCTTTTTACTTATTTTGAAAAATCAACAATAATCGTTTATTAAATTGGGCATTATTTACAACATTTTCTTTTAATTTCCTAAATGAAACGGAGAAAAGGATGATCGGAGTAATTCTTTCTGTGGGTATAGATATACAAATCTATCTTATTTTATCTTATCTCATCATTACTATTTATTCAAATTTCTATATAAAAATATAATAAATAATTCAATTTTTTAAATTTTAAAATAAAAATAATATTAAAAAATAATATTTAATAATATTTTATTCACTTAAACACTAACACAAAGCACCGCAGATGCTCTCGAGCAGAATCAAGTTAATTTGCTCATTCAATTTCGTATATTCTTTCTTCTTTGCTAGGATTCCATTTAACATATATGCATATATGCATCCATACATAAATACATATATCTATATATATATATTGTTGAAGCTCTGAAATAATTGTATTTCATTGAATGAATAATGGTATTTACATGATGGCCTTTTATAGACAAGAGCTACAATGGAATATTCTTAAGCTGTATTCTGTTATGTACAGCAGTGAACAAGCACTACGTAGGGTGCTGCGCAGAGCACGGCTCATGCATGCAGTGCATGCATTCTATTACAGAAGTTGTTATTTGTCAGCAGAGTTGCTTAGTATTTTTGGCTGTGAGGTTGATGAGCTGACAGACATTGCTGGGGCAATTTTGTCCTTAACATCCCCCCTCAAGTCGAGCGGCAAAGCCTGAAGACGAAGACTTGAACAAAGTGAGATGAACCGTGGGGCTAAGAGAGGTTTTGTAAGCAAGTCTGCAAGCTGGTCTTTTCCTGATATGAATGCAACACTTAAGGATTTATTCAGTACACGGTCACGCACGAAATGAAAATCTATTTCAACATGTTTGGTTCGGGCGTGAAATACAGGATTGGATGAGAGGTAGGTTGCTCCCATATTGTCACAGTAAAGAAGAGGAGCACACGTCAGATTGATCCCAAGGCTACGGCAAAGATGCTGCAACCAGACGACTTCAGCTGTGGTGTTTGCAACTGCTTTGAACTTTGCCTCTGTTGATGAAAGAGCAATCGTCGGCTGTTTCTTGGAAGACCATGATATGAGGTTGCACCCGAGGAAGATACAATATCCACTAGTTGACCTGCGATCGTCTGGACACCCGGCCCAATCGGCGTCTGAGAATGCAGTGATGTTGAAGGTTGTTGAGGGAGATAATTGCAAACCGATGGTGGAAGTGTGCTTGAGATACCTGAGGATTCGCTTTACTGCTTTCCAATGGGGAATCCGCGGGTTATGCATGAATTGGCAGACCTTGCTCACTGCAAAGGCAAGGTCTGGCCGTGTGAATGATAGGTACTGCAAAGAGCCAACGGTACTGCGATACAAGGTGGGATCGTCGAACAGAGGACCAGTGAAAGCACTGAGTTTTTCCGAGGCAGCCATGGGAGTCTTAACTGGTTTTGCCAACTGCATATTGGTTCTCTGAAGGAGATCCGTGATATACTTATGTTGCGTGAGTAGTAATCCTTTAGAGTTAAAACTTGCCTCAACGCCCAAAAAGTAATGTAACCGACCAAGGTCAGTAATTGGAAAATCATTCCGTAAATCTGAAATAAGTGCAGTGATGCAGGACATTGAAGAACCCGTGACCAAGAGGTCGTCAACGTAAACCAAAACAAATATCGTAGATTTAGCCGATTTGCATATAAACAGAGAGGAGTCTGCAGTAGAGATGACAAACCCGAGATCAATGAGGCGCGAGCTTAGGCGAGAATACCACGCACGGGGCGACTGCCGAAGGCCATAAATGGCTTTGTTCAACCTGCAAACATAAGAAGGATATTGGGGATGGGAGAACCCAGGTGGTTGAGACATAAAAACCGTTTCCTGCAGTGGTCCATGCAGAAAAGCGTTCTGCACATCAAATTGTAGAATTTCCCAGTTTTGAGAGACAGCCAGAGCAAGAACAGTGCGAACTGTAGTGACCTTAACCACAGGGCTGAATGTCTCTTCAAAGTCAATTCCGGACTGTTGAAGGAAGCCTTTAGCAACGAGACGTGCTTTGCAGCGTTCAATTGAACCGTCGGCCAACCTCTTAGTCCGAAAAACCCATTTACAGGCGACAGTGTTTGGAGCTTGAGAGGCTGGGACTAAGGACCAGGTTTGATTAGCTAAGAGGGCATGAAACTCTTTAGCCATGGCCTCGCGCCATTCCGGGAACTGGTTTGCAATGGTATAAGTTGCTGGTGTTTCAGGAACAGGGCTAAGGTTTGTAACAAATGCATGTGGTGGAGGCCATTTAATAGTGCCATCGTGAAATTGTCTTGGACGGAGGGAATTGGTTTGGGATCGAGTTATCATCGAATGAGCATGCTGCTGAGGTGGGGTCGGAGACGTGCTACACAGAGGAGATGTGCTATGCGGAGGTGATGGAAGTGACGTTGAGGGTGGAGGACCCAGAATAGAGGAAGACGAAGACGAGAGAGATGTTACCGTTGGGGAAGTGGAAAGTAAATTTGGAAGATTGACGTGAGTGGGCTGAGGAGGAGGTGTGGGCTTGGGTAGTGATGAGTAGGGGAAATTGGACTCGTTGAACTTAACATCCTTAGAGATAAAGGTTCGGCCCGTAGAGATGTGGTGACATATGAAGCCTTTGTGAGTGGGACTTAGACCTAAGAACACACAAGGGACTGATCGGAAGGAGAATTTATGTTGGTTGTATGGGGAAGTTAAGGGCCAGCATTCAGACCCGAAAACACGTAGAGTAGAGTAATCGGGATGGGTTTTGTGCAATAATAGATATGGAGAGGAATTGTTTAGTGTGGGTGAGGGAAGCATGTTGATTAAATATACTGAGTGTGAGAAGGCATTGGGCCAAAAGTGAAGTGGTACCGAGGAGTGCGCAAGCAGAGCAAGACCCGTATCAACGATGTGACGGTGCTTACGCTCGACAATACCATTTTGAGTATGAGTGTGAGGGCATGTAATTTGATGAATGATGCCACATGAGTCCAAATATTTAGAGAATGGTCGAAATTCACCTCCCCAATCTGATTGGAACTGTTTAATCTTGGTATTAAATTGAAGTTCAACATTGTTTTTAAATTTGAGAAAAGCATCAAAAGCTTGAGATTTGGATTTTAGAGGAAATAACCAAGTATACCGTGAGAAATCATCAACAAATGTAATGTAGAACTTGTAATGATCAGGAGATGTGTGAGGAGACGGTCCCCATAAATCAGAAAAGATAAGTTGAAAAGGTGCATTTGATTTATGTTGCCGTTTACAAGCTGGAAAACGATGATGCTTTGCCTGAGCACAGGCATTACAAAATGGGATAACAGTATGCTGATAAGGTAAATTATGTTGCCTAAGAATAGAGCTGACAAGTTTGATGGAAGGGTGTCCAAGTCTTGAATGCCATAGAGGAACCGAAAGCTGACTGGTTTGAGCTGATGGTGATGGAGTTGACTGTGAGATGGAGTAGAGACCATTACTGGTTTGCCCGTGAAGAAGAGGCTTCCCCGATTTGCAGTCCTTAACACAGAAAGAGTTAGCAAAGAATTCGAAGAAAACATTATTGTCAATGCAAAATTGGCGGACTGAGATGAGATTCTTTTGAAAAGAAGGAACACACAGAAGTTTATTGAGAACAAAAGGAGAAGAAGAAGAAGAAAAAGAAGCAGAACCAGAATGTGAGATTGGTATGGTTGAACCATCCCCAACGCGAAGCTGTTCATCCCCACGGTACTCAGCAGCATGCAGATTGAGATTACTCAGATCATTGGTTATGTGGTTTGTGGCGGCAGTATCAGGATACCAGGTAAAATCAGAGGGATAACTAGATGAAAAGTTTGCAGAAAAAGATGGAGCAGCAGTATAGGCTTGATTAAAGCGGTAAAGGCACGTGAGTGCAGAATGGCCCTGGCGGTTGCAAACCTGACAGATCAAACGTTGATCATTAGATGAAAAGGATTGTTGGCCATTGTTACCTGTGTTGGTACTGCGACCACGATTCGATTAAAAGCGTCCACCATTACGGCCACGATATGGACTTCGGCCACCACGAGGCCCGCGACCACGTGAAGTAGTAGAAGAAGATTTTGTTGTGAAATTTGCAGAAGGTTTGGTGGAAAAGGTGGACATTTCAGAGTGATGAGCTAAACGAGCTTCGTGTGCCAGGCAATGACCAAGAAGTTCATCAGGTGAAATGGGTTCAAGCCGAGTAGCAACAGAGGAAACTAGAGCATCATAGTCTGGGCCAAGGCCAGCAAGAAGATAGGGAAGAAAATCAGCAGGGGCAAGGGGACGGCCAGCTGCAGCCAATGTGTCTGCTAGAGCCTTAGCGTTGCGAAAATATGAGGAAATGGGATCAGAACCTTTCTTGAGAGAGGCTAGTTGTAGCTGAGTTTGTATTATACGGGCTTGAGAAACTGAGGCATAAGAGGATTGTAGTGAGAGCCATACTGCTCGAGCAGAGTTGCAACCAACCACCTGGGCGATAATGGAGTCTGAAAGGGAGGAGATGAGAGCGGACATAACGAGTTGATCCTGTTGAATCCAAAGTTCATAGGCAGGATTGAGAGTTTTATCGGCAAGTTCAGGTTTAGGTGGTGGACAGATACCGTCAACATACTTATACAGTCGCTGGCCACGAAGGTAAGGTACTAATTGAACCTTCCATAGTAGATAGTTATCAGGGGTAAGTTTGACAGAAATGGTGTGAGAGAAGTTTGGATGAGGGAGGGAGGGAGGGAGAAGAGGGAGTAGATTCGGAAGCCATGGACGACTAGTCCTTTAGGGCTCTGATACCATGTTGAAACTCTAAAATAATTGTATTTCATTGAATGAATAATGGTATTTACATGATGGCCTTTTATAGACAAGAGCTACAATGGAATATTCTAAAGCTGTATTCTGTTATGTACAGCAGTGAACAAGCACTACGTAGGGTGCTGCGCAGAGCACGGCTCATGCATGCAGTGCATGCATTCTATTACAGAAGTTGTTATTTGTCAGCAGAGTTGCTTAGTATTTTTAGCTGTGAGGTTGATGAGCTGACAGACATTGCTGGGGCAATTTTGTCCTTAACATATATATATATATATATATATAATATTTTGGAGTGAGGTCACAAAGGAGAAAAGGGCCTAAAAACAGTTATCAGAGTTGTGAGACCCTAGAGTCAGCAAACAGAAGATGCCGAACCCATATGAGGGAGGATCAAGGCATTATATGCCCTCACTAAATTCAGATAAACGTCCCAAGATCTTTTGGATCAATTGGTAACCCCTTAATTTCTCACCAAGAGAATCAAACATCGAATCTCCCCTCCCCATGTATCAAAAAAAAATTTCAGATACACGTGAATGGAAATTTGCGATAAAAACTTCGTTTCCACTCAAACAATACTACTACTCAGCACACTTCACAGTAAGGTCATTGACACAACATTGGAGAAGAAAATAATTTTAAGTACCAGTAAATTCCAAATAATTTTGACTACTTTTCAGTTCTATATCCTCGGGAAGGCATTTGCATTTCCAGTCTTAAATCAAAGCAATGCGCAAAAGACTTAAGACTTGACCAAAAAGTAGACTTTGCTGTTTCGGCAACCATGCCTAAGCTTTTGAACTACCACCATGATCCCTCTCAACATGCTCCACAAGAGAAACTGGATCACGAAATCCTCTACTACACTTTGGGCAGACATCAATTGTCACCTTCCTCACCCCAGTTTGGCTGCTACTCATTTCATGGACTTTCTCCACATGCTCCACCAAACTTGTGACCGAGGAGAACTTCGCACTACACTGTGGGCACTCTTCTTGTCCAACTCCACCGCTACTGCTGCTGCTCTGTCCCATCCCATCCCTTGCAATCTGCAACTTTTGACTTAATTCAGTGCTCAATTTTGCCATACCTGCTTCAGCTGAGGCTCGAACTGTTGAAGCTGCATTAAGAAAGCTTGTAGTCCACTTGGAGGAAGATGATGTGGAAGCTCGGTTGGGTTTTGACTCTTCTTTTCTACTCCTACTTAAAAGACTCATAAATGGAAAACCTGCTTCTGGCTTCTTTGGTCCAGAACATTTGTGGTCAGGTCCAAATCTGTGTTTCAAACAATGGTCTACCATGCAGTCCCTGCACTTGATTGTGTTTGAGAATGTTAGGATCTCTCTGCAACCAGGGACGGGGCACTTCTTCTTCTTTGTCACTTTCTCAAAATTTGACGGGTCACACTCAGTGTTGACATGTGTCTCCCAAGTAATGTTTGGGTCTTCATCAGGAATTAGCCGAACTCCTTTAGCACAGAGAGGGCAGACAACAACAGTGACATCCTCTCTGTCAGCTTTTGGACAACTGTGTTTAATGTAGCTCCGATGCTCCAAACAGAAAACCTGTTAAAAATGCCATATTTTAGTAGCAGGTACCAATATTTTTTTTTATTGGCACTGGGTGTCCGGGAACAGCATCCTGACTAATCCGATCCATAATTTGAGAAAAATAGGCAGTGCAAGAGATCAATCCATAATTTGAGAAGATCAAGCAAAAAAAAAAAAAAACATGAAATTACATGTGAAGCTAATAAAGCCACATCGAAAACAGACATGGAGTGGCAACAATCAAATGCCACATAAGAAACTCGAAAAGATTCGGAAGATTGGAGTACACATGAAAAATGAATTACTGGTTTAATCCGATCAGGGAGGATATAGAAATCAACAATAGCTATGGACTTAACCAGACTGAAATAAGGCTTGGTTTGTGAACTGAACCTGTTGGATGAGGGACAAAACCCAGTTCCTTTTGGAACTGGACCCAAGCCTTCTACAATACTAGCAGCCGTAAAGAAAAAGCTATTTGATCAACGACACTTTGATCAACGACATATATCTTCTGTAAAACTACTGTGAAATCAAAGCATTAGAATGATTCCTTTCAAAATAAATGAATAATGGTCATAAGTTCATAAGTTCATAACCATAGCTCCCTATAAAAGAGAGACATCACTCCCACAAGCTGATCCAAATTGCCAAGTGAGAGTAAATTGAAAACATCGACCACCGACCGATGTGTGCATGTCATGTCGCTGGCCCAGTAGCCATGATTCCAAACTAGATACAACAGCAATTTCATCCTACCACTTCACAGCGTTTCAGATATCCTCTAAACATGCTCCTATTTCGAGGGTGATGCTATAAAATATGAAGACCAAAGAATCATGTAACAAAGCCTGAATGTTGGTAAGAGCCAGTACCTATGTTAATTGATCTAGCATTCTACAACGATAAGGCATTGATCATTAAGCATTGGAATCAACAGCTTCTAAGTCAGCCCCCGATATGAATTCTTTTTTCCCCAGTAATGTAACCAATCATAGTGGAGAATCTAACAAACTAGGAAATGAATTCAAATACAAAAGAACCTTAAAAACTTAAATTTAAAAATAAATTGAAAGCAAATTCAGACGCTGATTCGAGAAAGAAGAGAAAGTAGCGGTACCTGGCTGCAGCGATCGCATTTAAACGGCAAGAAATCGATCAGCTTGCAATCTTCGAAGGTGCAATGCTTCCCCAGATCTGGGAATTCCGGAGTTCCCATCGGAATCCGATTCCTTCGGCCACGTGAAAATGGAACAAACAAACGAAAAACAAAAAACAAAAGGAACAAAAAAATCAAAAGTAAAAGTCGTCGTATGCAAAGAACCGAATAGATAGGGAGGGAATGGGATGTTTGAGTTTTCCCAGGAGTTGTTGCGGGATTCAGGAATTGGATGTCGGGAAGCTTCCGCGTATATAGATGGAGGCCGTGGACGGTGGAATCGAGAATACAGTGGTTGCAATTGGAAGTCGTCCCAAATTCATCTGGAGTTGATTATTTCATTTCTATCCTATTATTCCATTTCCGCTACATAAATTTGACCAATAATATCACATTTCTCTGATATTTTCCATTAATAAGAGAGGAGAGCGGTCTTCGTCCTTATTCAGTCAAGTAATTTTAAAATTTTGAAAATTAAAAAGAAAAACTTTTAAGTAATTTTCTAACATCTTTAATCATTAAAAAAATTAAAAAATATATACAATTTTATTAATAGTTACTTTTTTAATCATTAAATTAAAAAATTAAAAAAATAATAAATAGATAGTAAATAGTAACGAGCTTATCATCAAGCTTAGCAAATCGAATCAATTATATTTAATTATTTAATCGTCTGAATTGCATTGTTTGGAAGAGAACCTGTCTCATCTTCAAAACTATAGTTTCTAACATTTTTTGGTCAATTTCTTGATTTATAACGTCAAATGTTTTGTTTTGTTTTTCTGTTTTTTTAGGCTTTTTTATTTTCCTAGAAGGAATTATCATAATGCCTCCGGCTGTAGGGCAGACTACTCGACGTTTATTTCTTCAAAATATTTCCTTTTAACAACAGATGGACAAAAAAAAACCCATGTTACCACTTCGATTACAAAATTATGATACCCTTTTCATACAATTTTGATGGGAAAATCATTTAAATCATGTCAGTCATGTATTGAGATGGCCAGACCGTCAAATCTGACTTGGGATTACAAGTGGAAACTCATCGCCCAATGTCTATATGAAAAACTGAAACAAATTATCCCCAGAATTTTCTTAAACAATATGCTAAGAAGGGCTGGTTTAGAATATGAGATGATTCAAAATGTATTGAATAAAATATTATTTTTTAATATTATTATTATTTTAAAATTTAAAAAAATTAAATTTTTTATTTTATTTTATATAAAAATTTAAAAAAATTGTAATAATAAAATGAGATACGTTAATAGTATTTCTGTGTCAAAAAACGTGGGGGAGAACCACACTAGAATATTCAGACCGATGTCAAGACTCGGAAGAACATTCCATTTTTAACTCATCAAGGACCATACAATTTTTTACGGCCAATATAGTGCAATGTCTGGATATAACCAAGAATTAAAGAAAAAATATAGGCATAAAACCATCCAACTCAAAAACTTTAAAAACAGTTAAAAAGAGTATAAAAAACGAAACATACAATCCCTTAACTGAAATAGAAAGCATCTCTATAACTAGAAACATATACTAAAGAGGTCCTACACCTCACTGCCGTTGTACCTAAACCCGGTCTCAAGCCTCAACCCTCTCAGGCTCCTCTAGGATTAGCTTGCCGACTGGTTTTGCCAACAGATCCGTATGCTCTTGGAATGGAGACTTTATGAAGCGAGTTTCCCTCCAGAATTCGGGTGTAAGGAACCCATAGGTTTTCAGCAGGCAATCAAAAGTTGCCTGTGGAGAACGAGAGAAAAAAATATCATTATCCATTTATTTATAAATAGCACATTAGATCCTCTAAATTATCTTTCATGTCCCCAATTAGCATTTAAATGTTATTTGACAACCACACCCATAAAATGGGGAAAAATTAGTATTTCTATGAGCAGAAGGTCCCATTGGTATCAAATTATTACTATGCTTGTAATAAAACCAGACTTCACTACTCTTACGAATAAAACTTCTTGATTACCTATAAAAAAAACAGACTTCACTAACTGTTATATGAAATGCTACTGAAAAAGAAACTTATAAAAAAAAGCCACTGGGACAAAAAGATAACGATGCAGGATAGCAAGAGAAAGCATGGAGGAACTAAATGCCTCTATCTGCACACAAGAAAATGTAATAAAAAAGCAGCATATTCAAGGCAGTAGTGATCCTTTCAAGAACTTAACCTGATAGTTCTCAATTGAAAAAATATTTTTTAGTCCAGAAAAAAAATACGGCTGAGCTTGATCTGATCATAATCTACTCGGATATCAACTAAAAGCTTTAAACTTTAGGTCTTCAGATCTTACTAAACCTACATTATTACAGGAAAAAAACTTTACAAAACTGAAGAATTCATAATTTGAAGAGTGCAAACCACTGAACCGACTATCACGGAAACAGACTCTCTCAACCATAAATCCAAGATTGCATATCAATGATATCAGAGACAAGCAAAACCAAAACACATATAAATATAAGAACTTATAGGAAGTTAAAAAAATTAAAAACAGGGCTAATACACCAATAGAGAATCAAATAGTCCATTCAATTTAACCAAAAATGTATTAACAAAGTAATGCCCAGAATATCTCACACAAACTCCAGTGCCAACCCTCACTAACACACACAGACATGCATGTACTGTTTTATGTGTAGGTGGTGAAATTGTATCACGCTTTATCTCACTAGTGCACCCCTCGACTGCCTCTCATTTTCATACTTTCATTTCGGCTTCTATCTCACCATGTAAAAATCATCAAGGTCCAACAATTTAATAGAACAATAAGACATATTTAAACAAAATGATTACCATTAAATTATTACAGACCTACGTAAATTAAGGCCATAAACTGTAATCGGAAGATGCTTTAACATTTATCAATAAACAATATACAGCAACACCTTCTTTCAAAGTAATTCATTTCAATCCAAACCCATTAAATACCTTAGAGCATTGGAATTGGCTTCATCAAAAGCCTAGCCAAATGCAAAATTTGACGAATCTCATAAAAAAAGAGCTGCATTGGATTAGCTAAAGACATAAATGTGAAGCTTTTAGCTATAGTAAATCTATAGGTTTCTTCAAATTTGAAGGGCTACTATTCACTCATCAAATCTATTTTTTATTCACTTTTAATCTCTAAAGGTCTTTTCTATTCACATTTAATCTCCAACCATCTTGTAATAATAATGTAAGAATCAAATTAAATTATTAATTAACATATGATTAGTGTGATTATAAAATATGAAAAAAAATAAAAATATTATTATTAAAAAAATAATATTATATTATTATTTTGATGAATCTAATGGCTAATCCAATGTAGGATTATAGATGTGAATGTATTACATTTATGGAAAACATGTACTTTTCATCAAATTTTGAAGATGAATTTGATGAATCTAATACTAGTGCTCTTAAAGGACCGAAACCTAAGACGAATAGAGATTCCACGAATTAAAAATCATAAAATAATACACATTTTTCTTATTTTGGAATGCCCGGGAACAATTAAAATAAATCTATAAATGAAAGAGACGAACCTTTACGAAGTTTCCGAGAGTTTTAGTTGACCCTCTCGACGAGGTAAATACATCGTCGATCCCGGCGAACTGCAGGACCTTCTTGGGAACCCTAGCTGCCACAATCCCGGCCCCTCGTGGCGCAGGTACCATGCGCACCGTGACGGACCCACACTTCCCGGTCACCTTACACGGCACTGTGTGTGGTTTCCCAATCTTGTTCCCCCAGTAACCCCTCCTCACGGGGATCACGGAAAGCTTAGCCAGTATTATGGCACCACGAATGGCCGTGGCGACCTCCTTGCTGCACTTGACGCCAAGTCCGACGTGGCCGTTGCAGTCACCGACGACAACAAAGGCCTTGAATCGGGTCCTCTGACCGGCCCGGGTCTGCTTCTGGACCGGCATGATTTTCATGACGTCGTCCTTGAGGCCAGGGCAGAGCTGGTCGACGATCTGGTGCTCCTTGATGGCGAGGGAGTGGAGGTAGATCTGCTCAAGGGACTTGATCTTATCGGACTTCACGAGACGGCCGAGTTTCGTCACCGGTACCCACTTCTCCTCCTCGTCACGGCGGGGACGACGACGGCCACCTCGTCCACGATCTCCTCTTGAGCGACCACCACCGAACCCTCTACCAAAGCCACCGCGTTCTCCCCCTCGCTCAGCCATGGTTGGCAATTGGGAATGAAGCTGGGGAAGCTAGGGGATTAAATACTCAGATAGGGTCAGGGATAGAGATAGTGTGACAATAGAAACCCAAGTATACCAGAGGCTTTTATACGTGAAGGAGGGAGAGGGGCTAGGGTTTTAAGGATGGATTAGAGTGGTGTTTGGTTACGAAGGTGAGTGAAGACTGGAGTGGGTTAAGTAGCTGGCTCTGTCACTGTGGGGGTTACTTTTTCCTATCTGGGATCTGTTTTTCTTTCTTTCGGGATGAAGTCCGTGGGCCGAGAGTGGACTGCGTGGCTGTTCTATGGTGGTTTCTCTGTACGCATGCAACATACAAAGTCCTAAAAGATCTTGGGCTGGGCTTAGTTTTAGGCCTTTTTTTTAGTATGATCAGCAAACAGAGGTAACAGCGGAGTTTGCTTGATGTCTAGATCACTCAGATTCTATTCCATATCGTAGTTAAAATCATAAGAGAAGTAAGGCCCAACTTAGAAAGTAGAACACTCGGCTCCCCAAGTTCATGGTAGGTCCAGACGTACTCAAAAGAAGAGTTTGGTCATTGCTTAATGTAAGCAAGTCCAACGTTAATGTTTGAGAGTTGGGCACATGGAAAAGAGGCTCCTAACTAAATATTAGGGATATAGTCCGTCCAGTTTGAGGGGTCATGGATCAGAAATTTCGGTGCATTTTTTTTTGGGGACCGGACTATTAGCTATCAATCTCTGATTCGATTCGTAAATATTTTTTTTTTATTTTTTCTTTTTTTGATAGATAAATTAATACAAAAAATTAATTAAATTAATAAAATTAAAATTAAGTGAGCTCTTTCATATAGATTATGTAACCAACTTATTAAAAAAATAATTATTTATATTTATATTTATGATGTTAATAGTTACTAACTTAGTGCTTTAGTATTCATAATAGCCTATATTAAAATTCTAACATTTTATCTATGATTAATGAATATTAAATAATTTCATTGTCCATATATTATTCATACTTACTTGCAACTTAAAAAAAATACCTAATTATTTTAGTTAAGTATAAATAGTAGAGCATATGTCTACATATAACAACATATTCTATCATATGATATATTAGTTAATTGATAGCATATATTATTTTACATTTTATATGGTCAATAGTTATATATTAGATCAAAATTATATAATTAATTAACTTATAAAATTACTATATAAAATAATATATTATATATATAATATTTAAAAATTTTATAGTTCGAATGTACTCGTTTAATTCTCAATTTTAAAAATTTATTCTTTCATTCAAATATGATGGTTGAGATAGACAAAAATTAAATGACGTGGCAGGATCTTGAGAGCATGATTTTAAATGCAATATTGCTAGGGGCAATCGGCCCTTGCAAGCAGTATGTAGTTGGCCATTGCCACGTCAATTAAAATAAAAAGGAAAAATGCTACTGGCTTCTTCTTCAAGTTTCCTCTTCTTCCAAGAAGCGCTGGGTTGGGAGTGAAAACAACTTCGTTGTTCTTGCTTTGATTGTTGAAAGAAAGTGGAAAAAAAATTGGGAAAAATGCTGAGCAGTCACGTGGGGGGTAAGCGTCATCTGCGTTTGGTCTTCGGCGTCGTCATCTGTAAACAAATCGGTAAGAAATCACGTTGGGTCTTCGTCTTCTTCTTCACAGTGCTCTACCGTGTGGGTTTTCGTCTGATTCTTCATCTTGTGATAAGAAATCACAGTTTGGGCTGTGCTTTGAATGTATTGGAAAGAAAAATGCTCTCTTTTGAATCTATTTTCTGAAGCTCTGTTTTGAAGCTTTTTTTTTCAATTGAAAGTGAGGCTTTTTTTTCTATGGTTAAAGAAATTTCCTAAAAATGGGTTTCGGTTTCTCACAATTGTTTGGTGATGAATGTGGGTGTAGTTCTTATGTTGTAAGATTAGGAAATAAGTCGACAACCCACGAGTTTCCTTTCCCATTCACAGACCCCCTTGCAACTGTGGACTTTATGTTCATCCCACTCACATTGTTGGCTTATTGTAGTAGTGCACCCCAAAAAGTATGTTGGCTTGACCAGAAACCTTTCCTATTGCAGCTGAAAAAATGATGCATTCATTTTTTTTTATAGCTATCGATATAATTTTTTTGAGAAAATTACACTTTTTATAACCTCGATTTTTCAAGTTGAAAAGTCAGTGTAGCTTCATGAATCACCCGAAACAAAACACTTAAACTACTTCAACTTCATATCAGATTTAAGCTGATTAATTTCCACCAACAACCTGGTCATGTCATGATCTAGTCAGATTACTTTGTCACGAAACTTTTACATACAGCTTTAATTAGCATCAATTCACGTGGTCTATGCTCTTTGCATGATCTGTATTGTGATCTCCTACATAAACATGCACATATCATAAACATTTTCAGGAAAAACAAGCAGCTCGAGTTATAGAAGAGAAAAACACATGACTTATGATATGTACACCAAACACAGAGAACGAGGCCTGGCAACACAGCAGGACAATGTTCTAAATAGATATTTTAAACTTTAGATTATATGTTTGATCCTTCACACGGGCACTAAAAGAGAATTAATTGCATGAGAAGATCATATATAGCAGGCTATATATGATCCTCACCTCTCTCGCTACCGCCACGCTTTCTCTTTATCTTTCGCCCTAAGTCCTTCAAGAACTTTAAACAACCTATTATCCATTTATAAACAAGGCAGACTTGTGTCCTCCAGCCAATTTACGTTTTTTTTTTTTTTAATTTCCCCTTAGTGGTTGCGCAGGGCCGACCACTACTCCAAAGCTATCAGTATCATATTTACTTCTAATCTACTTATGGTGAAGGAAAACTTTATACATCTGATGATTAATTATTTTACATGTCATTTATATAGAAGACAAGGTAAAAGTTACATCTCAAATGTTTTGTGTTTACATATCAAAGCATTAAAACTAAAACAATGTACACTTTAATTATAAATAATGCTATGACAAGCATTATTTATCTGAATGACTTGAACAAGGGAGATGCAGGTTTTATTAGGATTGAGCTATATTAACTTATTAGATCTCAAGTTTAAGGCTTGGAAGCAATATTTCTCTTATTATTGTTTATGATCCTTGTCTTTTCTTTTATAGTTATTTAGTGCTTCAATGTGATAGGTGGTAAATTGGTGTATTGCTTCTTTTGTTTGATGCTATAAGGGTTTGCTCACTATCCACCACCCTGATGTTGGAATCAAGTTCATTCTCATTGTAAATTTCTCCAAAAAGAACCTCCCTTGTAAATTTCTCCAAAAAAAGATATGACTTCTCATTAAATATTCTTAATTTAGCGAGATGCAAGAGTATTGTTTGTGAAGGCAGATGGTGCTACTTAGGACACTGTTGAAAGCTTGGAAGAAGAAAGCTTGTCAAGTGAGAGTTTTTGTAATTTTTTTTAAGAAGAAAGATTGGCAGCACTATAGTCCTAGTGATTGTTTTTGTAATTATTTGAAGGCAAGTGATAGTTTTTGTAATTATTTTCGGAGGAAGAAAGATTGGTAGGACTATAGTCCTAGTAATTATTTGCAGGCAGGTCATAATTTTTGTAATTATTTTTGGAGGAAGAAAGATTGGTAAGACTATAGTCCTAGTGATTGTTTTTGTAATCATTTTTGGAAGGAAGAAAGCTTTTTATACCTGGAATGATTCTCGTTTCATTCCGCATTAAGAGTCGTGAAGAAGGGCTAATTCTCGTACCAAACTACATTTTACCAATAGTTACTTCTCCATCTCATACCTTGAACCAGGAAGCCAACCGATTCATATTCATCCCCAATTTAAGTGAGAATACAAGGCATAAGAAATTTTGTCTAGACGACGCAACATGGGCGCTCAAGTAAAGCTGCAAGATAATGTATGTTTAGATCCAAAGCCATGCCATTATGACCAACCTGCATGCATCCTTCTTTTTTCTCATTTTGAAGCAATGTACATGAATTCAGGAATCATTTCGTTCTATGCACAGGTTTGATACAACAATGCTTAAGCACCAATACAATTATTTTGTAAGAAATGTGAAATCATAGTTTATTAACAACATCCATGACTTGGAAGTGGCATTCAAGTGAGGGTAATTGACACCCAGTGCAAACCAAAGAAAGTCAGATACCTGCAAAATTTCATATGCTCATCACAACAATAGAATTGTTTCCCCAAAAACAAAACTACATTTGGCATGTGAACCATTTCTTTCCACCAGTTCAACGATATTGCATTAAATTCTTGATTCTAACTAGGGCTCAATAATTTAATTCCAAAACCTTCCATTGCTGCTGAATATCCAACCTAAAATTTACCAATAAAGTCAAAAGAATTGCAGCCAATGATAGAATTAGCAATAATATATCATGAAACTAGTATCAGTTCATACTCCTAGCCAAGGGCCTGTGCACCTCCAGGATTAGTCGGGACTTTTTTCTTGGACACCCGGTGCCAATAAAAAAAAAAAAAAAAACTTCAATGAGTTTAACCCAAAAAGCAGGAGCCCTTTGTCCAAAGAGCAGGACCGTTTTGCCATCTAATTGAAAATGCCCTTAAAGTACTCCCAATACTCTCCATGAAGATAAGAATGACGTTCTAACACCATAAGATAAAGCACCGGCGTGCAGAGCCAACAGTCTATTCAAGTACCTACAACACAGGAAAAGATTAGAGCATTGATCAGCAGATGGAATCCATATAATTCCAATTACATGCAAGCATCTTCACTAGTACCTTCACTAGTAATTCCATAAGTAGTACTAGTACCTACATCTTCACTAGTACCTTCACTAGTAATTCTAGAAGTAGTACTAGTACCTACATGCAAGCATCTTCACTACTAATGATAGCATTTGCAATAATATATCACAAAAAAAAATTTACTGCTCCTCTACTAGTAAAAAGTTTAAGTTATCAAGGAAGCTAGGATTATAGTTAGTTAAGATTGAAGTCAAATACCACAGCTATTCATTTTGTACGCAAGATTGAAATCGTATTCATAATTCTAAAGATTTGAGCCAAAATATCTGAATAAGAAGATTTCTAAGATATTTAGGAAAATGAATATGATCAATCATTTTAAAACCAAGTCGACCAATAGCTCCTGGCAAGCTGTCCCTAATAACCAATTGTACCATCAGGCTTGTTCTATTATATGTTCATGTATCTACGAATGGTAGCTAATTACATAGAGCCCCATCTCTATTGTTGATAAAATAATAAATAAAAATCCCAAATTTCTGGCATCATGGCTCTTAGAATTACTAATGGAAGACAAGCAAAAAAGAAAAAAGAATTGCATTTCCTACAAAATAAAGTAGATCATTCAGCTAATGCAACTGAACAATTCCCCCATGCCACCTAGTAATCTCAAACACGGGGCTAAGGATTTTCTTCATTGCATGTAAAATAAACCTGACATTACAACAGCCACAAATTGAGTAAGCCCAACGAAGCCAACTCTTACACTACAAGTCTAACAGAGACACTTTTAAACAATACCTAACTCGACAAATCTTAATTATACTTGGAGGGCCTATATTGGTAACAAGACTCTTTTGGATAAGAGAGCTCAAAGATGAAGGGAGCCCAATATAAAAAGGCTCTTTATTGAGCCAAAGAAGCTAGATGGCCCATGGCCACATGGTGTCATGAGTCCGCTAGCTGCCTCTTATGTAGAATTAGGGATCTTATAAAGATACGTGATTAGGTTCAGTTATAAGACGTGCCAAAACAGTCGGCATCATGTACCAAAATATTTTGCACCAGATAAACATCACGTCAGAGCCTATATATACACCAGGTAACCCTTAACAAAGGGGATCTCTTTTTCAAAAGGTTTTCAATTTTCTAAATTCTCTCGAGTTCCTTACTGACTTAAGCATCGGAGTTTCCCTTGGCGAAACAGACTGATCACGTTTCGATTCATGTGCAGGTTGATGGTTGCAATAAGGCAATGGGACACGTCCTTTACATTGGTGCCGTCTGTGGGATTCTTTAGTTTTCTTGCATGGTTCTCACATGCCAACTGTAACCCGATCTGTAGCAAGCCGAGTAATGGAACCATCTATAGAAACACGGCTGATAGTAGCCTAGGCAAAATTGAAGCAAGCACTTGAAGCAATGAAAGCCCTGAAGAAGGAAAACGATGACCTACGGCGGAGGAATGCCGAATCCAGTAATATCGCTGCACCCGCCCATAGCGGGCAGGGTGAAGGAAAAGAGCTGTCTAATATGGAGTCAAATTTGGGGCGAACGGAAAAAGAAAAGATGCACGACGAGCTAAAGGAACTGACAGAAAAATACGACGACATGGCAAAAAAGATAGGGGATCTTCTTCAGTGGAATGCTTGCTCAATCAAACAGACCTCCTATATAGCGAGCGAATTATGACTCCTCCCGCCAAAATTCAAAGTACCCCAAATAGATATGTATGATGGATCCAAGGACCCAGTGGACCATCTAGAGAACTTCAAAGCCCATATTACGCTTTACGATTTTTCAGGAGAAATAGCGTGTCGGGCTTTCCCTTTGATCTTGAAAGGGATAGCTAGAGAGTGGTTCGAGGCCCTCAGGTCACGGTCGATAGATAGTTTCGAAGAACTAGCTAAACAGTTCTTGACACAGTATATGCCCAACAGAAGGCGCCGGCACCCGACCGCCTACCTGCTAACAGTTAAGCAGGGAGAGGATGAAAACTTGAAGACCTACCTAACCCATTTCAACAAGGAGCGTCTGACAACTGACGATCAAGATGAAAAGATCACCCTTGCAGCCCTCCTAGGCGGGATATGGCCTCAGAGTCCCTTTATGGCAGAACTAGCCAGGAAGACCCCGTCCACTCTCAGGGAATTCATGGACAGAGCGGATAACTTTGTCAATGCTGAAGATACCCTACAAGTCTTGGTGAACCCATGGAAAGCGGGTGGTAAGTCAGAGCGAAGAGGCGGGCAGATCAACAAGAAAGCTAGCAGCAGTTGTCAAGAAAAAAGGCAAGAGAAGAGGCCGGATTACAATCCTAAGCTTATACATAATAACTTAAATGTTCGTGAAAATGAAAAGGAGAAAGAGGAAAGGCGTCCGCCCAAAACAAGCGGTGGTCGTTACTGCAAATACCACCAAACGATGTCTCACTGGACAGAAGATTGTACGACCATGAAGAAAAGAGTGGTAGAGTTAGCAGGAACATGGGAGTTAGAACGGATGGTTGCAGAACGTTCAAAGCCAAGAAGGCGTAAGGAAACTAGACAAAAAGCCAGAAGGAGTAGAAGTCCTAAGCAACGGCGCCGGGCGCGTAGCCGCCAGGATGATGGGAACAGGGCGCCCATAAGAGGCGAGAGGGGCATGTCGCCCATAGAAGAAACTCAGACCATAGCAAAAGGGTTTGCAGGAGGCGGTATGTCCACTTCCAGCAGGAAGGCGCATGCACGAAAGATCAGGTATGAGGATATTTATATGGCGGACAGGGCTCCCAAACAACAAAAGTTGGGCGTCGACAGAAAGATGATCTCTTTCGGGGAGGCGGACTGTGAATAAGTGTTATACCCACATGACGATGCCTTAGTAATCATACTTGTGATAACTAACTATACAACCAGGCGGGTACTAATTGATAACAGGAGCTCAGCAAATATACTATTCTAGGAAGCATTCATAAAAATGGGTATTGGCGCCAGTAGGCTGAGGCCTTCTTCGACACCATTGAAGAGTTTCTCTGGGGATACAATCCTGCCCGTAGAAGCCATCACCCTTCTGGTGACCCCCGGATCAGGGGCGCAAACAGCAACTATTATGACTGACTTCTTGATAGTAAAAGCTCCATCTTCCTACAACGCTATATTAGGAAGGTCGACGCTTAACCAGCTCAAGGCGGTCACTTCCACGTACCACCTCAAGATGAAGTTCCCAACTGATAATGGGATAGGAGAGTCGCAGGGCAAACAAGCTTGAGCACGAGAATACTATGTACAAAAATTAAAGAAGTGTCACGACGAAGTTTGTATTACAACCAAGTAAGACGAGGTGCTAACACCCCATTTTCCTCCTTCACCGGTGGTAACCTTACAGGAGGATGTGGAAGTAAGGGGCGAGAAGGATCAGCAGCATGCTGAGGTTAACGAGCCATTGGAGCTTGTAACATTAAACCCAAACCGCCTTGGATCCACTACTTGTATCGGGACCCATGTGCCACCGGCGGACAGGGAAGTATTAAAACAATTATTGATCGATAATGTGGACATCTTCGCATGGAGTCATGAGGAAATGTCGGGCATAGATAATGAGATCATTGAACACCGCTTGGACGTGGACCCCGCCCACAAAACAGTGCGTTAGAAAAGAAAGTCGTTTAGTGCAGAGAAGTATGTTGCCATTAAAGAAGAGGTAGAGAAGTTGCTTACAGCCGGTTTCATCAAAGAAGCTCACTACTCAGAATGGTTGTCCAATGTAGTAATGGTAAAGAAGGAGAATGGGAAGTGGCGAATGTGTGTAGATTTCACTGATCTGAATAAAAGCTTGCCCAAATAACAGTTTCCCCTTACCACACATCGATGTAATCGTGGATGCAACAGCAGGACACCGTGTGTTGAGTTTCATGGATGCTTACTCAGGATACAACCAAATACGGATGCACCCAGCAGACAAGGAAAAAACTTCATTTATCACTGACCGAGGGTTGTACTGCTACCAGGTCATGCAATTTGGGTTGAAGAACGCCGGAGCAACATATCAAAGGCTAGTAAATCGGATATTTAAAGAATAAATTGGAAAATCCATGGAGGTTTATGTGGACGACCTCTTAATCAAAAGTAAGGAGTTCGCCCAGCACCTCAACGACCTGAAGGTGGCATTTGGAATCTTACGCCATTATAAAATAAGGCTGAACCCTGTAAAATGTGCTTTCGGAGTAGAGTCGGAGAATTTTTTGGGTTACATTGTATCTGAAAGGGGAATTGAGGCCTCTCTGTAGAAGATATCTACCATTCTCAACATGAAACCGCCAAAAAACCTAAACAAAACCCAACAATTGGCGGGTAGAGTAGCCACCTTATGGAGGTTCAATGATCGTTCAATAGACAAATGTCTCCCCTTCAGGTCGTTAACAACCAAGACCGTGACGAAATTCCTATGGAAAAACGTTGTTTGTAGGTTCGGGATCCCCCAAAGCATTGTAATGGACAACGGGCGCCAATTTGATTTCGACCATTTCAGATAATGGTGCGCGGAGTTGAAGATTAAAGTAAAGTCCTCCCCGCCGGGCCACCCCCAAGCAAACGGTCAAGCGGAAGTAATGAACAAAGCGTTACTCTCAATCTTGAAGAAAAGGGTCGCAGAGAAAAAGGGAGAATGGGCGAAAGAGCTGCCAGGAGTACTCTGGGCATATGAGACTTTGGAAAAAACTCCGACAGGGGAAACCCCATTCATATTGGTGTATGGATGCGCGGCAGTAACTCCAGTTGAAGTAAGACTCCCGACTTACAAAACAAGTCATTTCTCAGCCGCCCAAAATGATAAGAAAATAGAAGAATATCTTGACTTAGTCGAGAAAGAAAGGGAAATGGCGGAAGCCAGGGTATTGCAAGAAAAGGTCAGAGCCAAGCAGTATTTCAACAAGAGAGTGAGATCTAGGACTTTCAAAGTGGGAGATCTGGTTCTGAAGAAAAAATGGGTAACTACCCAGAATGAAGGAAAAATTGGGGCCCAATGGGAAATACCCTACCTGGTAGTAGCCAATAACAGGCCTGGGTCCTACCGACTAAAGGACAGCCAGGGCAGGGAACTATCCCATCCCTGGAACGCAAAACACTTGAAAAAGTTTTATCAGTAGCTGTTATGTTATGTTCATTACCGTATTTTTTATCTCTGTTAAAACTCATTTTGTCCACATTCAGATTATTAAGTTCCATGCTCATAAACACAGTAATATTTATGTTAATTTGTTGTTTCTCATAATTTGTGACGTTTTGCAAAAAAAAAAAGAAAAAGGGCGCGGAGGTCATCAGACCACATCGACCCAAAACACCAAAAACAAGCCTTAGCAGCTTGTGGTGCCATGTAAAAAGGGCGCGGAGGTCATCAGACCACGCCTACCCTAAACACCAAAAACAAGTTTTAGCAGCCTGTGGTGCCATGCAAAAAGGGCGTGGAGGTTATCAGACCACAAAAACAAGCCTTAGAAGCTTGTGGTGCCATGTAAAAAGGGCGCGGAAGTCATCAGACCACGCAGACCCTAAACACCAAAAACAAGTCTTAGCAGGTTGTGGTGCCATGTAAAAAGGGCGCGAAGGTCATCAAACCACGCCGACCCTAAAACACCAAAAACAAGCCTTAGCAGCTTGTGGTGCCAAAAAATAAAAGGGGGCAGAAGTCCTCAGACCACGTGTGACACCCTGATTTTTACATGCTTTTTTATTGAAGGGTTTTTTAATTAAATATTTGATGTTGAGTCTTTTAATTTAATTTAAACGTGTTTTTGCGAGATTATTTTACGATTTTTAAATCGGAAATTATTTTAATGTGCTTTCATAATTTTAATTAGTATTCTGCAATTTAATTACTTTTTATTTTAAAGAATTTTATTGTTGGAGTTTAATATTTTACTCTAACTAGTTTTGAGTTTAAATTAATTTATTTAAACTGAGTCCGAGGAGTTAGGTGGTGGATGAATTTGAGGACGAAGTATTTGTATGTTGGTTATATTGTGATCTGGTTGGTTGTTGGAAATTTTTGCTGTGATTTGGTTGGTTGTTGGATATTGAGGTTGTTTGGTTCATTGCATATTGCACGCATGTTCATGTTTGTAAATTGAAAACTGAATTTTCGTATAATTGCATTCATGATCATATGGATATTTTAAAAACTGGGTTTTCATGTGTGGAATAGATTTTGGGTGCGTGTGTATCACGACCCCAAGCCGAGATGGAAAATTATCTCAGTGGAGCTCCTCTGGTCACTCGGGAGCCGAATATACTGAGTGACGTCCCCTGGGTTGTCGTCGGGCAACAACGGGATCAGATGAGTTACGTGCCGACTCCGTGGCCTTTCTGCTGGCGGGGGTTAGAGAATGCCTGGCCACGAACGCACTGGGTGCAGAACTGGGCATCGCTCGTTACATAGCCAGGACATGCGGATGGTCCCTAGAAGAGACCATGGTGCATATGGATTAATGAAAAAATGGTTGTTTTCTGAAAAAATAGCGTGTGTTGGATATGTTTTGTGTGAGTCATTTTCTGGAAAAATGATGGATATTTGTTTTGGGCCATTTTCTGAGAAAATGGTGGAAATGTTTTGATGGAAATATTTTGGGCCAAATGGGATTTTTGGCGTGTGTTGGATTTCAGGCATATTTCATTATATGCATGCATGGTTAGTTGCATTAAATGTGTTTTTATCTCAGGATTGGTTGGGTTATAACTTACCTGTGGTACCATTTAATGGTACTGCAGATTTTGTTGATGATGATGCAGATACTGAGCCTGAGGATTTGATTCCATCGGAGGAGTGATCTGGGATCACTCGGATTTATGTTTATTTTCAGCTTTTTATTTTATGGGATATTTGGTTATGTTTTAAAGCGCTTTGTATTTTGATATTTGTATTAAACTAAAATTCTGGTATTAGTTGACTTATTTATTATCCGCTGTATATTTTATTGTGCACTGTTTATTTGTTGCACACACTTGGCACTTGTCGTTGGGATGCATGACCGTGTTGTCATCATTCTGACGTCACGATTTTTGAGACATTTTGTACGTGGGAGTAGAGGCGTCACACCACGCCACCCAGATGTGCGAAATCCCAACAGGCTAAAAGCTAAAGGGTAAGCAACACAACAAGCACGAACCATTATACGCTTTGAGACAAACATAAAAGTCCATTGCCAAAAGTAAAAGTAAAAAGGAAGGTACATCAAAGTGCAAACCAAAAGTATAAAGAATCATCAGGCGGCGGCAGTGGGGGAACTCCAGCAAAGGCGTCAAGCATTTCTCTCCGCCCAAAAGTATCAGCCCGACGGAGCTTGTTTTCCTTAGAAAGAAACAATTTCCGATCCAAGTTTACAAGGTCCGTGGCAGGATTAATCAAGAGACGGGACCTGAGCTTCAAGATGCCAGCACCATAACCGTAACCAAAGGCGCGGTTCCTTATGTCGGGAACACAAGCCAATTGGTCACGTAGACGATCGATTTCAGCCCGGGCAGCAACAAGCTCGCTTCTTTTCTTGACCAATTGCTCATCCTTGGCTACTGCCAGTAGCGACGCTTTCCTAAGATCCTCTACCAGATCTCGACGATCCTCCTTATATTTAGAATGGCGTTCTTCAAGCTACTGTAGGTTCCCCTGAGCCTCTGAAAGATCGAGGGCAGCAAGGCGAGCTTTCTCCGTAACAGCCGCCAGTTCTTGAGTTAGCTCCTAGATGCGATCCTACAAGAAGGCCAACTCCTGGCGAGCTGAGTCCTGATCCTCACCGCAGGAAATGAGCTCAGACTTGAGGGAAGAGACCTCAGCCTCAAAGCTTTGCCGAGCTTTAGAAAGCTGAGACCTCGCCAAGTCTCTCTCAGATTGAAGGAGTCGCAAGGCATGGTCATCTTTGTCTTTCGCCACTTGAGCAAGGCGAGCAGATTCGCGAAGTTGGAGAATTTCTTCCTCACGAATCTCTAAGTCTCCTTGGTGTGAATGCGAGTAACCCTCCGATTGCTCTAGCATTACTTCAAGCTCTTTCGACCTCTCGACCAGGGCAGCCCATTCTGCCTGCCATCCCTCGGCGACTTCACGCATCTTCCACTGTTCAAGGACTCCGCGATCTTCCACGATCCACTCTGCCAAGTCATTGATACTCTACAGAAGAAAATAAGATCACCTGAGTAAAAACTACCAGATAATACAAAGAAAGAAAAAAGGAAGAGAAGCCGCCATATCATACATTGGAAAACCAATTCCTCAAATGGTCGGTCATCTGAACGACAGCCTTAGTTTGGATATTAGCAGAGGAGGAGGAGGCGTCACCACCAGCATCGCCCCCAGGCCCGGGCAAGAGGGCCAAAGCGAGCACCAAGTTTGAGTCCGCCCCCTTTCCGACGGGGGCGGAGACTCGGTACGAGTTGGGGCATCCTCGATCGGGTGAACCTCTCCCTGTGAAAGGTTGCCCACTTCCTTTTCAAGAAGAGAACCTATCCCTTCCCCAAGAGATAGAGTGCAATGGGAAGGGATAGAAAGCCCTTCGCCACTCCCAGCTAGTATAGGAGTACTTCCCTCAGAGATGGTGGCAGGCGGAGTCTCTGATGGAGTATGTGCGCCCCCCATTTCAACATGGGCAATCTCATGGCGGGGAGGTGTGTGCTCAACAACACTAACCTGTTCTGCCTCGCGGGCACCTAAATCTTCACGAGCTCCTAAGCCCGTGACGCCATCCAGATTTAAAACGACTGCCACTTCGGCGTCTAACTTGCCCCCTGACTCGACCTTCCACAACATGGAATTCAAAAGTGGGGGAGGCTGCCAGTGGATGAGCCGGCGGGAAGGGCTCGATTTGGAAAGTAGCAGCTAGATAAAAAAGGCCCATACTGGCCAAACTTTCAGCATCTAACAGACTGAAAGACCGTGGCTTCACAGCAGAGTCACGGGGGTGGCGGAAGGGCAGCAGTAACTAGCGGGGTGAATTATTGAGCTTGGTCACCCCCTGAAGGGATAGCAGTTTCATCCTGCTGCCGAGGAGGCGTACGCCCCTGGGCGCCCTCTGATGCCACCATAGTTCCTGAGGATATGGGCGTCTGGGCCCTAATGCCCTCTGAAGCAGCCATGCTTTTCTTTTGAAGCGGCGACGAGTGAGGGGAACCCTCAGTACGAGCCCTTTTCTTTTGGCTCACTTCATTGTTCTTTTTCTTGCTCCTGACCTCCCTTCTCTCCTCACCACCTTTCTTCTTTGTCTTCTCAGAAAGTTTCGACATAGGAGCAGGAATCAAGTCTGAAACTATGAATTGGCGTCCCTGAAAGTGGGCACGGCTGGGGGACATCAGAAAGCGGTCAATATTCTCAGGTGTCAACAGGAGGTTAGTCTTCACATCATCAAAATGGGCCTCGGCCCAGGTAAGGACGATCTCGATTCGAGACAACTCTCGACGCGATAGGGGCGGCATGGTTAACCAAACAGTTTTCTTGTCAGGATCGGGGCGCCAAATCGCCCTAACAGGAAAATCTTGAATACATGCCTCATCGGCGGGAAACTCCCAGTTCGAACCAAAAATGAAGAAAAATTTAGTATTCCAAGCCTTAGCATTGGAGTGACGAGTCTCAAAATGAGCCAAAGTTGGCCCCCTGTCTTTCTTGCGAAAGCTAACAGTGTTGCCTTTGGTTGGCCGCAAGTAATAAGAAGACAGAAACTCTCGAGCGGTCAGGTCAGGGTAAAAATCCCCAAGAGGCTCTAAACCCATACGAAAAACAATGCAGGCACATAGATAAGTCCTTTAAGAGTGAGGATGGAGTTGGGCGGGTGCCAACTCAAGCAAATCCAAGATATCGCGAAGAGGACGGCAAAAAGGAAGCCTCAATCCATGGTTAAACATGGCAGTGGTCAGAGCGGTTTTACCTGCAAAACCCTCTCTATCACAGCACCCCGACGGAGGAACCTCTATCACTGCCCCTTTAGGGATGCCGAACTCTTCCCGAAGAGCAGAAAGGTGTTTCTCCTGAAGAATGGAATGCCACTGGCAGCCTTCGAAGATGGTGCCCTTCGAGACGAAGAAAGGCAGGTTAGAGGTATCACTTTGGTCAGCCATTAACGCTAGAGAAAAGAAGATGCAAGAAAACGAATGAATGATAGGGGCAAGTAACAAGAACAAGAAAGGCAACACAGGCACCAAGAAGAAAGCAAGCAAAGAAGAGAATAAATAAAGAAAATAGGGGATGTTTTATAAGAAAGAAAGGCGAAACGTCAACAGCCGCAGACACCGTGGTCTGACACTAAATGCGAAGAGCAACCGTCACATGAAAACTCTCTCTCCTTTCGCCACGTCAGCTAGGACCATAAAAGAGGGATGACGAAACGACGTTGGAAGAAGAATGACAAGGGTCGGCAAGGACCTAACAGTATGCAAACAGGTTACGCCCATTAAATAGGCTGGGCCTGCACCAACAACCATTAGCTGTTAGGCGCACCACACGAGCCCATGATTAAAAGTACAAAGTGAGACTCACAAACATTCAAAAAGACACAAGATTGGTAGACATTTAATTCCCTACGTCATGGGACGAAGAGAATTAGCGGGGTAGCTGGAGGGCCTATATTGGTAACAAGACCCTTTTGGATAAGAGAGCCCAAAGATGAAGGGAGCTCAATATAAAAAGGCTCTTTATTGAGCCAAAGAATCTAGAAGGCCCACGGCCACATGGTGTCCTGAGTCCACCAGCCGCCTCTTACGTAGAATTAGGGATCCTATAAAGATACGTGATCAGGTTCAGTTATAAGACGTGCCAAAAAGGTCGACATCACGTACCAAAAAATCTGCGCCAAATAAATATCACGTCAGAGCCTATATATACACCAGGTAACCCTTAACAAAGGGGATCTCTTTTTCAAAAGGTTTTCAGTTTTCTAAATTCTCTCGAGTTCTTTACTGACTTAAGCATCGGAGTTTCTCTTGGCGAAACAGACCGATCACGTTTCGATTCCTGTGCAGGTTGACGTTGCAATAAGGCAGTGGGACACGTCCTTTACAATACTTCTCAATGATAATTCATTCTTGCAGAAGATACCAACATTTTGTAAAATAAATTGGTAAATAAATGAACATGGTTATCCAAAATTGTAATCCATCATTATAATCCTAATAACACATACAATTCGTTGCACATACATGTATATATGTATGTATAATACCAAAAAGACTCACAACGAAAAGGGAAAAATGAGCGACGAGCAACCCTGAAAATTATGAACCATGAGACAACTTGCAAAAAGTGCACGCCTGGATGGAAATGTGTGAAGTGAGACGAGCAATGGCTAGAGCGTTGTGCAGCGGCACCAGCGATTAAATGCACCACATCTCAATGCCATGGTCCTTCCGATTTACAACAAGGTAAAAACATACCCAATTTTTTCTTTGTGGGTTTCAATTAAAAAATAGAAGTCGAGAGGAGAGAGTAGGAGATCCACCTGGCACAGTGAAGAAGACTGGGCGGCGATGGGGCCGAGGTGGAACCGGAGGTCGGGTAGGGATGATGCAGAGGACAATGAAGCGTCGGATTGGGGAGGATCTGCCAGTAAAGAGCAGAGATCTCGAAAGGGATCTGGCAGCAAGGGTTTAAAGGGATGGGATTCGAGTTGAGGGAGAGAAAAAAAGAGATTCTTCGAGCGAGAGAAATGTCGAGTAGGAGCCGTTTGCCCCGCGTCTGAGTGAGGCCACTGCAGCCAAAGGTTTTTCTTTTAAATGAGACACTATTTTAGGCCAATGCTTGGGCTCCCCTTTTTTTAGCCCAATTGAGCAATTTAATTTTTTTTTACTTAGAATTTAAGAAAATATTATTTAATAATATTGTGAATTTTTTTTATTTTTTTAATGATATTTTAAAGTGTTAAAAAAATGATGTGAAAAAAAAAATTCTTTAAAATTTATTTTTTTACATCATTTTTTTAACACTTTAAAATATTTAAAAAAAATAAAAAATTCACAATATTATTAAATAATATTTTCTTAAACACTAAATAAAAAAATTAAAATACCCAATCGGGCAAAAAAAAAAAAGGGAGCCCGATTTATTTTTCTTTCAATAAAAACAGTGGTAGGTTTAGAAGTAAAATTAAATAATTTGATAAATTAATGATAATAAAGTCACGTGGTCTTTTCGGATGTATGCATATCCATATATTCATAGAAGTTGACAAATTAGCAAACTGGTCGAGCTCTTGAGCGTGGGGTATAAAGTTCCCCGCGGGTCGCGCACATCTCTAGCTAGGGCAAACCTAGTTGCGTAGAGAGGAGTGAAGAAAGACAAAAACAAAAACAAAACAAACAAAGAATGTTAACTAGCGGCAAAGTTACGAGAAGAAAAAACAAAAACGACAATATTTATTTGGTTTCACGGAGTCACAAAATTTCATGAACAGAAAGCACGTGATATTGCAGAGACATGTACTTGGGAAAAGAGATCAACGGATTCCGCTTGGTGTACATTATTCATACATAGCAATTCCAAAACCCTTTATATTACTTTTATCCAATATTAAAAACAAGCAACCTTTTTCCTTCATTTTAGTTTGTGTTGCAGCGATGTTTCTTCAGTTTCTCCCATCTCTAATCTAATCATTCACAGTTGACAGTTTCATTATTGTTATTGCATGCCTCCCTCAATATTCACGGTGATATAGCCCATCAATACTTGGATTAACTCTTTTATTTTTATTTTTTATCTTTTAAATAAGATTTCAAAGATTAATTGACAATATCGTATCAACACATGAACAGAATAAGAATAAGATAAGGGTCGGTTATGGCTCTATGCTTTATAGGACCGGACCGGTTCATTATATTATATATTTTAAATTAATTTTTTTAATATTATATATTATATAAAATTTATATATATAATAAATATACTAATATAAATTATAATTATATATAAGATAATGCTATTATAATTTATAACATAAAATTTAAATCTTAAATATGAAAAAAATTATTTGATCATATTAAAATTTTATAATTAGATTTTTTTATAATAAATTTACATTTTATTAAAATTGAAAAACCAAACCGAACCGAACTAGAACCAGTAAAACTGAAAGTACTAGTTTAGGAAGATAATTGATGCGTAATTATTTTTTAAAAATGTAAAACTAGCGCATACCGATTCGATTTTAAATTTTATCTAAAATCAAACCGAACTCAAGCGATTACACTCCTAATTCTGCATAATGTATATATTTCTGTCTCCCTACTTTCTAATTTCCTTTTACTATTTAAGCCACTCATTTTTATGTGTGCATGACATCTTTCTCTAATTACTAATCACGTGTACATGTTGCTGAAATCACGTCTCTTTGTGGTCGATCTTTTGGACTCTCTTTTTCTGCTTCTTCAATATTATAAAGAAACCATGGCAAAAGAGATAGAGAAACATTAGCTCACAGCACTCATGGTCATGGTTGTGTTCTTGGGGACTCCACAAGTAGGGCTACATGATCCGCAGCCGCCACTACTAGGGGCACCAACGACAGAGGTGGAGCCAAAACAGTACTACAAGAACAGATCAATCGAGACGCTGTTGGTAGTTCTAGCAGCGATCACGATTGTGGGTGTCATAGCAGGCATCGTTGCTCGGATGTGCGGTGGACGACATTTCGGAAGAAACGGGGAGAACGACATAGAAGGATGGGTAGAAAGGAGGTGTAGGAGCTGCATCGATGGTGGAGTTCCAGCTGCAGCCCCTCTAGAGGAGGCAAAACCAACAGCAGAAGAAGCAAAAAAATGAAGGTGGAGATTAATATGGCTGAAATCCAACATGTGAGTGCTCCTATTCCCTTAATTATCACAGAGCTTTATAAATGATGTATGTCCCTTACAACTCATGATGATCATTGCTTTCCAGATGAAGTGGGTTTTGATCAGTACTCTTCCTTTTTTTTGGATGAGAGTGAGTTTCATTTTTCCTTTTTGTCACGGGATAGGTGTCCAACTAGCTCCACTAATGCAAAATTTATTTCCTTATGTAGCTAGATTTCAGCATTTTATGCTAGCAGGGGAAACACCTAAAAGCTAATTCTCCTTCGCTAACATTGAATAATATGATCTCATTTTTATTATACGTACGTGTTATGTTGATGTGATAAATTTTAAGTGATTGATATCATAAATTACCAGTTACATAAATAGTAGCCACGAACAACATGTCACGTAGCTATAATTGTCAATAAAATGATAAAAATTTTAAAATATAAGACGAAAAATGAAAATATATATGTATTTATTATAAATGGCAAGTCAGTGTCACATTGTATAATGGCTGCTTTCTTGAGGGCACCGTGGGGATACAATTCCTTCGTCAGCTAATTTCACGTTACGGCACAGAGCTTTTGCTATTTTCCCTCGACCACTTTCCAAGTTAATATTTTGCAACAAAACCCCCCGACATGGAAAGCTCTTGCTGCAATCGAATTTAATGGCCACATCAGAAGCGCTTGTCCCCTGAATGTTCTCATAAATCACATTTTCTACTTGAACAGCTGAGTGCTGCATGCGATAATTAAACCAATCAAATATTTTGTCAATTACAGAAATCATGAACATATATATATGTACATGATGATGTGGACTTGTGGGACAAATTAAGAATGATCTTTTACCTGTTCTTTGCATGCTTGGTCTTGGTCACAGTAGTTTTGGTCTATTATTATTGGGTTAGTCACATTATGCATTTCAACGTTCTGGAATTTGATGTTGCTTGCACTTCCTGACCCTCCCTGATCAATGTTACACAAATTAATTAGATGCATGGTCTTGAATCTACTCTCTATTATATAATTAATTATACTCAGGACTTCATATATAAGAGAAATATAGAAAATAGGTTCTGCAACTTTTATTACTACCCACATAAATTTTTGGAGCAACATTAAATAATATTCAATATTAATGTTGTGACTAAACCGGCCTCTAAATTGGAGATTTTAATCCAAGAATTAAAGAGAGAATTATATATTTATATATATAAATAAATTAAAAGACTAGCATATATATATATATATATATATCAAGTACGTACGACCTGCCATGTCTTGATCCTCACGCCATTTGTGGTTCCAGAAAGCTTAGCTCGATCCACGAATATTTCTGATACATGAGCTTCCGAATTTCCAGAGCCCAAGCTTCCGATACTGATCATCAGATCGATGGTCATGATGATCATGACCAAAATAATATTAATTAGGACATAATTAATTGATTGATATCATGGAAGTACTGCATGCAGGAGCAAGTTATTCATCATGTACTGTATAGAATTTGAAACCTGATTCCATGACCTGGTCCACAGGCTATGTTCGTGGCTCGCACCATTCGGGATCCACTTACAATAGAAATACAATCATCACCTTCTCATGAAACATAAGAAATATTATTGATGATCAATGAATCAAATAATTATATAAGTACGTACTACTAATTACTTATGTTTAATTATATAACTAGATTAATTTAGTTATATATATATATATATGTATGTACATACATGCATACCTGTTCTTATAACACAGCTTGATATGTGGATGTTTTGAGTACGTGTAACATGAATTCCATCTGTGTTGGGGCTTTTCTCTGGAGAAGTTACAATCAGATAGGAAGCTCGAACATTCATGCATTTTTCAAAAGAAACATGAATTTGTTGGGCGTTTTGGATCTTCAGGTTCTTCACAATCAAATTTGTGCATTGATAGAAGGTTATTGCCTGCCAATTACGAAGGCGTACGTACATGCATAAATATTGCCAGATCGAAGATCGATCAATGAAGGAAATAATTTTAGTGGTGTACTCATCTATATATATATATTATATGGTTTACTCATTTATTATTTAAAATATGACACCGTATAACGAAAAGAATTTCCCCAATAAATAAGGTAGAAAAAATTAACATACCGTCGGTGCATTCTTGCAAGGCTGCCACATACAATGAAACATGAATAGGAATCTTCATCAGCACTTTTGATTGATGCAAAGAATTAGGAATTAATTGATGAAAACATAAATATAATTATTGGGTTCCTAATACACACACACACACACACATATATATAGGTAGCTAGCTAGCTAGCTTAATTGGCATGCATACCAGAGTTTTATTGATTTTGCATGAGTTTTGCCACCACATTTTCCCATTGCCATCGATGGTTCCACCACCTTCGACTAATAAATTTTCAACTCTCTCAATCAGCAACCAGTGCCTACCATCTTGGCTATAGTCTGCTTGATCCTCAGATGCTTCTATGGTTCCAGAAATCTGACGATTTTAATATATATATATATATATATATAATCATTACTCATTTATTGATATATATATATATATATACACTTCTTGAAATCTTTGAAAAATAGATTTATGATGTCTGATATATACATGATATTATATATACCTGCATAATAATATCAGATTGGCAAGGACCTGATAATCTGATTGGCTTAAGACCATATTTTTTATGAGGCACCACCAGAACAACAACTCCTCCAGATGATGAGCACGCTACCTCCCAAGCCTTCTTAAATGCCTGAAATTATAATTAAGCTAGAACCATGGACGTTATATCTAAATAAAATTCCCATATATATAAAGGAAGAGGATCAGAGTTTGCATGCAGCATGCCTACATCAAAATCTTATATAGAATATTAATTTTAAATAACAATAATATTTATATACGCGATTATTTTACAACTCGTTCATTTTACTGTTAATTAGTGACGCTTTATAAAAAATATTCTATACGAATTTCGGATTTTAGATAAACACATGAGTACTCCATTTAAAAGAATAGTGATAAGAAATATATATTGTGTATGTATAATTACTTGTTAGATTAGCATTACAGGCTTGCACGCCCGGTACTGCCACGTACATATGGTTGGTTGTAGTCCAATAAAAGGAATCACAAAAAGACTTGAAGGAAAGACCATCATATCGTACGTAATTCAAGCAAATTAAATATACAATAATTATTTGTATTTTTAGGGTTCTTAATTATATATAAATCTAAGATCAGTACGTACGTACCTCTGTGTCGTCATGATGAGTACCATGATCATCACCTTGAGCTCCAAAATCGTTCACATTAATTACTGTTTTAACCGACGAAGAAATGCTATCCACTCTATGATCAAGCCTCTTCAAACTCAGGAAATCATGAGTTATTTCCTCGATCAAGTCCTCCTTAAACTCGTCGTTCAAAATGGTACCGATCATGAAGTTATACGAAGGATATGCTTGAGAATCATACCCATGATGAGATTGATCATGATCATGAGGAGTACCATAAGGACCAAGTAGGTGACGATCATCGTCCAGTAGTACCTGCGAAGCGCTGCTATAACATGAAATATTATTATTGAAAGAGATCGTCATCATCATCATCATCATCATAAACAAAAATGGGAGCAGATGATCATGTCTTTGTTGCCCCATTATTAATTCGCCTTTAACTAATTGTGTGTGGAAGAGGAAAGATACTCCAAAGCGCAAGGAATTATCTCGATGAGAATCATGAGATGGTTATGGCTTGGTATTGAAGTGAGAAGCACGTCACGATAAGATCAGCTTTTGTATTTATTACATATATATATATATATATATGTGTGTGTGTGTGTGTGTGTGTGTATATATATATATATATATATATAGAGAGAGAGAGAGAGAGAGAGAGAGAGAGAGAGAGAGAGAGAGAGAGGCTTTATTTAGGTTCTTGTCTACATGAAAAATATCCGATCCAGGTACGGTTTGAGATGAAACGATATCTAATTGGGCATTCAGATTCTGAATTTTGCTAGCTCCAACGCATGGCGTTATAACTTGCATGCATGCATTGATCACATGAATATTCTCACCTTTTCAGGTGATAATTCCAAAATTTTGGATAGCTAGTAGAATAACAATTTTTTATTGTAGAATTGATTTTATGAGATGAATTAGGTCTATAAATTTTTTTCAGAATATTAGAGTCTGTCACAGGACGAATGAGGACCCATTCTACTTATCCCGTGATAAGAACCAGAAAAAAATACTGGCCTGCATTTTAGGGAGGGTGTTGAGAAATAATTTCACATTACCTGTGGTTAAGATCATGAACATATTTATAAGGAATGGACAATCATTTCTTATAGAATCAATTTTATGAGATGAGTTAGATTCATAAATTTCTTAGTACTTACCACTGGATCACTTTTGCATTATCTAAAATATTGCAAGTAGATTCGCATGCCATGCAAGAGGCTGTTGAAGTCTACACTGGTCAAACTAGCGATTGACAACCCATGGGCTGACTTCCTGATCATCTGGCCAGGATACAAAGCCCATGTGGAGAGACATAGATTAGTGAACAACATTTTTGTGTTGAGAACTCGCTGCTTCAAGTGTAAGAATTATAAGAGCATAAAGGAAAAACGGTAGAGAAGAAGAAATTGATTAGCAGAGCTCTGCCATTGCATTGTCCCGTGTGTTGCATGCAGCTTTATACAAAAAGAAGAAACAAATCCTAAATAATTGTATTTTGCACATTGGATGAGGTCTGAGCTTGTATATCAAGACCATTGGATTGTCCATGAGCAGCATCTTCTTCATGATCTGGAACTTGAGTAATCTGCTGTGTATGCTGCTCTAATTACCCCCCACAAGATGGAGAATAGATGTTAACTATTCCCATCTTGGAAAGGTGTGAATAAAGCATGTAAGAAGGTAGAGATTTGGTGAAAATGTTAGCAAGTTGGGAAGTGGTGGAGACATGGGCAGTTTTGATGCTTTCTTCTAAGATTTTATCTCGGATTAAGTGGCAATCTACTTCTATATGTTTGATCCTCTCGTGAAAGATTAGGTTGGCTGCAATGTACAATTCAGCTTGGTTGTCAAATAATAATTGTGCAGCTTGAGGGTGAGGAAAAGAGAGGTCTGCAAACAATTGTTTTAACCAAGTTAACTCAGTGGTGATGGAAGCCATGGCTCTGTATTCTGCCTTAGCAAAAGACTTGGAAACCACAGTTTGTTTCTTGGATTTTCAAGAGATAAGAGACTGACCAAGAAGGATGCAGTACCCAATTATTGACTTTCGAGAATTAGGGTATGTAGCCCAATCTGAGTCACAATAGCCTTGGAGTTGGACTGCTGAAGTAGAGGATTGGAGAATCCCTTGACCAGGTGAATTTTTAAGGTATCTTAATACCTTATAAGCAGCAGCAAGATGGGTACTTGAAGGATGGTCCATGAACTGGCTGAGGACTTGGGTGGGGTAGCTTATGTCAGGTCTTGTGATGGTAAGGTAAATGAGTCGACCAATGAGTTGTCTATAGGGGGTGAGATCAGGTAAATGAGTGTCACTGGACTTACTGAGTTTGTGGTTCTAGTCCATTAGAATTTTTAGTGGTTTAGCAGCAAGCATGCCTGAATTTGCAAGGATATCAAGTGTGTATTTCCTCTAACAGAGATGGATACCAATAGGATTTCGAGCAACTTCAATGCCCAAGAAATATCTCAAAGTGCCCAAGTCCTTAATTCTGAAATGCTTGTTCAAAAAATCCTTAAGGAGAGAAATGGATTCAACTTTATTACTAGTAACTATTATGTCATCTACATAGACAAGTAGTGCTGTAAAAAAGTTGGTAGTATGGCAGATAAAGATACTATAGTCAAATTTGGACTGAGTGAATCCAAATTGAATGATGGAAGAGGAGAATTTGTCATACCACTATCGCGAGACCTGTTTGAGGCCATAAATGCTTCTGAGGAGCTTGTAAACTTGGTCAGGATGACCTTTATGGTATCCATGTGGTTTTCTCATGTAAATTTCTTCTTTGAGCGCTCCATTAAGGAAAACATTGTTGACATCAAATTGGTGAAGATGCCAACCCTTAATGGAAGCTAAAGTTAAGATGGTTCTGACTGTCATAATTTTCCCCACAGGTGAAAAGGTTTCACGGTAAGTCACTTCTGGTTGCTGGGTAAAACCTTTGGCAACCAGTCTTGCTTTCTTCCTTTCAATTATGCCATTGGAATGGTATTTGGTTTTAAAAACATATTTGCAATCGATGGGAACTTTGCCAGGGGGTAGGTCAGTGAGTGTCCAAGTATGGTTAATCTCTAAAGCTTCAAGCTCAGCCTCAACTGATTGCTTGACACCAATCAGGGTCCTTAATAACTTGTTTAAAGGTATGAGGATCAGTGTGTGATGAGATGGTGGCAGAAAAAGAAGAAAGTGCAGGGGATAAATGGTCATAAGAAATAAAGGAAGATAAAGAAAAAGGAATACCTGATGAAGGAGTCATGTTCACTGATTGAGAGGGTGAGATAGAAGGTACCTGCTGACAATGAAAGTCCTGAAGGTATTGAGGGGCTTTTTTGGTTTGAGATGTTCTTCTAAGAGTAGGTGGGGGAACTGGTAATGTAAGCAGGTGGTATAAATCATTCTTCATCTCACTCATGCCAATCGTGGTCCATGTCAAAAGGTCTTGGAGAAAACAAGTTTGTGAAAGAAAAACAAAGTAGCAAGAGAGGGAAGATGTTAACTGTTTAACTAAGATCAAATTGAAACTAAAGGATGAAACACAAAGTACATTGTGCAAAATTAAAGTGGGAGTAATGTGAACTGTGCCTATATGAGTAATGGGTGTAGATTGGCCATTGGATAGTTTAACAACAAAGAAAACCTGAGATGTTATAGAGGAAAAATACAAGGTGGTACAAATCATGTGATCTGTAGCAATTGTGTCAATTATCCAAGGTAGGTATGTGCTTGTGTTATGTGATGGAATGAAAGAAGTAAGAGAAAAACAGGTACCATTCATGGTTGATGAAGAAGGACAATCTGTTTGGACAATGTTGATTGAGTGACCAGCAATTGAGACCTCCTTTGACTGTAATAGAGAGATTAGTTGATGGTATTGGTCTTTGGTGAAGGTGGGGGAAGTCCATTGAGCACAATATGCTGCATTTCTTGTTGTTGTATCATAGGGAAGATTTTATTTATGGAAGGTAACAAGTCAAGTAGCATGGTCTGGTCACGAGTGGCATTGTGTGAGTCATTGAGGCCCATGAGGAATTGTATAACACAATCACGTTGATATCGATCAAGAAGAATAGTAAGTTTGCCACAGGTACAATCAGGCATAGGGTCACATATGAGAAGTTCATCCCAAATTGTTTTAAGTTTGCCAAAATAGATGCTTACTGAGTCAAAATCTTGTTGTAAACCTGTGAGAGCTTTCTTGATCTGGAAAATTCGATGCCCATTTTGTTGGGTGAACCTGTCTTTAAGCTCACACCAGATCTGTTTCGCATCATCCACTAAGGTAATGCTGGATTTGAGTGTCAAATTTATAAAGTTATGAAGCCAGGAGACAACAAGGTCATTGCATCTCTCCAAGCAGCATAAAGAGGGTCTGTAGGATTTTTAGATTTGGTTAAGGTTCCATTGATGAAGCCGATTTTGTTTTTGGCGCGAAGAGCTCGGCACATAACTTTTGACCAGGTAATGTAATTCTCAGTGTTGAGAAGATCAGGGACCAAAGGAAGAGAATGGTTGTCTCCATGGTCAAGACGATATGGGTTGGTGATATTATTGAAATCTAGAAAGGGAGACTTGTTGGTGTCAATGGCCATTGCAGGATATGCTTACGCAAAAGGCTCTTGACACCATGTAAGAATTATAAGAGAAGAAAGGAAAAACAGTGGAGAAGAAGAAATTTATGAGTAGAGCTCTGCTATTGCATTGTCCCATGTGCTGCATGCAGCTTTATACAAAAAGAATAAACAAATCCTAACAAACTAAGGATTAAAACAATTACAGCAAATCTGTACAACTGTGTAACAACCTCTAAATTTACGTAAGGATACATGACACATCAATCAAATGAGAGTCCATACGGTAAATGAACCAAATAATATAAATGTATTTTGCACATTGGATGAGGACTGACCTTGTATATCAAGACCATTGGATTGTCCATGTGCAACATCTTATTCATGATCTAGAACTTGAGTAATCTGCTGTGTATGCTAATCTAATATCAAGAGTGGGCAGAGGCATAAATTATATAAGCACCATCCACACTGACATAAACATGAATTTGGAGTGCGATTAAAAAAGAGTCGATGGAGTCCATCCTTAAAAAAATAATTTATTTTTATATGAATTTCATATTTATCTATTTTTTTAATGAGAGTGCAGAACATTTTTTTTTTTAATATGAGTGTTTTGTAATCACCTGCGAATAATTTGTAGTTTTTTGTTTTGTTTTGTTTTCATTTTACATGGTGTAAATAAGCGTCAAGAAACTAGAAATTTACAAGCACTGATTATTAATTAGTTCATCACAGAAGTTTATTCTTTGAGCACTCCACTAACCCTGGACATGTGTCTTGTTGTTTTTCCCTTGTTCCTTCTGTTTAGTACTGTATCAGTAGCTAGCCTACAAGTTTGATCCCATGAGTTTTTAAAGACGGAGCCAGGCCACGGAATCAGTGTTTGAGCCTTTAGGAAAGCAACATGAATGCATGCAATTAGACAACTTGTAGATAAAAATGACTCTAGCTATATATCTGGTTTCATACTGTCAATCATAGCTGAGAGCTCTCAACCTTGTAATTAATGGAGATTTGGGATAAGCATTTTTATTAAAAGAGAAACGGAGTACAAATATAGTTCGTACAAGTTATTCCAACGCAAAGGCTTCCCCCCACTTCCTAGCTCTGCAGTACATACAAACCATCAGAACATGTGCCAACTCCATCCACCACTCCCTAATAGCGGGATGGTTCTTGTTGACAAATATCATAGCATTTGAACTACTTAAACTTGGATCTCTAGAGGCCATCTGTACATCTCTTCTTCTGGGATTGGGATGTTAAAGGTTACCAAGCCGGTCGCAGAATCATAGTTGAAATCAGTCTCAGCATTTCCCACTGTGCACTTCAATGGACACTGGGAAGAGTAAGCACCGAACCGTCCACATCCCCTGACTTTGAGGGCAATTGTTGCAGTTGGAGATCGATTCTCACCGAGAGAAGTGGTCAGTTCTGAGGAAACTTCACCATCAAAGAGCTCGGGTTTCTTGTCCGAAGCTACATGGATCTCTACCTGCTCCAGAGCACCGCCGGTGTTGAACATGTCAAGCAGGCCTATTGGCGCAAATGAAATGCTGGATGTGATTTCCTGCATCACAGAGAATCGGAAACTTCAGTATTTTTTGGGATAGCAGGCTGAGAAAAAAAAAACTAGAAAGGGTGTTCACAAAGACTCACCTTAAGAGGACAGAAGTGGTAAAGTTCATACTGGAGAACTTTCAGTGTCACTGGCAGTGAAACACCTTTTGGCAGGCGAATCACGTCTCCTAAAATTCAGGATGTAGAGTTGGTTAGAACTTTTCAGAAACGAATGTTGTCAAATAGAATTTTTACCAAGAGTTCCTCATTTTTAAAAGATATATGAGCCCAATTTGCTTTTCCCATTGACTTTAAGTTTTGTTATGCTATCATGCATCAACTTGCTCTCCATGGCGCCTATGAGTCTATTTTTCTTCAGAGACACTAGTAAAAAATAATTGCCTCAAAGATGAAATTACCTGATCCATATGCATAAACTACTGTCTCCCCGTTCCAATTGGCACCAGCAACCTCATCCATGAGTTCAACATCAGAAACCTGGACAGAACAAGTGAGTGTACCGGGAGATGCATCATGGATGCGAGTCTTCTTTTCAATCTTGCACCATCCTGCACCTTGACAGTTGAACACACCTACTACCCCAGAGCATTTGTTCATGTTCCATACTTTGAGCAAGCTGCCAAAAAAATGTTTAGATGAGTACTTTTGGTGAATCTCTATATGTTGGCTCAATGCAATGATGACGGAAAAGAGTAACAAACCTGGTTCCATCTCTAGCTGGATCAGAAAAGAGACAATCACGGGTGGGTCTACCAGGTAGCTGGGCACGGAGAACTGAACCATCAGGGAGGACCAGTTTCTTCAGAAGTTCAAAGTTGTGATTGCCAGGCTTATCACTATGAAAAATAAGTAAAGAGCCTTGGATTAAAAACTTCTTAGGATCATATCAATGTTATAAACAACACAAAAGTAATTCCCATTACAATTATAACTTTTTTTATTTTCATGTATAGACCACAAATTCATGTGCAATACCTAACATATATTGGGCATCCACCAATTGCACGAGCAGCACCATGATAATCTGCTGCTGGGTGTAGACTCTGCAAACATCAGCTTAAACCAATCAGGGCCCAGGCTTGATAAACAAGCAATTAAAGGCAGAAAATGATTTATTTTTACTTACATGGAACATATCCCAGTCAGGTTGCATAAATTCCCCGAGGAAGAGGGAGTTGTAAGCAACAGAGGAAATATGGATAGTGTGGGAAGCAGGGTCCCGAGGGTAAAAGTCATCAGAAGCTCTCACAACAGCAGTCTGCTTGGCACTATACATCCCGTCTGTGTTGTGACACATGCAAGCAATGCATCCATTCTCAGGGAAGTTCCGAGCAATTGAGGCCTCTAGGGCCTGGACGTAGCTACGTGTAAGAGAAACCCTTCCACCATGGCCATTACCCAAAGTCTCAATAATGTTCTGCACATCAACTTTTACTCCGTCTACTCCACACGAAGCCAAGTATGCATGAAGCTCATTATAGAAGTTGAAAACCTTCTTCGGATGCACCAGGCCCAGACCATGAACAGCCAAGCTGTCCATGACTATGTCTGGTTGGTTGCCTAGTACACCAGGGGACTGCACTGGGTACGCAAGAGCAGTCTCATAGTGCTCCAAACCAGTAGCCGCTGGTTTCACTCCACCCCAGTAACCAGCTAGAGCATGCCAGACGTACACATATCTGCACAAACAAACAACAGAAATGAATGTTCTTTCCTTACTAAAGGAAAGAAAGCAAATCCAATCTCACTCTGCTTTTTGGTCCCTTAAAACACTCATCTTCAAAGTTCTTGAATGAAAGACACTACAGAGATTGAACCACTTTTTGAACAATATTATACTTCAAAATTATTTAACTCTTTCCTCCTTTCCGGGACAGATATTCTGCTTTAAACTACCTGTGTAGGAATAGTTACTGGTTTTTTAACTCCAGTCATAGAAATAAATAAATTTTTCCCCTAGTGTCCAGACTCCAGAGTATGACCGCAAGTTTTGGAATTAATTAAAGTTATAGCAATCTGAGAAGCCATGGAATAGAAGATATATAATGCACATTGTTGCATATAATATTATATTTATTCATTTTAGTTTGGGACAATATAACTTTTCAAATCTCCTCAATCACTGGGGGTTAATTGGAAGAAAATCAAATATTTTTATGAGTGGCAATAATGTGCAATGAGATGCTTAGAAAATTGCAAATTACTGCTGCAAAATTTAACCAATCTATCTAAGATTGTAGCAAGTAGATTTTGGCCAGTCCATTTAGGCGAATGGTTTGCAGCTCTGATTTGTTGTCCGGGATGGTACATATGTGATAAGCAACAATACTAACCAGAAGATCAGCTGGTATCACTTACTTGACGTTGTGATGTTGCTTGGCATCATCTACAACTTGCTTCAAGCCTGAGACCTGGTCATTGTTCTGGCCATTCTTTTGAAATTTTGTATTCTCTTTTATTCCTGTCAGCCTGCTAGCAAACCTGCATCCAAAAAATTAGTCAATGAATCAATAACTAACCGCTTTGGTCAGGACAAAAAGTTCAAGAGGGAAAAATGGATGCAAAAGAAAAATGACAATAGATTCAACTTATACTGTACTATGTTGTGCATATGCAGACAGAAAAAAGACTGAGCCAATGCCAAAGTTCTACAAAAAATTTCAGCCTTTAGGTAGGGGGAGCAAAAATGGATGCAAAATAAGAATGAAAATAGATTCAACTTATGCTATACTATGTTATGCACATGCAGACAGAAAAAAGACCGGGCCAATGCCAAATTTCTACAAAAAGTTTCAGCCTTTAGGCAGGGTGCTCAAGTTATGAATATGAACTTTCAGGATATACTGATTAAAATAGTTGCCTTTCAGGACTCATAACAGTGCATGTACCAAAGCTAGACCCTTCTGTCAGCTTCTGCTTAGAAAGATTGGGATTACTAAACCTTCATCCATGCCACTCCACATCTCCCACCCACGGGCTGAAGCATCTATCCACAAGTGGAAGACATTGGCCACAGGAAGATGAACCCCTAGATACCTATTGGGTTAAAACTCTCTGGTTCTTTGGTTATGCTTCACAATTCTAGTTGGTGGTCTAATACGGGGTTCATATGTAGAAATTATATTGGCTGTCCTGAGAGGCCCAACAGACGTCAACATAAAACTGATTACTGTCAAATCTTTATAATGAATTTTCTTGTGCCAGCTTAATAGCATCTCCAATTGAAAAACAAGGAGTCTCAAAACAAATAAAACGGCAACTCAATGCTTCACAGCTCTCCTATACTACATGACACTGACAAGAAAATTACTAAATGAAGGGGAAAATTACCCAATATGGAGTCCTTGTTGGGAAAAAACAAGAAAGAAAAGTAATCATGTTATACACCACTTCACTCAAAGTGTGCATGCATTGGAGAGAGAGAGAGATGGGTCTTACTGCGCTCCTTCTTGTACAACAGTATTAGAATCCCTGGATTTATTTTCAATCTGTTGCCAACCATCATCTATAATTAGGAATTTTGGAGGCGCCCCTCCATCGGATAAGCTGCAATTGTTCCAGAGTACAACTCAGTGACTAACATTCTATGATTGTTTTTTTTGAAATTTCAAAACCAAGTGTGGCAAAGAAAAAGCTCCTCTGCACTGAATTACCTTTTAAGCCCTTCTTCAACACCCTCAGCAGTGACATCAGTATAGAAAGCATCCCATGTGCACCAGCCAAACCAGTCGAGGAAAGAAGGCAACTGCATAGAATCAGCAAGATTATCAAGAGATTCATCCTGACATATCTTATAATTAACGGATCAACTTGCTTTTCATTCAAACTTTTATTTTCAATCATTTCTGCACTCGTTTAAGTTTTGCGTTATATCAATTGACCATAAACAAACCGAGGTGTTATTACCTTTTTCTTCTCACGAGGAAGAAAAGTTTGCATGTGTTTTTCTAGAGCCCTGTTTTAAAGAACAACAACTAAGGAGTCATGATTCATTCTCTAGAAAGTAGGAATAAAAAAGATTGTCCTAATCCAAGATCCTTCTGATATTGTTAACAACAGAAAAGCTGAAAAACAAGTAGCTTTCAGAATATTTTTGACAAGATGAAAAAAGAAAGAAATTGATCTAAATGCAGGAGAAGAAAATCAGTCAAGGGAACTTAAAGTACTCACTTCACAGCCTGGGTGATAACTTCAAAGGGATTAGTTCCAGCATGCATGTAGACAAGGTGAAGGCCTTGACTTGTCTCAACAGCAGTATCTCCTGCAAAACCAAATCACACACCACAAAAACAAGTCGTTTCCATTCTTTCGACTACTTTTTCTTCCCCAAATGCTATAAACTCCATTAATTGATTCATTTGAATCATAGTCATTCAGTGGTTTCTCCAGCCGGATTTTGTTTGCATTAGTGTCAGCTCCACCCCACATATGACTGGTTTATCTCCTTTATTGGCAGCGGGATGGGACTCGATAACGGAAGATATGGCCCTAAAAAATAATGGTATGACGGGAAAGGTGTGTAGTGCCTACACCATATACTTTTTTATGGCCATGATCTACTCACCACTCTCAAGGCAAATCTCTATCTCATTATTGTCGTTGCCTTGCAGAACAGCACGAAACTGGCCTTCAAGGAGCGGGAGGAAGACAGTGTAGATGGTTGGGGTGTCATCTCCATTGCCGTCTTTACTCTCTACAAGCATGAATTGGGTCTCCAGAGGAACATCTCTCCCAGATGTCCCCATTCTTTGAGTCATCCACCACAGCTTGAACCGGAAACAACACATGAATCGAAGACCCCTGCCACACAAATCAGTTTGAAGTTTGTGATGCATCAAATTTTAATATATAGAAAGCATGAAAACATTTAACCAATATTCATCTTCTAAGTAACTAGAATCCAGATGAGAAAAAGTGCGCATATGCTCAAAAAGTTAGGAGTTAAAATGAATTATGGCATTGCATAAAGTTAATATAAAATAAAATAATGTCAAATCGATATTATGTATTTAACAAACCGTTCTATTTCATTTCATTTTGCATTGAATTTAAATATCGTTATATGCTAGCAGAGTTGACTATTTTTATCATAAAATCCATGAATGGATCATAGTGGATTATCAAAGAAGGAATAGAACTTACTCTAAAACACCCATGGGAAACAGATGGAGGCTTTTGCTATCGGAAGCCGTGGCACCAATGAAAGCACCAGCGACAAGCCCCAAACCTGAACCCGGAGTCAGCACAATATTATCAGGTACTCCAGTTAATATGGTCTTCCCCTGAACCACAAGGTTCCCATCGTTGATGGAGATCTTCGGTGTGACCGTCATTTTTGAGCTCCTTAGGTACTGTCCCACCATATATAACATCATCAGTGAATGAAACTACTAACATAGCATAAAACCAAAGAAAACCAGACAGAAATGCCACGAGCTCGATCAAACAAAGAAGCTGAACTAATATCACGATTAAACAACATCATTATTTTTTTCTTTCGCAACATTGAGGTATAATAACAATTAAAGAGACGAGAAATTGTCGAACGGAGATTATAGTATGAACCTGGGGGCTCGTAATTCCTACGGAAGCTTATCGGTATACTCGGATATTTTCTCCGTGATTTCTTCATTAATGGTTCCATCCTATGAAACTAGATACGCATTTTTCTTTTCCATGCTCTCTCTTTGTTCATAAAAACAAAAGGGATAAAATAAGGAGCACGTAATTTTTTCTATGGAACTGCGTAACATTCAATCTGAAAAGGTTAATGCTTTTTCTTTTCTTTTTTTCTTCGCAATACGATAAGGGAATTCAAAAATATATAAATAAAATATGTGAAATACGTTATATTTTATAATGTAGAAACTACACCATTTAATTAAGTAAACAAATTTTGAATTAAAAAATTCCTGCTTCGTTTAAATTAAATAGTAAATACACAGTTCTTTTTCTCATTATTTCCGAAAAAAGTCCAAATTTTTGCTATCCTTTTTTTTTCTTTTTTAGGTTCGTGCTGAAGCTACAACTAGCAAACAGAAAGGGAAAATGATTTTGAGCAGGGCATCGGTGGACCACAGCTTTCTTTTTCGGCTTTCAACTTTAAACTTTTGCACAAAACAACGAATTAATGTACCTGAACCAATAGAACATATACTTTTCAATAAACATGAAGGTTGTGATTTTTGTTTCCTTTAGTTCGTCTTCGTTTTTCGGATAAGAAGTTCTAGAGAGAAACAGAGATGACGATCAGAATTTTAAAGGACTACATTTACAGGTTCCGCTAATTATGCAGAACTTCGAGTTTAGACCCTGGTGGATTAATTGATCTATTCAATTAGGATTATTCGATATAAGTTGTTTGCCATCGTCCGGTCGACGTGATCTGCGAGAAAATGGGGGCAGAGAACTGCGGATCTAGTCAAGGGGATATCTTTAACAAACAGTTATTGAAGAAGCCTAGCTAATTCCCATCAGAAAGTGCACAACTATGTGATAATTCATCTCCTAAACGCTTCGTAGTTCAAATTCCTTCAGAGACAGAACCGAAAGCTCACTGACGTAGAGTCCAAAACAAAATCAAAGATAGTCGCAGAAAACTAGCGACGAAACTCAAGGATCAGCAATAACTCCCAGTATCATCTCATTTCTCGTACGAACGCATCTCAACATCAACGAAATGGTTCGAAAATCATCGACCACCGCAGCGCTACGGTTCGAATACCACAAAACAGCATGATATGAAGTACAAAATTTAAATTTACTCAAAAAGTTCACCGAAGAGCTCCTCTAAAACTCACCAGGTAGATCCCTCGCCGCCGCTTCGAAACTCTACGATCTTAGCAGCTCAGAATGCGCAAAGGAATTTTTTTTCAAAGAGAAGAGAGAGAGAGAATTCAAAACAAAGAAGGAAACCTGAGAAATCGTTTGTAATGCTCTCTGACGGAGCGAAGAGCACCGAAGCAACACCCGGTAAATATGCTCTGTTTTGCCCACGAGTCTCGACTCTATGAATGAATGCGGTGACGAGTAAAAGCGGAAGAGATCGGCTTATATAGTCTGTCGAACGTTAAACCTCGTGCATGTTCTGGGGTACTCGATCTTTCCAGATCGTGACACCTGGAGTAAAGGCTCCTGATTGAGGTTCTATCTTTTCAATTACTGTAAAAATACGGGTAGGATATTTGTGTCTCTTTGCCGTTTATTTATTGTCGTTTATTTAAAACCCATGTGCACTGTGCAGGATGGTTCTAACTTCTACATAGATGATAGAAAGCAGCCGGTGGGGGGCCCTGGAAGTTCCTTGTTTTTCCTGCTCTTTCACAGTTTCACGCGCTCCTCTGCAAGTTGAACATGCTGATTTTAATGCAGAGATACACGGCAGCCATTTTGCCATTTTTATTTTGGTCCGCCAGCAATTTTCCAGGTTAGAAATGTTGGCAATCTGAATAAAAGATTTCTAAGTTAAGATCGACACTAATATATAATAGAGAGTAAAGTAATATACAATTTTTAGAATACCGAATCAATATTAAGTCTTTAACAATTAATATCAGAGTAAAAATCATGTTACAATTTCAAATTATAGAATAATATAGATTGAATTAAAATGTTTTAATATTAATATAATATTAAATTATTAAATATTAATAGACGTGTGAAGCGGGCAAAAATTAATATCTACCAGTTTTGGGATCGAAACATGTATCTTACATCAATTATTAAAGTCATTTCTAATATAATCCATTATTATTCTTATTTTATTACGATAACATAATTATTATGATAACCTAACATTATTATGATCATTACTTGCAAAGTGTGTGCAGTCTGCTCACATTTCTCACGTCATTTTGCACCGAAAATAAGTAGATTGGGGGGTCGGAGTGGACCAGTCACATCCCACTGCATATACATATGCATCCACGTCAGATAGATAACAAGGGTAGCGACAATATCGTTCCGTGCTCGGCTTTGTAGCGTCGTGAGTCAGCTCGGTGGAGCCCATCATGGAAAGTTGCTGCGATTTTTCATATTATAAAGTTGGTATCTAGCTTGGTGAATGAAAGGAAATTAGTCCAAGCAAAGCAATATACGACATGTGGGACCCGGAAGTCGGAAACGTCTGAGTTTTCTCTGACTGGACAGATATCTGTCAATTCTTCACGTGAAGCTCTCTTCCAAATTTCTCTTCGACATGCTGTGTTCTTTTTCCGTGAACCGTGAACGGACGTTACCCCGTTTCCTCCCGGGTAAGAGTATTGGCATTGGATTTATTAAATTTATCTTTAAAATTTAATAAAAAGTATATATTTTCTATAAATATAATACTTTCACATCTATAATCTCACATTAGATTAGCCATTGGATTCATCAAAATAATAATATAATATTATTTTTTTAATAATAATATTTTTTTTTTCATATTTTATAATCACACTAATCATATGTTAATTAATAATTTAATTTGATTCTTACATTATTATTACAAGATGGTTGGAGATTAAATGTGAATAGAAAAGACCTTTAGAGATTAAAAGTGAATAAAAAATAGATTTGATGAGTGAATAGTAACCCTTCAAATTTGAAGAAACCTATAGATTTACTGTAGCTAAAAGTTTCACATTTATGTCTTTAGCTAATCCAATGCAGCTCTTTTTTTATGAGATTCGTCAAATTTTGCATTTGACTAGGCTTTTGATGAAGCCAATGCCAATACTCTAAGCTAGCTTAATTTGAGACGTTTTTCATGTGCTTGTTTGCATTCAAGATATCCTTAGAGCTCAACCTCCTTCCATTTTTTTTTTAACCATTTAAGAGCACTAGCGGATTCAATTTATTGAAGATAAAAAAAAAATTATATCTATTCTTTAGAAAATTAATGTGTATTTTTTTAATAAAAAATAAATATTCAAATTACAATTAGAATTAAAATAAATAAAAATATTAAAATTAATATTTTAATAAAATAATGATAAATTTAGAGAGTCTATTATTTAATATTTTTAAAAAATAACTAGTTAAATTTATAAAAATAAATTCTCAAACCAAATTTTGTTGAGTCACTAATACTCTAAGTACTTAACACATGAAAGCTAGCAATTCGTAAGGAGTTTATATTGCGGGGGAAAAATATGAACCATGCATGCGTAGTATACTGATCACACTTAATTAATGGTGTCTTTTCTGCAAAGTGGTGGTCAAATTTCAATCGTGAATTTTTTATCGTGCTTAATTATTCCAAAAACAAAAGGTGGAGTCATTTCAAATCGATTTAAGAAATTACTACTGAATTTAATTATTAATTTATTTTGCTAATTAGTAATCTTGGGATATTTGCTATTATTAATGCGGTTTTCTAATTAATATATTTTAATTTGAAAAGAATAATATTTCGGACAGCAATCTATTAAAGTCATTTGGTTGATTAATAAACTCAACTTATTTAAATTTATCTCAAATCAATTATTAATAGGATCTATTATTTTTTTAATTCTTTTAAAAAATTAGACTCATACTAATTTATTTCATATATTTTAATCTCAAAACTTAAACTCATCTCACCTTAAAAAAAAAAAAAAAAAAAAAAAAAAAAAAAAAAAGGAAGAAGAAGTTAAATTCATCTGATATAGAACCCATAAAATACTACAACTCAACCTAACTCACCTAAAGTCCGAATTTCTTATTAATACGTCAAAGGAACAAAAGAAAAACCAGAACATCAGACAAAAGCAAAAGCAGCACGATTTTAGAGACGACAGCGGTCGGTGCAGTGAAGGTGGTCATGGACTATGACTTGGCGGGGACTGCAACACTAAACTAAGAAGTATAATAATGATTAACAAAGAGAGGATAAAGTATAATAATGTTCATTAATTAACAATAATATATCTTCTCAAAACATGCGGTGTCGTTTTCATTAATTATTACCTGAGTAAAAAAAAAAAAAAAGACTGGTCATGCATGAATGGGCGGTTTCAACTCAGGCCACGAGGCGTGGTTCTTGACACTACATATTGGCTGGAATATTTTGACTACTTTAACAAATTAATAGTAGTACGTATACGCATGCACGTACGTATGCATGCGCGTACGTACAAGCAAATTCAATATCATTTAAGAATTAGATGATCATGATATTAGCAACGAACAAACAAACATGTTGAATCGATGATCGTTTTAGCCGATTCATATATGATCAAAAGTTTGACAACAACGTACGAATTAAGAGGTAGGTCTCGAATTACGAACGTAGTTGAAAGCTTGATCTGCATCGGTATATCTACTTCAAAAACTCTATCTACTTTGACTGAGCTAGAGTACTGATCTAGATCATCTACTCTGTCTGTTTATGTACTATTAATTGACGGCAGGCAATTCAAATTTTTTGAATTGAACAAAGAAAGAAAGTGACCATTCACGAAGATCATGTGTGGCTTTTGTTGTGTCTATCTGCGCGAAGTGCCGATATAAGCTGGAGTACTTGGAGAGATTGAACACGTACGACATACTATAGTATAGTAGCATGTTATTTTCTGTTGTCGTTGATGGTGGGCCGCAGTACTGCACGTGGTTAAATTTGTTTTTTTGTGGAATATTACATTATTTGCCGCCCTAATTGACCATAATATTCTTACACACTTGTCTGGTCAGGATCGAGCATCCGCACTTCGCGGTAGATCCGCTAATATAAATTATGTTTTATTGATTTGAAAGTCTCGTATACGTGTGTGGTCATGATATAGATGCGTATCCTGCGAATCGACTCGATCTAGCTATCTATATATTGACCACCCAGAGCTCTCTCTCTCTCTCTCTCTCTCTCTCCCTCTCTCTCTCTCGTTCTCTATGACATTTAATGAATTGAAAGGAAAAATACACCACATGATCATTCAGCAAACATATGATCATGATTATCAGATTGCGTATTCAAATTATTAAAAAAATAGCATTTGCATTCTCGATCGTTTAGTTCTATTAATTAGAGCATTCATAATGGTTCATTTATCCTATTCTTTAAAATACATTACCAAAACTTACTTTTTCTATTTTACATATTGACTTTTACAATAGATCATACATCCGCTTATTTATTTTTTCTCTATATCATTTAAATATTCTTTTTTTAATATTTTTTTATTCATTTCAAATTAACCTCATAACACCAAACAACTATCAAATGAGAGAGAAAATAATTACAAATATTTTAGAGGATGAATAGTATTCTCTACATGTAGAGAATTACTATTGCAAAATGTAAAATAAAGAAGAGAATACAAAATCCATTAGAAGCTACTTTTGATCAATTTCCTTTATATTATACAAAAAAATGTAATTTACAAGAGCCATTGGGAGTGCTCTAATTAGAAGGATGAAAAATAATTATATATCATGACACAATCTTAATATATAGTCGGCTGTTCAAAGAGGATGCAATTTAAAGTGTCAATTTTTTTAATTTGTAATTGCAATACGAATTTTAATTTTTTATTTTTTTTTATAATTTGAAATGTAAAAAATCCCTAATATATAATCTGACTCATGGAACAAGTAATTCTTGTATAATAATTAAATAAACTGTGCTTCAATTTTGGATCGATGCATTTAATTAATAAATTAATTTTAATATCTAACAACAGCTAGCTAGGATATATATATATATATATATATATATATATATATATATATATATATATATCCCTTATATATTATAAGCACCTATAGGCATATGAATATATAGGAATGAATAGTATTTTTGTTTGATACTTTCTATTCCACTTATACTCCTATATAATTGATTGTTATTACAGTTATGCTCCTAATTGCTTTGTACAAGATGAATAGCATTTTTTCGTCTAATTTTGCCCTTTGTTTTCTCAAATTTCTATGCTTATGTATTTTTCTTTCCCTCACCGACTATGTAAACTGTATTTTTACAATGTTTCACTTGTCTCTTTACAGCTTTCTTCTTATCCAAAGGTTGGTCGAAATCTCTTTCCTCTCACTTTTTCATGTTTCTAATATCTTTTACTCTCCACTTTCTCACACAAACTTTTAGGTTCTTCAGTGTTGGAATTTTTCTTCTTACCTGTGAATCTCGCCGTTACATGGGTATGAGTTTTCTTCATCTCTTTTCTCAGTTGATGCTCTTTAAATTTTTAGAAGCTATTTTTAATTAGGGTTGTTCAGAATCTATTATTAAAGAGCTTTGATTTAATAAATTGTTACTATTATATGCTTCTGCAAAGAAATTTTAGGACTTTTTTTCCTCCAACCAGACACTACGTACAAGGGGCATACGTATGTTGCACCTAGCCTCCATGCTAGTATATATATATATATTTATATATAGATAACCATTACAAAATCAGAATTTTACCATTATATATATATATATATATATATATATATGCATGTTGGAGAGATGAAAAAATGGGGATAATTAATTCTAACTCATGCCTTGATAAAAATATGTTTGTTATCACTTCCTAAGAGCACTCGCAGCGGTATTCGCCAAAACGAAGAAATGTTTGAAATTTGAATGGATTGAGAGTAAAGATGCTGGTATTGGATTCGGTAAAGCTCAAAACTCAAACTTTGAGTTACAGGAAATTTATTTTCATTTTCATATTTGAAGACTCACTATTCATAAGTCTATCTCATTATTTTTTGCAAAATATAGCATACTATTATTTTGAGTTTGAAAATTAGTTTGTGAAATATGTTTGTTGGGTAATTAGGTTGAGAAAAAAAAAATAGTAGGAAAACAATAATTTAAGTATCAAATTAAATTATTAATGTACATATAGTTAGTGTAATTGTAAAATATAAAAAAAATTAAAAAAATTATTATTAAAAAAAATTATATTATTATTTTATTAAATCTAATAGTTAATTTAATGTGAAATTATAAATAAAAAAATTTTAAATTTATAAAAAATATGTACTAAAAATAATTTTCATGAAGCCAATGATAATGGTCTATATGTTTGAAAAAAAAAGACTAATTAATTAAACAGGGTTCAAGTATTTGTGGAGTCATATCGCATGCATGTCCCCATGATCCCAATTAATTATGAAAAGGAGCTTTATACCGTGCATTATCCACCCTAGCTGTCGCTTCAGCATTAAAAGAGACCACATTATGGGTTGACTTCATGCCATCTATTATTATCCACTATTTATTCGTAAAAAATTTATTCATTATTTATTTTTTTATATAATATTAAATAATAAATTTATAAATAAAATATAATAATTAATCACATATAATAAGATAATAAAAAAATAATAAAAATTAGAATAATGAATAGTATTATTCTTTATCTATACTCTGTCAATTTAATTGTGAAAGGGCCGGATCTCTATCTTTCATATATCATCTTATCGTACGTACATGACCACTATCAGCACTAACACTAATCTAGTGGATCGATGACTAGTGATCATGATATATGTAACTATTTATACATTAATTTCACGACAATCTGTAAGTGTCAGTACAATTCTGACTTCTTTAAAGCTATGAAGATTAGATGCATCATTCCAAGCTGCAGGTTCATGCATGATCATTCTAAACATTAAAATTAAGAGAATTGTTAAATTATAAATAAAGACTAATAGTGCTAGATTATCGTTGAATAATAATCGTTGGGCGTGTTTCTTAATATAAATTGATCTTCTTTTTTTTCTTTCTTATTTTTTAAAAATAAAAAAATATATCAATATATTAAAAATTACTTTCTTAATTATTAAATAAAAATTAAAAAATTAAATACACAGCGATCAAAATAAATAAACAAATTCAGACAACATACTAATATTTTATCCTTAAAAAAACTAAATACTTTACATACTAAAGTAATCGCTAGCTTTATGCATGTGTTCTATATATATACGATAGATCCAACATATTGCATTTTAATTTTTAATTTTTTTATAAAACTAATACTTCGATCTCTTTCAGGTTGTGGTCATATGGAAATATCCAGAACTAACTGCAGACTCATGTATCCATTGAAATAATCATAAGAGATCGTACTAGACTTATCTAGAAGGAAGGAAGGAAGTAAACCTACAAATTGCTACGTCATCATACAAAAAATATATATAATTAATGTACGTATGCAAGGCCCAGACTCATGTATAGTGATGTATATATGGAACGTATAATTAAAACTACTTACATTAATGTTTCGATCTTTTAACAATATGAGAATATATATTAATTCAGACAATATAGACATGCATGAGAATGTAACACTAACAATCATGTAAAAGAATAAATATCCGATTAAGTGCCACGTGGCTAATAATTGGAGTGGGTCCAATCAAATCTTTTTTTTTTTTTGAAAGTAGGTCCAATCAAATCTGTCTCTGAATCCAGTTGTCGTGGGTCCGAGATTATATGTCATGGTGCCTTATTCATGATTTTACGTACATGACTAAAATAATTGCTATCTGAATGCTGCTTCAAATAATTGTACAAGTTAATGGTACCGCCCTATATAAACAGATACATACATATAATTCATGAATGAATGGTAAATTAATGATTGAGTGTTGACAAGGATCCACCACTGAGTTGTGATAAAACGGCAGGCTCCATAATAATTGATGGCGAAAGCTGTCAATGATTGAGCAGTAACGTATACGTGTAAGGATACGCAATTTAGATTTTGTTTCGATGTTAAGGAGTAGTGCTTATTTTTCATAATTATTCTCGTTGGATCTGATAATTACAAATTTTTATAATTTTTATACAAAATAAAATAAATAATTTAATTTTTTTAAATCTTAAAATAAAAATAATATTTATATAATATTTTATTTAACTTTCAACTTTTATCTCAACTCAACTCATAAAACAAATTATTTATTGCTGTTATAAGCTGAGATGCAGTTTTTAAGTTTTTTTTTTTTTTTTGATATATTTCTCTATTTTAATCCTGCCCAGTCTGGATTGGATCTAGGGACATTTTTGAGATATGGGTAGGGCAAACGTATTTTGGGCCTTTAAAGGTAAAAATATTTGGGCTTTGGACATGTGGGAAACTATATTCAACCTAAGCCCAAATGTGACCCAATGATCATATCAAATGTCTATTAAGCATCTGATCTATATATATGCATATATAAATTCATATTTGTATAATATAATCTTAAAATCATCTATATTGACTTATATATATGTATATATATAGCTAGCTATGAACAGTTCTTATCTAAATTTGAATAGCAACTATTCACTCTATAAAACATATTTTAATCATTATTTTTCTCTCCTTTCACTCTCTCTCTCACAATCTTTTCCTCTTCTCCCTCCCTCAACAACATAACAAACCTTCAACTACACATTTATTTTATTATTATAATATCTTATATATATTTTTTTCATTTTATTATATTTTTAATATAATATATAAAAAAATTATATTTTTTATTATTGCATTTGTATTATCAATGTCAAATGTATGTAGTGGATGTTAATTGTAAAATATATAATAAAAAAATTAATTTTAGAAAAAAAATTAATAATAATAATAAAATTATTTTATTTTATTTTGTCTCAAATATGCATAAGCCAATATGAAAATTTTGCTTGAATGGCAAAATGGATATGTAAAAGAGGTGTTTTGCATATGCCTATGTATAGACTGTTGGAAATATTTTCAAAATATTTAATTATATATTATATTTATTAATAATATTTTTGGGTTGATTTTAGAAGTTGTGAATTATTTTGGAAAGAGAGGAGATGTGAAAAGTTTATGGATGGTTATAGTATTTTATGTTTGTTTACTTGCCATAAGAACATTAAATGGCCTAGTGGTGTTGAGGCTCTAGATTTGTCTAAAGAGCCAAGGATCGAATCACCCTCATGTCAAGTTGGATTTTTAATTGATTTATGAAGAGGCATGCGGCCAGACCAAGAGGCATGTGTGAAGTTCACATGCAATGCAACGCTTGGGGCTCAACGCAAGGCACAAGCAGCGATGCAATGCAATGCTTGGAAAAATAGAAAATAAAATTTTGAAAGTGTGCGCCTCATGACTCGAACCGGTGCCATTCAGGTGAAGAGGAAGCAAGGCAACCGTTGGAGTCCAACTGTTGTGTCATTTGGCAACAGGCATAATATATATGCCTATTCCGAACAGTTTTCAAAAAAATGAAAAGTAATAACTTTTCGTTTGTAACTTTTGGCCATCTATAAATAGACCCATTGGCCTACCATTTTAGTATTCAAAACATAAGAATTTCGAATTCTCTCTCTCTCTCCTAAAATTTTCAATTCTTCAAAACTTGTTAGAATCTGTTTGTTCTCGAGAGAACAGATTTTTAATTTCTTGGTTGAATAGCAAAATCTAAGGGTATTCGGGGTCTAATTTCGTGTGTGCATAACGCAGTTAGACAAACAGACTTGTTCTGGACTTCATTGGATCTTGGAGGTAAATTCGCTTGTAACCTGTGTGCATACCGTTATTGGTGGGGGCGAATATTGTCTTAAGGAAAGCGACATTGTAACGCGCCTTAAAACAAATTTTTCTCTCACTATTGTCTATTTTGCAGCCCTTAAGAATCAACAATCTTAAGACAATATTTCTAATGGCACATAGTTTGAGAGAGTTTGCTGCGGACTTTGTCAAACTCGAACGTTTTGATGGAGCCAATTTTCGACGCTGGCAAAAGAAGATGCATTTTCTCCTGGCTAGCCTTAAAGTGGTGTATGTTCTAACCACTCCTAGGCCGTCTGCAAATGAGGATGAGACAATTGCTCAAAGTCGGGCAAGAATCAAGTGGGAACAAGACGACTACATCTACAAGGGTCACATCTGCAATGCAATGTCTGACACATTGTTTGATGCTTACCAGAACAAAGCAACCGCCAAGGATCTGTGGGACACTCTTGAGGCTAAGTATCTCTTAGAAGATGCTGCAAGTAAGAAATTTCTAGCTACCAAATTTTTCAGTTATAAAATGGTAGATCTAGGCCTATTGTTGAACAATTCAATGAAATTATGCATATTCTTGATCAATTCACTCAACACAATATGAAGATGGATGATTCTATATCAGTTTCATCAATTATTGATAAATTTCATCCATCATGGAAAGACTACAAAAGAAGTCTGAAGCATAGAAAGGAAGAAATGTCTCTGGAAGATCTAAGCCAACATCTTCGTATAGAAGAGGAAATAAGACTTAGAGATGGTAAGGAAGAGCGTGACTCTTTGGCCTCCAATATGCATATGGTAGAGGAAGGGAAGACCCACAAAACTGGACAATCCAGTCAATCCGGATATGACCGGAAGAGAAAGAATAACTTTGGAAGAAAACAAAGTCACTTCCAAGGCAAGAATTAGAAGAAACTGAGTGTAATTTGTTTCCATTGTGAAAAGCCGGGCCATTACAAAAGAGATTGTCGTTTTCTTAAAAAGAAACAACAAAACTTTGACTCCAAAGAGAATTTTGTGGCCATGATTTCTGAGGTCAATATTCTCGAAGGAGACAACTCTTGGTGGATTGACTCAGGAGCAACAAGATATGTTTGCAAAGACAAGAGTTTGTTTAAAAAGTATGAGTCAGAAGAAGATGGATGTGTTATCTACATGGGAAATTCATCCACTGCTACAGTTAAAGGCAAAGGCACAATAGACAATAGATTTAGAGTTCACCTCTGGCAAAAGTGCTTACTCTCAGGGATGTGTATCATGTACCAGAAGTTAGGAAAAATCTTGTATCTGGTAGTCTTCTAAATAAATATGGGTTTAAATTAGTTTTTGAGTCAGATAAATTTGTTCTGACCAAAGGGGGTAATTTTGTGGGGAAGGGATATCTGAGTGAAGGCATGTTCAAACTTAATATTAATAATAAAGTGAATGTTTCTGCTTATATGCTTGATTCATATACTTTATGACATTGTCGTTTAGGACATATTCATGCTAGAAAACTTGATGACATGGTTAATTTAAGTTTAATTCCTAAATATGCCAAAGATATGATAGATCAATGTAGAATATGCATGCAAACAAAAATTACAAGAAAACCATTTTCTAGAGTAGAAATAACTTCGTCTTTATTGCAATTAATACATAGTGATGTATGTGATATGCATAGCACGCCTACTAGAGGAGGTAAAAAATATTTTGTGACTTTTATAGACGATTTCTCTAGATATTGCTATGTTTATTTGATGCATTCGAAAGACCAAGTTTTGGACAATTTTAAGGCATATAAAAATGAAGTAGAAAATCAATGTGACGTCAAAATAAAATGTCTTAGATCTGATAGAGGAGGTGAATATCACTTTCCTGCTTATTGTGAATCTATAGGCATTATTCATGAAACTACTATGGCTTACACTCCACAACAAAATGGAGTGGCGGAAAGGAAAAATGGAACTTTAGTAGAGATGGTTAATGCCATGCTTACTAATTCTAGTTTAAACAATACTTTTTGGGGAGAAGCTATGCTTACAACATGCTATATTTGAATAGAATACCCCACAAGAAAACTAAAGTTTCTCCATATGAACTATGGAAGAAAAGAAAACCAAACTTAAATCATTTTAAAGTTTGGGGTTGTCGAGCCATAGTTAGATTACCTGAACCTAAGATAAAGAAGTTAGGACAAAAAGCCATTGAGTGCATTTTCTTAAGTTATGCACATCATAGTGTTGGCTATAGATTCTTAGTTGTGGAACCTAACGGTTCTATTGATGTCAATACAGTGATTGAATCCAGGGACGCCGAATTTTTTGAAAATAGATTTAGTGCAATTCTACTTTTTAATGATAAAATAGTGGAATTGAACAGATCACTTGAAAATAATAGTGAATCTGGTGAACTATTTGAACCAAGAAAGAGTAAACGAATTAGAACTAAAAAGTCATTTGGACCAGACTTTGTTGTGTACTTGGTAGAGGGTACAAGAGATTCATCTTGTAACCAAATCATGATTACACATAATGTTGAGAATGATCCTTTGACGTATGAAGAGGCTATGAAGTCTCAGGATGTAGCTTTTTGGAAAGAAGCTATTAATGATGAAATGGATTCAATCATGGGTAATAATACTTGGAAATTAGTAGATTTACCCCTTGGTTCGAAACCTATTGGTTGCAAATGGATTTTTAAAAGGAAACTGAAAGTAGATGGAACAATTGAAAATTTTAAGGTAAGACTAGTAGCAAAGGGTTTTACCCAGAAGGCAGGGTTAGATTATTTTGATACCTACGCACCAGTTGCTAGGATTGCTACTATCAGAACTTTGATTGCCTTAGCAACCATCTACAAGTTTGAAATCCATCAAATGGATGTTAAGACTACCTTCTTAAATGATGAATTAGAAGAAGAAATTTACATAGAACAACCCGAGGGGTTTGTCATGCTTGGCCAAGAACATAAAGTTTGTAAATTGGTTAAGTCACTTTATGGACTTAAACAAGCACCAAAACAATAGCACGAAAAGTTTGATAAAGTTGTAGTGAACAATGGTTTTAGGATACATGAATCTGATAAATATGTCTACAGCAAGTTCAATGGAAATAAAGGTGTTACAATATGCTTATATGTAGATGACATGTTGATTTTTGGCACTGATAATATAAGCATTGAAAATACTAAGAAATTTTTGTCATCAAATTTTGATATGAAGGATTTGGGTATTGCAAACGTGATTTTGAGTATTAGAATTATAAGAAATAATAGTAGTATAGTTCTAACCCAATCACATTATATTGAGAAAATATTGAAAAAGTTTAATTACTTTGATTGCAAACCCATGGCTACACCTTTTGATTCAAATTTAAAATTGTATCCTAATATGGGGAGATCAGTGGATCAACTTGAATATGCTAGAGTTATTGGTAGTCTAATGTATGCTATGACATGTACTAGACCTGATATTGCATTTGCAGTGAGCAAACTTAGTAGGTATACTAGTAACCCTAGTCAAATTCATTGGATAGCTGTACAAACAATTTTCAAATATTTGCGAAATACCATAGATTATGGTATTGAGTACAGCAGATTTCCTTCAGTAATAGAAGGATACACGGATGCCAGTTGGATAACTGAGCATGATGATCACAAATCAACCAGTGGGTGGATTTTCACTTTTGGTGGAGGAGCAATCTCCTGGGGATCAAAGAAGCAGACATGCATAACTGACTCTACCATGGCATCAGAGTTTATAGCATTGGCTTCTTATAGCAAAGAAGTAGAGTGGCTGAGAAACTTATTGATAGAGATTTCAATTTGGCCAAAACCAATGCCACCAATATCTTTGCATTCTGACAGTCAGGCTACACTGTCGCGGGCCTATAGCCATATATATAATGGCAAGTTTAGGCATATTGGTTTAAGACATAGCTATGTGAGACAATTACTCACAAATGGAGTAATTACAATTGATTTTGTGAGATCTTGTCAAAATTTGGCAGATCCGTTAACTAAAGGACTTACAAAGGATTTGATGTGGAAAACATCAAAGGGGATGGGTTTAAAGCCTATACAACAAAATCACCAATAATGGAAACTCGACTCAACTCTTGAACATATCAACTCTTGAACATATCAAGACTTGAGTTCAATGAGCAAAGTAAATTATATGTTCGTGATTTGTAAGTACTATGTTATTAAATTAGTTTTCAAACTAATTTAATCATCCCAATGTTTGAAGTACTTGGTACTGTAATGAAAAGGAGAGGTTGAGCAAAAGCTCTTAATAGACTTATAACATGGTTATGTTAAAGTGTTTAGTTACAGGACACTTTTGATAAGTCTACCTATATGAGTGTCGGGGGTGGTGCCGCCTCCTATGCGGATTAGGCTTTGTCTCTAGAGTGCTCATGAAACCAGGATATTAACACAAGGCCAATCCACGTGTCGGCTTTTATGAACTATCCAAAGAGAAGAAAATTTATATGTGAGGTATATCCGGTTAATCGTATAGAATCGCTAGTTCAAAACATGTCTACTATGTCATTTTGGTTAACTTTGATGTATTTTCACTATGTGAAGGTTCAAGTCCAAAAGACACCTTCATTTATGTATAAGTTTTCCTATTCTAACCAAGATGTATTTTGAAAATGGTGGGGGATTGTTGGAAATATTTTCAAAATATTTAATTATATATTATATTTATTAATAATATTTTTGGGTTGATTTTAGAAGTTGTGAATTATTTTGGAAAGAGAGGAGATGTGAAAAGTTTATGGATGGTTATAGTATTTTATGTTTGTTTACTTGCCATAAGAACATTAAATGGCCTAGTGGTATTGAGGCTCTAGATTTGTCTAAAGAGCCAAGGTTCGAATTACCCTCATGTCAAGTTGGGGTTTTTAATTGATTTATGAGGAGGCATGCGGCCAGACCAAGAGGCATGTGTAAGGTTCTCATGCAATGCAACGCTTGGGGCTCAACGCAAAGCACAAGCAGCGATGCAATGCAATGCTTGGAAAAATAGAAAATAAAATTTTGAAAGTGTGCGCCTCATGACTCGAACCGGTGCCATTCAGGTGAAGAGGAAGCAAGGCAACCGTTGGACTAACGGTTGTGTCATTTGGCAACAGACATAATATATATTTCTATTCCGAACAGTTTTTAGAAAAATGAAAAGTAATAACTTTTCGTTTGCAACTTTTGGCCATCTATAAATAGACTCATTGGCCTACCATTTTAGTATTCAAAACATAAGAATTTCGAATTCTCTCTCTCTCCTAAATTTTTCACTTCTTCAAAACTTGTTAGAATCTGTTTGTTCTCAAGAGAACAGATTTTTAATTTCTTGGTTGCATAGCAAAATCTAAGAGTATTCGGGGTCTAATTTCGTGTGTGCATAACGCAGTTAGACAAACAGACTTGTTCTGGGCTTCATTGTATCTTGGAGGCAAATTCGCTTGTAACCTGTGTGCATACCGTTATTGGAGGGAGCGAATATTATCTTAAGGAAAGCGACATTGTAACGCACCTTAAAGCAAACTTTTCTCTCACTATTGTCTATTTTGCAGCCCCTAAGAATCAACATAGTCCAATGCTAATACTTCTAGACTAGAAGTCTAGATTAGTGTTCAGAAAATTGGGAAATGAATCTTGGAATTTAGCTACATATTCGGCATCAGCTGAGAAAAGTAAAACCGCTTGGTTGGGACATTCCTTCGACTTGGCTGCGATTTCCAACTTCTTTGTTGCATTTTTTATTCTCTTATGACTTAATTGGTTTGTTTTTTACGACTTCTTTGTTTTTTTTACAGTATGAAATACTCTCAAACGTGTTCCAGAATTGTTGAGGATGTTTTAACACAAGGAATATAAGTAGTCCAGTTGATGCAAAGTGGTGGCAAACATATGAAACAGCTTCAACGTTGCTTTCAGTTTATATCTCAATTAACATTTAACATATTTACAGCCACAAATTACAACTCCGTCCTTCACCCACTCTTATCCCCCCCTCCATAAACCCCCCAAAATAAAAGCGAAAAATATATTCTGATCCATCAAGAGATGAAAAACTAAGTCCATGTCCAACTGAACTCCTTAACAGCCCCCGGGAAAAACAGAAAATGTATAAAAAGAAAAAAATTGCGAAGATAAAAAGAGAAAAATATATTTCTGTTCTTTTGACATGCATCTTCTCAAAAGAGGTAATTTTGTCATTTGTTGGGTCATCTATTCCCAGTGTCTGACTGTAATGACCCATCCTTCATCAATTTCAAACTAAGATTGTTGAACCTCTCTCGTGAATACTGCCTTGATGCTTTCCTCCAATCTGTGCCTGCCTTCATCATTGCCGCAAACTCCTCGTAACTTATACGTCCATCCTGCAAGTTTATCAAACAGGAGTTATTAGGGTTGAATTTAAAGCATGCAACAGTAAGGTGCACATGATTATCATACACGACAAAAATAAGGAATTGTTAAGAAATTCGACCAACCTTGTCTGTGTCCACATCATGCATAATGGCATTAATGACTTCTTCACTGTTTGTCTCATGAACTTCATCGGCTAATAAATCTCGTAGCTCCTCAATTTCTATATACCCGCTTTGGTTTTGATCAAACAATTCAAAGGCTTTGTGAAGGTGCTCATCATCGTTGCCCATCTTTCTTAAGTGAACAGAGATAGCTACGAATTCTCCGTAGTCTAGATATCCATCCTTATCTACATCACCCTGCAAAAATAGCCCCTGATTACTCCCAAGATCCCGAGTTTTGCAAATCACTAGAATGACTCACTGGTTCCATGATTGTCACCATTTAAATGCATGTATACATAAAAACAAGTTTTTGGCCAAAAAATGAGTCCAGTGAAATGGAAGCACCAGTCATCCAAAAATACACCTTAAATATGACAAAAATATCCAATTACGTACATTTAGTTTTTATCACCTCAAACTTAAAAAAAGTTTCATGTTAAGCCTAAAAAGGGCGAAAAGACTTCAGTGCAGATGTTACTTACAGCTTCCATTAGAATTTGAATATCTGTATCAGGTATCTGATGACCAAGTTTGTGCAATCCCACTCTTAGCTCATCTATGTTAATCTTGCCTTTATTGCTAGTATCCATCATCTTAAATCCTTCCTTTATGTCAGCAACTTCGTCTACTGACAAACGCTCAGCGATTACCTGTTAATTTGAAGTTAAAAAAAATGAATTAATCATTCAGCTTAACAAATAACCAAAGATCAACAGGCATACAGAGTTTTCTCGAGCAGAAATCTTTTACCCTAAGAGCTCTTTTCTTGAGCTTATTCATTAGAGAAAATTGCTTGAGCCTTGCCCTCACAGTTTCACCCAAAGAAACATTAGGAGCTTTCTTTGCATTCTGTAACCAAGGATGATCTGCATTTGATGAACAAGCGAAAGACAACAGTTTGTTATGTTTCAAGTGCACAGCCTTTTATATTTTGGGAATGCATAATCAATTTTCTCTGCTACAAGAATTCCATACATCATCAACGTTAGCTATTGATTAGAACTAAAATTTTACCTAGAACTTCCTGAGCACTGAGCCGTCTCTTTGGATCAGGATTAAGCATCTTCTTCACAAGGTCTTTAGCATTATCAGAAACTTTAGGCCAAGGATCCTTTTTAAAATCCACAACAGACTTAATAATTGCCTGAGCTACTCCTTGTTCAGTTTCTGCATACAAAGAGAACAAAGTTTATGTATATATACGCACTTCTCACAACTACACTCCATCAAGCATGATTCAACGCAAAACTGTGTCCAGTGGCTGCTTGGGCTAAAAATCTACAAACTTGAACGAGGTCATTTTTTTGAAGTCATAACAAACTAACCTGCCCAAAACGGAGGGAAACCACAAAGCAGGATGTAAAGGATTACTCCAGCACTCCAAACATCTATTTCTGGACCATAATTCCGTTTTAGCACCTCTGGAGCCATGTAGTAAGGACTTCCAACTATCTCAGTAAACCTCTCGCCTGCAGAAATAACCAAGTCAGCTTATGCATATGAAAGGGCACAGCCAATTGATCAAACTCAAAGAACAAATAATCAAATGTGGCTGATGAGAAAAAAAAATACCCGGCTTAAAGAATACTGAGAGCCCAAAATCAATTGCCTTCAAAGGTGCTGTCTCCTTCATGTTAGCAAACAAAAAGTTCTCAGGTTTGAGATCCCTATGCATCACACCATGCTTGTGGCACATCTACAATACAATGAAGTACGTTAAACACACGAAGAAAAGCACATCGCAAACTCCATTTTTTCTTTTTTTTTTTCCTTTTTCTTTTTTTGGCAAGAAAAAGCGGGGTGGGATTTAAACGCAAATGAAAATGATCACTGAAATTTTCCCGACTCTAGCAAATAACACTAGGAATAAAAGAGAAGCCACTTGGTGGCACAAACATAGTCGTGAAATCCAGTGGCTCTTACACAGGTAGTTTATATGAAATGTAACAGAGATATCCCCAAAAAGAATAATAAACAGTCTGAGCCGATGGGTAGGGATAATCTGCTATGTGAAAGAATAATTTCAACAAGGGACAAAATAAGTGGCCCCGTTGAACAATTGAGCTTCATGGATTTGAAGAGGAAATATATTGAGCATGAAGTGAGCAAAGGAACTATTCAAATTAACCATAGAAGTACGAATGAATCAAGATGCTGTGGCAGGTTTCGACGGGAGTGGTGAATTTGGTGTGTCAGTCCACAATAAATGTCCTCCTATTTATATTTACTACGTCTTGCCGAATTCTCTACAAAAATTCAAGGTTCCAAATAAAAATTACAAACCTGAACAACTTCCACAACAGTCTTGGTAACCGCAGCCGCCGCGCGCTCGGTGTAATGGCCTCTCGCGACGATCCGATCGAAGAGCTCGCCGCCCTCACAAAGCTCCATCACAATATGCACCGCCGTGTCGTCCTCATAGGTGTCCTTCAAGCTGACGATGTTGGGGTGCCCGGGCAACTGCTTCATGATCTCAACCTCTCTCCTCACGTCGTCGATATCCACCGCGGTCCTCAGCTTATTCTTAGATATCGTTTTGCAAGCGAAGGTCTCGCCGGTGGCCCTGTCGGTGCATAGTTTGGTGATTCCAAACTCTCCGCGGCCCAGCTCGCGGCCCAGCTCGTACTGGAGTTCGATCTCTCGGCCGGTTGGTTCCTTCAATACCGAGAGCTTGAGTTTCCCGCCGTGATCGGTCGCGAACGGGTTTGGCTTGTTGTTCTTCTCCTTGATATCGTCAGTGACTGGTGGCGTTGCGCAACAATTGCCCATGGATTAAGAGCTAGATGTCAGTGGTTTTCCTTCTTTTACAATGTTTAGATGAATCGGGTCTGGGAATATAAAGCAAATAAAACCAAAATTATGATCTTTCGATGACGGAATTGATCAAAATTTTCCTCGGAAAAGTTTTGGGTTTCCAAGAAATAGCTGAGAAAAGGGCGAGGGATTCTAGGGAGAGAAAGATATCGATGAATATGTAAAAGGAGCGAAATGCCCACAAGTAGATGAGGAATTTGAAAGGAGAATTTAAGGGAATGGGAGGCCGGGGAAATGGATGAGAAGAAGAATATTGGCATGTGAGAGAGACAGCTGAAGAAGAAGGCGAAGGAAGGTCAAACCTCTATTTTCCCCAGAGGCTTTCTCCCTCCTCCTAACCCCCTCTCTCTCTTTTCCCGAGAGAAACAACGACTCTCTCGTTGTTTTCCCAAAATATCCAAAACAATAATTCAAGTGTTTTCCTTTTTCAGAAAAAAAAAAAAGGTTGTATTCTACATCTACATCTCAGCAGGTTTCTTCCAAAATATCCTGAATTTATTATTTTCAAAATTTCAGATTAATGCCATATGGAATTTTTAAAAGAAAAGTGCTGCAGTCTGCAGATAAAAAATTATTATATACAAATTAACATAATTTTACATTCAATTTATAATATCTCTTTTCTAACATCACAACAACACCTTTTAGTTATGGATTTAGATTACAATCACAGTTATTTAAAGCCGAACATTAGAGATATTATATTATAAGTTTTTAATGTGAGAATAATTTAAGTCTTTAACTAATGATTTATAGACTATAAATTATGAGTAATATTACGTATAACCATAAAGTACATAAGTATTACATAATCGTTTTGAACAAGAGTAAAGTCTGTTATTAAAAAATTAAGGTTTCGTTTGGTTTTCAAACCAAACTCATCTCATCTCACTCATCATTACAACTTTTTTAAATTTCAACACAAAATATAATAAACAATTCAACTTTTTCAAATTTTAAAATAATAATAATATTAAAAAATAATATTTTAATAATATTTTATCATCTAAACTCAACTCAACTCAACTCACTTCAACATCCAAACGCATTCTAATTTTTTTTCATATGAGTCTTTTATTTATTATTTTTTTTAAAGAAACATTTCACAACTATAAATATTATTTTTTTAAAAATAAATTTGTCCTGTATTATCAGGACATTTTTGTCAAAAAAAATATAGAAAGGGAAAATGCCTGCTGCCTGTAGAAATAACAATTTTCTATTTTCTGAGCTCATGCAAATACAATTTATTGTAGGGAAACTGTCGTAGATGCATTGATTTCGATTCTTCTTTGGAGTTGGATGGGGTCCTGATCAGGAGTAGGGAAAGGGCATTCTCGTGAACGTTTGAAAAGAAAAAGCGCCGCCGCCTACGTGTGTATTTTTAATTTTTAAGGCGGGTGAGTCAAAGCTCTGGCAATTTGGATTCTTTGACTTCCAAAACGGGGAATATAACGTTTGATTTGAAAACATAGCTGTTTGCTTACGGTGTGAGTCACTTACACCACACCCACTTTTAAAAACATCCACTCCGTCGAAACATCCCTTCCTTCCGTCGATCATTCAGTCATATATGGTTAGCCACTCTCAAATTGATTTTATAATTTGTAATTCATTTTACACGTTTTTTTTTAAGTCCGATTTATTTATCGAAATTATATAATTTACACGTTTTTTACACGTTATAAATTATATATAGCGTCATATATAATTTTAGAATATACAAATTTTGTATTTTTTCTAAAAAATGAAATTTATTATTAAAAAATAATAATTTATTAAAAAAATAAACAGAACTTATTTATAAATATCATTTCTCATTTTTAATATTTATACAAATATTCCAAATTTTGTACTCTCTCCACGAACTATATATATATTTTATATAAAGAAGTAACAAAAAGGTATCAATTCATCTTTATTTTATTAATAATCAATCTTCTAGAAAATAGTACTGGATAATCTCTTATTTTTCTCTCGAATGATTCGAGACTAATGCTCATCCTCGGCATCATTGTGTTTGTTGTACTCAATCAAGGGTGGTCATGATCTTTATAAAAATTGACGGATTAAAATCATGTGTCATAATTGCTATTGGTACCAAATTATGTGACTAATAACTAACATGGAATGGTATGTGTTAACATCGTGTTTCGCACATTTTTAGATCAAATTCTAACAACTTCTACCTTTTACAACAGGTCCTGCACAGAGAAGAATGTAATGTGATTTTGAGAGGGTGGTCTTAGAGTCAAGAAACTTTCAATACCAAAGTCAGTAAATGCTCTTAGAATGTAATAAATAAGTAAGAAAATTTATGAATCAGAGAGAGTTTCTTCGTACTTAAAGTCAGCTATTTATACTACAAGTTTGAAGAGCAGATCATACATGTGTACTGTTCATTTTGTCAGAACCTTTAAATGCTGTGTGGCTCTCCAACCTTCTCCTCTAAGTCTGACTTTCTCCTTGTCCATTCATGTTTTCTCTGTCAGTAGATCGACGATTCTCAATATGTCACACTTACTGTGTGGGCGAGCACTCAATGATTGGACACTATCTGAGGGACCTTAGATCGACGAGTCTCATCTCCTGTTACATCATCCTTCTAAGAGCATTAGCATTGGTCTATGCATATACATATGCAAAATTACCTCTTTTGCATAACTATTTGGCCATTCAAGCAAAACTCTCACATTGGTTTATGCATATTTGACACCAAATAATAATAAAATATTATTTTATTATTATTATTAATTTTTTTCTAAAATCAAAATTTTACATATATTTTGTAATTAACATCCACTATATACATTTGACATTAATAATACAAATGTAATAATAATAAATATAATTTTTTTATATATATTATATTAAAAATATAATAAAATAAAAAAAATATATATAATATATTATAATAATAAAATGAATGTGTATGTGAAGATTTGTTGCGTTGTTGAGAGAGAAAGAAAAGGAAAAAATTGAGAGAGAAAGAGTGGAGGAGAGAGAAATAATAGATAAAATATGTTTGATGAAATGAATAGTTACTATCTAAATTTGGATAACAACTATTCATAGGTAGCTAAATTTATGAATATGCATAATCCAATGCAGGTGATTTTATAATCATATTATGCAAATATGATTTTATATATATATATGCACAGTCCAATGTGAGTACTCTAACAGGTCACGTATAGGGAATCTTCTCAGTGGGCCGAATTTGTGACTATTCGTCCTGAGCCGAGCTTGGCTGGACCTCTTGGATCGGGGGGATTTGCTTATAGTATGTATTTATAGAATCTTCCAATCCCTAACAATATCCTAAGGTGACGCACCTAAACATGAACTGTAGCAGGAAGACGTGCAAATTAACGATGGAGCACTAGCATGATGCAAAGTCAATTGACGCGATCGATGAACATCATGCACCACGAACCTTCCTATACTAAGGGGCAATGTTTATTTTAATGGTTATACCTACCTAATTAAGCTATGATTGGTCAAGGAATTGCAGAAGCCGACAAAAGAAAGAATAATAAAAAGGGTATAGATGCAAGAATTGTTTATCGTGGGAAGATTATGAAATGGATTAATGTTGATTGGTAAAATGTTATACCAATGTGGGACGATTATGAGAATTAAGACAATATATAGGGATAGTTTTAATTGATTGGCCAATTTGGATTATCTTATTATAGAGCTAGCGATATGGATACATCATATAGGTTCTACAGTATCTACTGATATCTGCATAGAATTTTAGAATAGATGAGTTTCATATAAATATTTAATATATTGTGTGTATCTCCCTCAACATTAAACCATCAAATTTGATCCAACGGTTAAAAATGATACGTGGCGTAATCTTAGGTGCTTCAGGTTGTTTGAAGTCAACGGTATATGTGATTAATCTAACGACTTCAATTTCGTTGTCTATACATACAAATACATAATCATTGTTCCAGAAGTTCAAAATGAAAGAGACACAGAAAAGTAGATGAAGAGAAGTCTACAAAAGTTAAGTTGGAATGATTCCTTCCTAACTCCTAAGATTCAATTTGGCTCTCCGTCTAGAAGATCGGTCCCACATGCCCATCTAGAAGAATGCACAGTTTCTGTAGCGACGAAGACGTTTTCTAGTTAACAAACACATCATTTCTAGATTGTAAAAATGGATGAGATAGATGAAAATTAAAAATTTAATAAAATATTATTATAATATAATTTTTTAATATAATTTTTGTTTTAATATTTTAAAAAATTAAATTATTTATTATATTTTATTTAAAATTTTAAAAAAATTATAATAATTAAATCAAACGAGATGAGATGATTTACTTAAGCAAACCGATCCTTAGGACTTTGAATTCCGGGGTTCCAAACTTCCAAACGAGGTACATGATCTTTTACGGTTGAAAACTTGAGAATATGTTGGCGTCCGTCGATGTCATTGTCTCGGCAACTTCAACGAGACTTGATCATCCTTGAACTTGGTGGGTTTCCACCATCCAATAAATAAAAATGTCTAATGCCCCAGTTCCAGGTAAGTGTGAACAAATCCGCATGACTTTTGAACTTTTTCTTGCATCATCTGAGGGGAAGAGTCGATCTTTTATCCTTATTTACAGACAGGTTTGAAATAGGAGTCAAATGACACGAAAGATATACTTCAATTTTATTTTTATTTTTATTTTATTTTATAATTTATAATCACACTAGCTGATGCGCCATAAGTAGCTTTATGCATCAACTATCTAAATAGCAAACACTTAGAAATTAGAATGAACCTCATATAACAAGTGTGATCTTGGCAGAATTTAGGAGAAACAATATTTCTCAGGACAAAAATGCAGAATAATCTATGTAATATATATCGCATATTTAAGTATAATAAGAGATGAGCCAACACCCAAAATCAACAGAAGAAATGGCAAGTGACGTACATTTTTCTTTGCATGTATGCGGCTATTACAAAAAAAAAAATGACCTGTTCATGACGTTTATGAGCCATTTCGTATAATTCACCATTGAGCATCCTCATCTGTTGTACAATTATTAATTTACCGCACCATTATATACAGTCATCATGCTAGAAAGCAAAAATTTATGCACCCCTTTCTCCCGACAATTCGAATTAGTTAAACTACTGTAAGACGGGAGAGGGAGAGGGAGAGGTACGGTCGGATTGTGTGGATGGAAATAGCTAATTGGAAAATGTATGCGGTTTCAATGAAAGTGGGATAGGTTTTTCAAAGGCGCTTTGACAGCATATCCAGATGGTAGACATCTAAATCGAATGTCTACCTCGACTTCTTTGTAATTTTGGGATTTTTGCACATTCGGATACTTGACGGAGTGACCTCCACCAGTTCATCTTCTTGAATGTACTCAATGCAGTCGTCCAGGCTATAACTCAATGGGGTATCAAGAACCACTGAATGAGGAGAAAATATAGTACTATTAAATTCAATAGACAAGGACTTGCATCTGCAGATATATGGGTCTATATTTTTCATAAAGGAAATGGCAATACCATCATGAATTAGTGCAATAGAAGAGAAAAACTATAGATTAATGAACTAGAGATGCTTCTGACCTGTTTGCTCCTTGTTGGAGCGTACATTTGTTGCAGCCTTTTTCTTGCACACATTAAGAGACAAGTCCCCAGGCCGCTGATGAATACCAACTATTTGACCTTTATAAACCTCCACCCCCGGACCAACAAACATCTGCCCCCTCTCTTGTGAACTAAAAAGGGCATAAGAAGTAGTTGTTCCCTCCTCAAAGGCAACCTGAAAATCAGTTTCTTGTGAATTAAGCTTCCTAAGATTTGTGGGAATACCGTTGACTCATTACAAATATAGCCAAGGATACAAGGCTTGGTTATTGTAGTAATGGACTTCATCTTTACTAATATTTCAACATATCTGCTGAGGATATTTCTCCTCAATGAAACACATAAGACATTTTTTTTATCGATAAACAAAATTTTATTGAGAATAAATAGACAAAGGCCCGTGTATACGGGACTTATACAAGAGTGTTGCCTATGCATGCAAGTTTAGCAAGTGAAACACATAAGATATTGTAAGGAAAATGTAGCAATAAAGTAATCACCGAAAAACTGTAATTATCATAACAGAATGATAGCTGGAAGCCTTCACCATTGTGACTGTTTTCATTGATGCAATATAGGAAACATTATCATAAAGTTAGAAATTACCAGTGAACCCTGATCCCTGGTAGTAATATCACCAGCCCAAGGTCCATAGCTATCAAATATGGTGTTGAGAATTGCCGTGCCCCGAGAAGCTGTTAAAATAGCATTTCGCAACCCAAGAAGACCACGGGTTGGAATTTTATATTTCAGTAGTGTTGTTCCTTCCGACCTAGAACGCAAATTTCCAGATTATTAGATCAACTTCACAAGCATGCAAGTTCAAGGAAGAAAAGCCTTCTTTATTCACAACTTTTGTGATAAGAGAGAAGGGCAGCAAACTAGTACACCACTGTGCAGATATTTTCCATAAAAGGGGAAAAGATATCTACATATATATATATTTGCACTTCCATAGATATGCTGGAATTGATGAACCATTAAAATTTAAAATCTAACATATGTAGCAACCAACATTTGAATGCGATTAATCATGTCCACAGATGTAGTGCGCATGCGTGCACTGTTTAATAGAGTCTTCATAGGCAGACAAATAACCTAGTCCACAAATGAAGTGAGAATGCATGCATTGTTTAATATAATCTTGATAGGCAGACAAAATCTGATCCTAATTTTATCTCCATTTTTCATCCGCAGCACATTAGGAAAATATTGAAGCTGTTCCAACAATCCCAACAATAGATGTTGAGCAACAAAAAGGCATATCAATAGCATGCTCGCCAATCGCCATGGCAAGAACATGTGTTGATACCACCACTATAGTGCAGCAGTAAAAGGATATGTGCAATTGAGCATAGACATGGGCACAATGTATGTGCACCCTACATACAAAATGCAATTATATAGCTATAACCCATCTTATCTCTATAAAGTGTAAGCTTTTTTCCTCATACCGCTGAAAACCTTAAAGGCAATCATGAAAGCAAATAGTTATCATCTTTTTTGTTCCTTTACAGCATTTTAAGCCAGAGATGAAAATTTCCAATTAAAGATGGAAAGTTACCAAAAGGGGAATAAAGCAAAGGAAAATGCTAAACAAACCAATACATCCTACCGATAAAACCAATGGATGCTCTTTTTTTAAAAAAATAATAATAATAATTCTTATTTCATTTCCAATTAAAGATGGAAAGTTACCAAAAGGGGAATAAAGCAAAGGAAAATGCTAAACAAACCAATACATCCTACCGATAAAACCAATGGATGCTCTTTTTTAAAAAAAATAATAATAATAATTCTTAATGGTTAAGGAAGTGACTATTAGTGAATTTGTGTATTTTTTTTATATAAAAAAAAAGTGTTTAAAGATCTTTAAAAAATGTTTGAAAGAAAAGAATAAAAAAATTACAAATGCAGTGATCGGTCTATTCCATCGGTTCCAGTAGCATGATCCTAAAGTAAAAGGTGATTTTTTTTTTTTTATAAGTAAGCAAAAGGTGAATTTTACCCACCCAACCCCTTCCATATCGAACATCTGTCCACGCCTTTTGCCAAGAAGCTCAACCACAGGTCCCATGTGTTCTTTTGGTACCTCCACTGTGGCAATCTGCATGCAATCCACATCAGTGACAAAAGCTTCATAAGAGTGGATAACATGGTCTTTTATCAAGTAGATAGCCAAAGTGAAACGTTGCCTCATTTAAAAAACTAATTATTGATTTATCCATAACTACCAGTACTACACGTCTTTATCGCTTGCTGTTTTCTTACCCTGTGTGCAAGATGCACAAGAAGTACATACTTGTGTCAACATAAATGAAATGTGACACACAACGATGACATAAAATGACAGAGGTCTAGAATATCCATACCATTTTATTAATATATATATATTTGAAAATAATCTGTACATCTCGATTATTAAAAATGGACCACAAAAAAGAAAGCACAAGTGCGGTGGGTGAAGAAAACATTTGAAGTAGCTTAAGCCAATGTCAACAATTAAGTACATGAATCAATGTCCTCTTTCCTTTTATCCCTCTCTTTCCACTCAACCCCCCTCCCCCCAACCCAGAAATAAGGAAACTATATATTAGAAATTCACCTCATATGGTTCCAGCAACTTGTCATCTACTTTTTTGTTGATAACTTTGGGAGGTCCCACCATGAATTCGTATCCTTCTCTTCGCCTGAAATGAAAGATTATTTACAAATATGAAGAAATGCATGAGCAACAAATAATTTATACAAATTATACTTACATGTTTTCTATCAGTATGGTGATATGTAATGTACCACGACCACTAATAATGAATGTATCTGCTGTTTCTCCATCATCGACTCTCATAGCCAAATTACGCTCAAGCTCACGGTATAGCCGATCTCTCAAGTTTCTACTTGTAACATACTTCCCCTGAAATGGAAAAAATAAACTTTTGAGTCATAAGGCTAATAGAAGCCCCAACATTAACAAGAAACAGATGGAATGCAAGATCTTTGCAAAGCGAACATGATGCCAACTGAAGATCGAATTATTTACTTGGCCATATGCATGCAAAGTTATCGCACACAAGTGCTACTTAAGGCATACATAAGCCTCTTGGCTTGCCTACGAGTATGCCTTCACACAAGGCTCGTAAACTGCTGATGTGTTCTTTATTACTTACAAAAAATGCTGATTTGTCAAGAAGGAAAGCCAAGAATACTGTTTTGTCATTTGTGGAGACATACCTCACGCCCAACAAAAGAAGAAGTATTTATGGAGAAAGCCATTTTGACAGTTGGTTCTTCCACCTTAATGGCAGGTAAAGGCTTCCCAGATGATTTATCAGCAATTGTCTCGCCAATCTGAATTTAGAATTTAAATCAGTTATAACATATTCCACCAAGACAATCAAAAAGTCCAAAGATGAAAGCTCTCCCTTAATTTCTCGCTCGAAAATTACCTTAGAAGTTAGAAGTCTATATGTTGTTTGCAAAAAGAAAGTAACATCAATTTTAGAACGTCAATTCCAAGCCAAACAATATCCTTACCTGTACATCATCAACCCCACAGACTGCACATATGTCGCCAGCTTCCACACTATCTGCAGGAACCCTACTGAATTTCTCATACACAAAAAGCTCACTAACTCTTGCATATCTACATGAATCTTCTGAGGTGCATACCTAAAAGAAATTTAAACCATTAGGCAAGAAGTGTCCAGATACTTTTGCTGTAGAAGTATCCAATTAGCTTATTGTAAAAGCAATTGGCTTCAATAACGCAGATTTTATCTGCGTGCAACAGGTGAAATACCAAGCTAGAAGAACTCAATGACTCATAGATATAGCCCACACGTTTTAAACATTCATAATGAGCATGTACCACCTTCCTGATTCAAGCCAACCTTACCCTCACATCCAATCCTTTACGCAGAGCTCCAGCATGTAAGCGTCCAATGGCTATTCGGCCTTTATGTCCATCATACTCAATATTTGTAACCTGAAATATTTTTTTGATTTATACAATTATGTTAAAAATAAGAACATATAAAAAAAAATTAAAAGAAATTCAATCTAAGATTAAACAAATACAAAGCTGACCTCTATAAGTCAAATTTCTTTGTTAATCGTATTAGAGATTAAGTAATAATGTTAGAATCTAATACTTTCTAGCTGACTTCAAGAGTTACAACATTATCCAATTATTTTAATCTTCTGGACAAGGAATTTTTTTGAGTGTGAAGTGTGGCCAGAGATTTTTATTTTTTATTTTTTGTTGCATGAATACAATTTTTTTATGGATACAGGGTAGATGAGGAAAGCTTGGTAGTAAGTTTTGCAGTCAAGCTGCAAGAACTATGTTAGCAGAGAGAAAGAGGCAGCCAAATTAGCCATCAGATAGTTTTTTTTAATGCAGTTTCACCAAAGCATACAACGGCAGGTCAACACACTGTACATGTCTTCATTCTTCCTAATGAATTAACTTCGTTCCACATGCCACTACTCCCATGGCTTATGTGAGATAGACACACTACAGATAAAATGGAACAGCATAGGTAAAAATTGCTTAGCATCTTTTCTGATACTGGTTACAAATATTAAAGATTATGATCTCTTTGATTAGTCTTTTCCCAGGCTGATATAAAGGATTAATACGCTGGATGAAGCATGCACAAATCACTGTAGTCTTGTAATAATGTTCAGCCTGAATCCCACAAGTTGCCATCATGTAATTTTGCAGCATTTGAAGGTGCTATGTCATATCCAGAAAGACAACATATGAAAAAGCTAGCTTGGAAAGTAATAAAAGAACAGCCACTAACAAGCATTTGCAGTGCACCATCTTTTTCAATGTGTGGACCAGGTATGCATCTGATTATGGACTCGAAAAGTGGGCCAAGATCTTCTGCCAAATTTTCAGATGATAATCCCGCCTTTCCCTTAATACCACTAGCATATATTGCTTGGAAATCACACTGCACACAGAAGGAAAGTCACAAATATAACTTCAGTTGCTTGTCAATAATCAAATAGCTTTAACAGAAAAGGTGTAATTATAAAGAGAAAATGTCTAGCACTGCAGTTTTTTGGGCTTCACTAATTGACATCAAGATATCCAGTCAGGCAAAGACAGACTTTCCTCATCCTTGTTAACCATCATAATTAACCAATAATTCCTACCATAAAGATGGACCATCATAGTTCACAAACCATTTTGATGCCTCAAGTTTATCCATTAAGCCGTGTATGGTGCAAATTAGGGCTTCAGATTTAAATGACAAAAACGTTTTTTAACTCAATTTTTTATGTGAATTACACATTTGACTCTTCGCAATATATAAAATAATTACCTGTTCATCTGTTGCATTCAGTTCAATAAAGAGTTCAAAAGTCGAATTGACGACAAACTCAGGACGAGCAGAAGGTCTGTCAATCTTATTGACCACAACAACAACAGCAAGCCCAAATTCTAGTGCCTTCTTTAGAACAAATCTCGTTTGAGGCATTGGACCCTCAACAGAATCTACCTACAGAAAGGGAGAGTTCTATCAATAAAGTAAAACATCACATGAAAGGGGGAGATACCCAAGAAAGATTATCTAAATATGTAGCATAACTAGGCAAGCCGATCGAAATAAGTTACAAGCACAGAAAAAATTCTCCCAAGAGATAATTTATAAGAAGAAAGATTGATATATTTTGCTGTGATAATCAGTATTGGTATATGTTTTTTTCTTCCCCAACTCCTAATTAGATGTTATTTCTCAATCCATTTGTTGATAGGAAATGGCCAACGGTGTGGACTAGAGAAACAATAAATGCAAATTCCAAAACAAGAACAGCAAAATAAGATCCATCATGGAAAGCAAAAACACCAATATCCAAATGCATGTTCAAGATAGAAAATGCAGTTCCATGATCCTCAATCCAGAAAGTGCGCCCATTACTGGAGATTTAAAAACACAAACAGCCAATTACATATACCAACCCATGAGAAATGAGTCAATATCAATAATCAGAATCATTGGCATAAAAATCCTAACATATTGTAGATTATTCCAAAAAATAGAAGTACCACTAGAAGAACCCCTTCCACCATATTGAGGATTCGTTCCACTTCCCCTCCAAAGTCAGAGTGCCCAGGAGTATCAATTATGTTAATCTTTACATCTTTATACGTGATAGATGTATTTTTGCTAAGGATTGTAATTCCTCTTTCACGCTCTAGATCATTTGAGTCCATTATCCTTTCCTGTACAAATTGGTTGTCACGAAAAACCTGCACAGAAGAATCAGAAATGCATATTAGAAAGATTCGTTATTTTCTCATTAGCGTTGGGAACTTGGGAAAGGGGTGAGTTGAAAGGTTTGATGGTCCACTTCACAATTATAAGTTATGAGTGGCGAGTGACAGCCATGGTTTTCACACAAAACTATCCTGTTAAGCCATTTGATAAATTCAAATGGTTCCACAGTGTCTTACACTATGGTAATCCCGAAACCATTCAAGGTGCTGAACCATGTGTCTCTCTGCATACTCATGATTTCTCATTTATAAGCCAGCAAAGTCAGCATCTCAAAAGCTAGCAGTTGGTGTCAAGAATGGTATCTGAACTTAACGGAAACCCACAAACAATTGTTTCATGACCTTAGCAAAGTCAGCACCCTCCTCAGACTAGATATAATTTTTTAACCCACCCGTATGCTCCCGGAAAGGTTGTACAACTCAATACCAGCATAAGCATCAGTTGTTTAAATAATGTACATTTTGGTTCATAGTACTTGAGCACCAAAGCTTCAAAAGCGTACATTATTACAGAAAGAGACATCAAAGAGACAACAAAAATAAATATAACTATAAACAGTCAGGTTTCAATCCATATGTCAACCTGATTTTCATCAATTGCAAAAAAGTTATGCCCTGTTTGGTTAAGATTTTTTTTTTTTACATTTCAACTTCAATCCAAACATCTTTGAATCTCAAAAAAAAAAAATCTATTTCAAATTTTCATCCAATCATTTGCCTAGATTTCAGTGAAAAGTCAAAAACACAACAATTAAAATAAATTTTACAAAAACAAAAACTAGCCTAAAAAAATATATTCTCACAACTTTTCAAAAAAAAAACAACTTTTACTAACTTCAATACAAAACATATATAAAACAAATTATTCAAATTTTCATATCCACCTTCACAAAATCCCATAAACACGACTCAAAAAAGTGTTCAAAAGTTCTCAATCATTCTCAAAATTTCTCTTAACAAAATGCACCCTTAATTTGTGAATGCAACTTGTGGCATTACTCAGTTTACACGGAGGAAATAATCATCAGGGGGCGAATTCTTTGTAGAAATTACCTTTGCTTGCCTCAACATAGAATCAACCAAAGTTGTCTTTCCGTGATCTACATGAGCTACAATCGCTATATTCCTAATGTCACTTCTCCTCTTCAACTGGCTCTTCTTCTCTAAGGAAGCAACAAAAGAATAAAGTATGTTTATCTTCTAAAATAAACCAAGCTACTAGATATATATGGGACACGTAAAATTGAGTACACGCGTACATGCATACGTGATTCAAACACACATATATAATAAATGAAATCCTACACTCTAAGCAAGTGCGCACACGCACGGACGCATATCCGAAAGGGTAAGGTTTACATAAGTCTGCTAAATGGTACATTAATCAAATACCTGTCGACCAAAAATGCTTTCAGCAAAAAATGACCGTAAATTTTTACCGCAACAAAAACAGAAAAATGCTTTTTGAATATGGGAACCAGAAACTGGCCGTCTTCGGACTATCTGTTTCTTAATCCCGGTGCCTAGTAGACGCGAGCTCACCACGCTAACATGGTAAAAGGCTCTTAGCGAATTATGCTCTTGACAATCACAATTCAAAAGTTCACAACCAATCATGATTCTAATTTCTAAAACAAACGAAATTTCCATTACAGACCAAAATTAAACTCCTATAATATATGTATATATAAAGATACAGACAATATAAAAAAAAAGAAAAAAAAAGGAAGCCACTCAAAACTAAAGCAAAGCGGGAGGACAAGTCGATTACCAGACGTGGTGGTTTCCGTAACTTGAGAAACCGAGCAACTGATCGGTCGGTGAGAGGTATTAGGGGAACGGAAATTGAGGGCCCGTTTGGAGGTAAAAGATGAAGAAAAGCGTAGGCCGAAGAGTTGGTTAGAGAGTGGAGAAGCGAAGAAGCTTCTTCTAGGAGTAGGACTAGGAAGGTTAGGGCTCATCGTGTAGAAGGCCGAGCTGTTGAAGAAGCTAAGTGCCATTTCTCTCTCACTTGCTCACTCTTTCACAGGGTGAGGTCTCAGCTCCTGAAAGAAAGAGTGGGGGAGAGGAGTGGATTTGGGAAATGAACGGCTGCTATTGGAATTTGGCACTTGGAAATATAAGGGGCTGGCTGGCCGCTGTTTACCTCCCTACTTCCAATTGAGAATGGCTCATTGGCTCTGTTTGATCCACGCTGTTTTATTTTTGTTGCTTTTATAATTTTCTTTATTTTTATATTTTAAATTGTTATATTGTATTGTATTTTATTTTATTTTATTTTTCTCTTTTTATGTTCTTTCATTATTTATGTTTTTATGATTTTCTATTTTTATATCGATAATTCTATCTAAATTTAAAACACTTTGTCATGTTTGGATAATAAGATGGTACAAAAATTTTGTAAATAGTAATGAAATAGTTTAAGATAAAATGTTTTATTGAGTTTTGATAAACAAGGTGAAAAATTAAATAAAAATATTATAACGTTTAATATTACTTTTATTTTAAAATTTGAAAAAATTAAATTATTTTTTATATTTTATTTGGAAGTTTAAGAAAATTGTAAAGCTTGGCTAATTATTAGATGAAAAAAATGAAAAATTAAAATTAAAAAGTGTTTTGTATTTAGGTGATATTTAATAATAAAATTATGAGAAATTTTGAAATATCTATCTCATCTTATCTAACTTTCCAAACAATCCTGATGAAAATGCTGGGCCATTAAAAAAACCAAGTATAAAAACAACATTTTTGAAAAGTTAAGGATTACTTTTTAACAAGGCACAAAGCTACGGGCTCATATTAATTTCCCCTTTTTAAAGTTTTGTTAAAAGAAATTATAGTATCTATTTTGGCCATCCATTTTTTTAAAATACGCATGACAATAAATATTTTTGCCAATACTCATTTTAAATATTTCGTTATTATATATTCTAATGATATTTTAGAGTAGGGAACAAAAATAAGATATGTTTAAAGTGCAATATATCGAACCAGATGTGACGCTTTTTTGGTGAATATTTCAAGCTCTATGAATATGAATGCTGGAGGACTGAGAATCACTTGTTATAAAATGCTCAAGTGAAAGACAATATGAAAATGTTAATTACTTACACTCCACTCCCACCTGGAATTGAGATCTCAACAAGTGGCAATACACAGGCAAAACCCAAAAGAGTATATAACGAAACGAATATTCAAACACGAGAGAAATAAAGAGATCCGAGTAAACTCACACCACATGTCTAGTTGTTCGACTTGTTTCTCGAGCCTAATTCTGTTTGTGTGCGGCCCAATTTGATTAACTGATTCGATAATAATTTTTATGGCCGCACTGTATCTTTATTTTTCATTTGAACAAAATTATCTGCAGATTTATGGATACAAGCATATTGTCGAATTACATAAATGTTATGTATTGTGTGTGATTGATTCTATTTTTTCTTAACTTTTTCTCTTATCATTTCTAACACGAAATCCACCATGCTATTTATACATAGTCACAGATAATGCTTTTCATTAAGACAAATGATATACGTATAATCTTTTTTATAATTATTTATATAATCATGTTTTAAAATGAGGATGTTTTTATAAAATAATATTATTTTTATAAAATATTTTACAAAAAAAAAAAATTTACTCATTTCAAATAGAGTTCGATAAAGAATCGTAAATGAGGTTATATGTATATCAAATAATTAAAAAATAAAAACAAAACAAAACCCGGCACTCTTACAGATGGGGCTTGGAAGAACAGAAATGTGCCTTGTATGCTGAAAGTAACAACAGAGAATGATTTCATTTCCATTGTTAAAGCCTGCAAAATTATTGAACAATGGTTGGGCCAGGCTCAGCCTCACCATGATCTTAATATGGCTTCCGTGATTGCTGGCATCCAATACTATGGGCTTGACTTGACGGACAGGGACTCATGCAAATGACTAATGTAGTCTCCCTCTCTCTCGGGTTATAATTAGCGTATGTTGAAGTTTTACGCTACGGGTCAGTTTATTGTAGGGGTGTACATTTTGCACATCTTATATGCTTGCACCTCTTCCTCTCTTTTTTTTTCTTTTTTTTTTTCTCTTTCGTGTACCAGATCTGCTCTCTCTTTCTCTCTCTCCAACATCATCTCTCTCTTCTCGACTTTCTTTCTCATCCCTCACCGTCTCGCACAGACCCTCATCAGTTCTCTCTTCCTCTCTCTCTCTTCAGTTCTCTCTCTCATCAGATCGTCTCTCTCTCCTCGACTCTCTCTCATCAGATCGTCTCTCTCTCTCCTCAACTCTCTCTCATCCTTTCGCTCTCTCTCCTCTCGCTCTCTCTCATCCTCTCGCTCTCTCTCATCTCGACTCTCTCTCTCTCTCTCTCATCCTCTCTCTCCTCTCGCTCTCTCTCATCTCGGCTCTCTCTGACTGTCTCTCTCATCTCAGCCCTCTCTCGACTCTCTCTCTCATCCTCTCTCTCATCTCGGCTCTCTTCATCCTCTCTCTCTCTCCTCAACTCTCTCTCATCAGATCTCTCCTCGACTATCTCCCTCATCACCTCTCTCTCTCTCATCCATCATTCTCTCGGATTCATCTAACTTTCAATAATGAAAAGGTGCGTTGCTGCCACATAAGATGTGTGTTGGATGATGCATGAACAGGGGCAGATGCAAAGATTATTTCTTTACGATATATTAATGGTGATTAAGTCTCTTCTAGATAGCGAAATAGAGAAAGTATTTTATTTTATTTTATTTCATAATTATAATTTTCTAAAATTTTTATATAAAATATAATAAATAATTTAATTTTTTAAATATCAAAATAATATTATTATTAAAAAATAATATTCTAATAATATTTTATTCAACTTTTAATTTTTATCTAAAATCATCTCATCTCATCTTACTATATAAAATGCACCTAAAACTCTGATATGAGCAAATAAAAATGGAATGGTGCCCCTCATGATGAAATGGCGTCGACATTGTTTGGGTGAAAAGTAAAATAACAAAGAATAAGGAGAATCCATGGAAGCTAAGGATCAATATTATCGAAGCAAATTAATAACACGGATTAATTCAAGCTAGCCATCACTATTGCTTCGCAATTATTTATGTGGATGATGGTCTCATTTCTCACCAACAAGGGAAGCAGCGAAAATAATCGTGAAGACATTGATCAAGACTAGTATATACGTACGTACTTGATCTTTTTTTAGAGAAATTAGATTTTTATGTTTATACTATATATAATAAGTGAGGATAAGTCATGAATAGTGCTTTTTGTTGTCCCAGTGTGTTTTATCTTTTTTTTTAGTATTTTGTCTATTCTATCATTTAATATTCTTCTTTTGTATCCCCGTTTATATACGGATAATTTGATCTTTTTACTGTAGCGATATTAGAAAATTTGTAGCTTTTGCTTTTTTTCTTTCCGCCTTTTTTTCCAGTGTTGCCGACAACTTTTTGTCTTTATCCCTCTTTCCCTCTTCTTTTGTTATTGTTTTTATGTTTTTATCGCTCAATTTGTTTCCAATTTTCCTATTTTGTACTCTCATTTCTTTCTTAACCGACTTACTTTTTGGTCTTGTTGCTTGCCATGCTTATTCGATGGTTTTATATATTTATATTTTGGTCTTCTTAAATGTACGGTTTTATCCATTTATCAAAATCAAAACATCTTTCAATATCAACTTTGCTTTGTGCATCACACGGTATCATCTGGTACGATTTCTTTATCCTCCTTCTTCTGAGTTCAATTTTCTGAATTAAATTTTTTGATTGATTGTTACATAATTTGCACACAACAGTTAGATGTAAAAAAAAAATTACGTAAGTTCATAACACATATGCATGAGAAAGAAAGTAGAAATTAGGAAAAAAAGTTAAGCCTAAACATATTGGTCAAGATGAATTTTCAATTTTCATAACTTCGAAATATTTACATGTAAAATATAGATAAATATTTATAACTTTTCCATTTTTTTTTCTTTTTAATGCTATTGCTTTCCAGTTAAATATGAATTTTTCAATGCTTTGAAATAGCTCATAGTCATATACATATTAAAAAAAGTAGAAATTACAGCTACCAAAAAACAATTGCACCTAAATCGAGTTGATAAAAAGTTTGCACTTTGATACTTTTAGATCTAATACATACATCTCAAAGATATTTACAGAAGTTAAATAACGGACCCAATAATCCTAGATGTGAACATCTAGCTCTGTCAAAGTTGGTAAAGAACAAAAAAAACTTTTTCTCCAAAAATAAAATGTCAAAAACGTAGTTCTGAACAATTCGTATCAATAAATAGATCTTCAAGCTTCTCCGACCTACACTAAAACATGTACATCTGTTCAAATTTACAAACAACCGCATTTTTTTTTTAACTAGAAGATAAAAATGTTAGATGTGAACAATACACAAGAAAAAATAGATCTACGTAAATAGATCGACAGATCTAAAGTACCTCCTCTCGGATCTAGCCTAGAATATCTACATCAATCGAATTTTGCAAAGAACACAAAAATAATCTGCAAAACTACAAGGTCAAAAACGTAGATCTAAACAATAAATAAAAATAAATAGATCTTCAAACTTCTCGAATCTAGACTACAAAGTGTAGATCTGTCGAACTTTAAACAGTCAAGGGAATAAAGTTTTACCCATACACAGAGAGACTCAACGGATCTCATCTTTCTACTGTTTGTTTGAGGACCAAAAACATGGAGCTCAAAATATATGAACATGTGTTCGGATCTAGATGGAAAAAAAAAAAACACAAACAATAAAGATCGACCAAAAAGAGAAAAAAATTCAAGAACATTGAGATCTGGACATTATCTCTTGAAATATAGGAAGATTTGTCCAGATCTATAGAGAAAACGAGAGTGAAATGTCCAGATTTGCAAAGTTCATAACAGAAACAAAAAAATATATATATAGATATGTAGAACAAAAAAAAGGAAATATATAAAATAACAGATATGAAGAAAAAATCCCTTAGATCTATATGGTAAAGTGTATAGATCTCTGTACATTTATAAACGTAAAAAATACAAATAGAAAAAAAAAATTAAGCATAGAGAATGGGAAGTAATGCATGCGATGTTCATCATCTCTGTTGAACAAAGAAAACTATAGATCCAAAACAAACATCTGAAATCACACCCATAAACTCAAAAAAAATCTGCAAACTATATGTTCATATAAAAAAAAATTCCAGATGAATCAAGAAACAAAGGGCACATATGAGAATCTCCAAGTTAGAATAAAAAAATCATACCCAGGAACGAAGAAAGAAAGAGAGATACATGGAATAATTAGTAGGACCCACATCTATCCAACAGTTTTATATCTTTCATATGATTTGCTGCTTGATGCTTGCTCCGGCCTTGCCTTAATTATTTCTGCTTTTCATTCTCCTTAGGTTAACTGTCTTATCTTAATTAATACTAAACTGATATTATGTGGTATGGTTATTATAGTCTATCAACATTAATGAGTTCTTGAAACCTGCCCAAGGAGAAAAGTACTGCAACCTAGGTAGTCATGGCACCCTCATTTTGGAAGAATATCATAATTATGTATTAAACTATCATTTATATATGATGTGTAAACCACTTTGTTTTGGAAACTTGTATCAAACATAGTTGACATTAGACATGTATGGTACTTTATTTTGTAAACTTGTATCAAACTTAATTTTTGTTTCTATGCATCAAACTAACACACACACACACAAATATATATATATATATATATATATATATATATATATATAATTAGCATATATATCTTCTCTCCACTGGGCAAACATCCCTTTAACATTTCATTACAACTAGTTATATATATATTTAGAGATATTGACAATGAACTGGAGTAGTACTTGATCTGCACACCCAAAATGGGTGGCCTATAAAAGCGGTAATTAAGCTCCCCGTTGGAGAAAGAGAGCAACAACCCCTCAAAAATAAAGAAGATAAGAAAGAAAAAGTTCGAAGCTAGCTAGCTAGCTAGCTGCATCACGAGTAAGGTTTTTGACCATCATAAATTATAATTTGCTTCGATAAAAGAATAACATGTGTGATCTAGAAGTTGGGAAATATTAGCTTTTAATATCTAAAAGTACTGGTATTAGTTTAGCCAAATGACAGTGTTCAGTCAAATATAAAGAATTTGTAGCTAAATCTTCTAGTATTAGATTAGTCATAACATCTTCATCTGAATTTTGATCTACAGTTACTCTTCAAATATGAAGGAAATTGTAGCTCAGTCATTTTATTTTTTACTAAATATTTCTCACCGACCCTACCCACTTCTCCTCTCTCCACTTCGTTTCTTTCCCACCATTTCTCCACTACTTCAGTTTCTTTCACACGCAAGGGAAATTTCACATTCATTTTTCTTCCCCCCACACCGATCGCCACCATTAGCTCCCCCTGACAGTATCATCATTGCCGATTCAACCCCAACTAAACCAGTACCACCTTTGTCACCAGCATCCCTTCAACGGAGCCGTTTCTATGCCCTCATTTCAAGCAACACGACTGGATTGAATATCACCACTGCCCACACACAACAGTTTCGTTTGGTCTTGAAGGCGCTACCCCACCACCCTCTCATCTCTCTCTCTGATCCCACCTTTTCTCTTTCTCACCCAGTTGAATCAGGAATTTGCAAATAAAAAATAGGTATTTACATTTCTTCTTCCTCACACATTTCTTCTTTAAAAAATATGATTTTTCTCTCCAGCTCATCGCGGTCTCTATAAACAACTTAGTCCAAGACAACCCACTTCTTCCTCATCGCCAGATCCTCCTTCGCATTGCTCACACCAAAACCCATTCTCACAAGTGAGTTTTCTCTTACTCTCTTTCTCTTCATTTTTAATGTTCTTCGGTGAAATTTATTTGTGTGAAATTTGAATGAAATTCGTGAGTGAAATTTGGATGAATCTAGGTTGAGCTTGATTGCTAAAATTTGGATGAAATTTGTTAGAGTTAGTGGGTTGCTGGGAATTAAAGAAGGGTCATGGTCCATGGCTGATACAGAGTAATGGACTTGAGGTTTGTGTTGGTGGAAAATTTGTTGGGAAAGAACAAATTAATGGACCATTCAACTTTGTTGGGAAAGAAACTGTTGCAAATTATAGAAGGATTAATTTTTTGTGATTCTTAATACGCCTAGTACAAGGATATGGATGATGACAGTTATATGCAAAATTGAGAACTCAGCTGACTTATTCCAAAATGGATAAGTTACACAACTTCTGTGCAAGTAGAAAGTAGCATAATTTGTTGCTCAACTAGAGATGCTAATTTTATAAATTGTTGGACTGTGAAAATGAAAATGAAAATGATTGTTGGAGATTATGAAAATAAAAATAAAAAAGTCTTAAAAAATTGTATTAAAAAATAGATAAAAATTAAAAATAATAAAAATTTATTATTATAGAAAATGGAATAGCTAATCTAATATAGAGTTCAAGTTTTGAGTGATTAGACAAAAGCCAAAAAGTGACATATTAGCCAAACTTTGACTTTTTGGAATAGCTAATCCAATGACGATACTCTATCTAATATTCTGACCTCAATAACTTTCAATATTTGAAAATATTAGTGGAGTATTCAAAATTATCGTTCAAAATTATATTCACTCAATTATTTTAATTTTTTAATTTTTTATTTAATAATTAAAGAAGTAAATATTAATAAAATTATTTTTTTTTATTTTTTTAATGAGTAAAAATATTAAAGAATTGTTGAAAAAAAAATAGACTAGCGTTATGCCAACGGTAACCATTGGATGGCCCGCTAGCACTGTCCTTCAATATTTGGTCACCGATATTGTGCCCCATTTCAGTGTCCATCACTTTTCTTTTGAGTAATGAAACGCGTTGTGAAAAATGATGATAATAAAGTAAAAGTAAATTAAAAATAATCAAGTAATTAATTACACGTCACAAATTTAAATAGTTGTGCTTACGTCTATGGAGGGAGCAGAGAATTTTATTATGTTGAAAAATCATATAGGTACATTTTTGGAGAGATTTTTTACTATTCAAAATGGTCATGCTATACGAAGTAATCATATTTATAAGATTATATAGCAAAAACCTTAATTTTTATTTTATTTTTCTGAGACATTTGTTCGAGTAGTGTGTCAAGTATACATCAAACGAACTCTTTATCTAATTTTCGCTTGAATCTACTATCGAGTAGCTGTCGAACAAACTTTTTATTTGATCTTCACTTCAACTTAGACATTTCGGTCCAAGTCTACGCTCTATGGCACAAGTTTTGTTGAAAATCCATTCAAATATTATAACGAATCATTGATGATCCAAGCCGGACTACCACAACAATGGGCCAGCCTCTACAAAACCCAACAACGTGTACGAACTTTTTTTTATAATTTTTATACAATCATGCGTTAAAAGTCCGATCCGTGGGACATGATCCCTAGCTAAAACGTACAATATGTAAGCCGATCGAGGTCCAACGTTGGCGAAAGTAAACATGCATTTTACTGTTTATAAGTAACTATTTGTTTCCTCTTTTATCTTTTGCTGTTTGTCAAGGCATAAAATTAAAGTACGTGCTTTTGACTTATTAAAATTAAGACACCTCTGATGGCCAGCTAGCTTTCGGTGATTTTCTTTTTCTTTTTTGACCGAAGCTTTATGGATATATTTCTATGCCATTAACATATATATTCAAAACAAGCTAGCTAGGGTTTCATTGATGATGCCCACTTCCTGAAATTATATGTTGATTTCAGGGCGAGTGAAAGTACCCTCTGGCAGAAGATTTGGAATGCCAATATTATTTATATATTGCTACAGCCTACCGACTTAATTCCAGTCACTCGTAAAGCACTCAGGCATCAACACCAATATATATGGAAAAAGCTGTTGAAAATGGATTCCGATTATAATCTCGATTTTTTTATTATTATTTTACTTTAATGATTGATAAAGTATTTTTTAACTGATGTTGTGAATTTTAAAAAAATTAAGAAAATAAATAAATATATATATAGAGCAATGGAGGCTTTACATATTGGTCGAAACAATATTAATTATGGCTTTTAGAAAACATATGTACAAATTTGTACTAAAGGAAATTAAGGATCGATCATTCAGTGATCAGTAGCTCATAGATGCAAAAGAAAATTAACGTTTTATCTAGGCTCAGAAAAAACTCATGGCACTTAATATTACTACCGTACAATAACAAAAAGATTTTCTTCTTCTTTCTTTCCTTTTTTTTTTTTGTCCATTAATCATCACTAATTACAAGCCATTCTCAGAATTCATGCAATACATTTCAAAGTTCAAACACTCAAAAAAGGAAACATGCACCCGAAATGAGTATTATATTTCTTTACTTGTTGCTGCCACAGTAGTACTGATTGTGGGGTAGTTCATAAATAAATTACTGTATCGATCGATGATCTTTTGGTTTGTTTGGATGGGAAAGAGTGATGCTGCATGAAGATGACGATGATGATGATCAGAAGAAAGACCGTTTAACAGGAGGTCTTCCAACAGCTCTCATCAAGTTGGCTACTTCAAGAATCCTGGCCACTTTGGTTCCTCTTATAGCCTCAGCCGATGCCCTTCTCTCTTCTGCTTTTCTTCGAGCTTTTGCTACATCATTCTGCATCTTTTCCAGAGCTCTTGCTCTTTTCGCCTCTAGTTTCCTCTACACGTACAAGTGAAATTTATTGTCTATATGTAAATTCCTGAAGACTAGCTGATCATGCAGGTTTTTCATATATATTTGAAAAATTAATATTGGTCACGAGAAGCCTCAACTTTAAGTACTACCAAGTGAAAAAAAGTTCAGTACCATCACATCAAGTCGTGTATTTGGTACATTTAATAAGTAAAGAATAATGCTAGCTAGCTAGTATGTTTTTATCATTTTGTTCATTCATTTTAACCATTCATATATTTATTTTATTTTTTTAAAATATTCTTATTCATGATTAGAGAAGTGCTATAAGTATATTGATATTAGAGAAGTGCAAAAAAATCAAAAAAACAATTACACCAAATGAACATATCGAGGGGAATAATAGCAATCAATAAATCTTCTAAACCTTCCAACACTCTACGCTCTATCTTTTTTTAAAAAAAATTTTTAATTTTTTTTATTAAATAATTTTTATATCAATAGTAAATCAAAAATTTGAAATATTTAAAAAAAAAAAATTTAAAAAAAATTTAAAAAAAATATTAGAAAATATAGAGTGCGAATAAATAGTAAAAAATTGTATAGCAAAATCCAATAGCAATACCCATAAGTAAATATAAAAGTAAAACTTTTTTTTGTTGAAAAGTCGATGTTGAAACCCATGCATGCTCGATGATCAAGACAGCATGCAGATGAAAACGTGGACAACCTTTTCATCTAACTAGTTTTTTTTTTTTTTTTTGATAAGGCATCTAACTAGTTTTTAAGATATTGCATCATGCTCCAAAAACTACAGTTTGATACGTGGTCTGATAAATTATTATGAACGGATCAATCTACAGTAGTAGTACTAGTACTGAAAATTTACGTACCTCAACTTTCTTCATCCAGGATGAAGCTTTATGAACCTGCTCACTTTCCCACCCATTAATAATCGCATCCTCCCTCTTAAACCTGTTATTAAGCTTTGCAATCTTCGCGTTCTGCCATGCCGATATCTTCGATTCCACCTCCTCTTTCTTCACTCTATGCACTGAAATCTCACTCTGACCATTACTACTACTACTGCTTGTAGTCGTGGTAGTACTACTTGAAGACCCAGAACCGCCAGGAGGGGCCCCTTCTCGTCTCGGAGATGGAATCGGATTCATCAACGGGTTATAATTATCCGGTACAATAGCCAATGGATTCGTCTCCTCCTCCGGCATCTGATCTTCCTCTCCAATCCTCCCCAAGTTGTTGTTCCCATTAATGTTTGCGCCTTCGTTTTCATAACTCGTACCATTGTTGTGATCAATAACAGACCCTGCAAGCACTAAGGCACTGAATTCTCTGCTCATGCTTGTGAAGATTTCACTTGTAGCACCTTCGCTTGCCGTCGACAAAGACGAGGATCTATGGCTGCTAGTTTCCCAAGCTTCTCTTCGACGGCCACGATTCACCGGAGGAGGGTGAGGTGGGGTGAGAGCGTATATGTCCCGGATTTCTTCGTCCTCCTGCAGGTTGTGATCTCCATGGCTGGTACTAGCCGTCTGATCACTAAGCATAGCTTAATCTTTGAGTAGTGTATATGGGTAGAAAGAATATTACTGTTGGAATAGAATGGCGAGGAAACTGCGGAAGTTTAATTGATGGAGGAGTAGTTATAAAAGACCTTAAGTATAATAGTGTGTCTATGATTATGGTCTCCGAAAAGGTAGAGAGAAATATGGGCCACACACGTAAGGAAGAATAATTCAAGAGGACTAAAATGCAAATTACTAAGTCTAGAGGTGCTATAAATCAACATCAAATTAAAGTGACTTTAGATTTTGATTATCTTACAGTTAAAGTTTTAAGCCCTTGTTTTTCAGTTATTTCTTCTATTACCCACTGTATGTAGAACCTCTTCACTTCCACCCTAGCCATCGCATGCATGATCCCCTCCCGCACACAATTCACGTGCGCGCGCACCTGACCCTATTGGTGTTTAATATCCAATCAAAATTTCATAAAAACAAGGATGGGTACGTAACAGAAACTGAAAATATTGGCCACATGTAGAAATACGTAACGTGTTGGCGTGAAAGTTAAAATAGATTGAGATTTGAGTGGCAGCAATGCAAATCAAGTGTCGGCCAAGGAATTTTTATTTTTGTTTTTTTGTTGGGGACGGGGGCCACCAAAATTAGGTCAGTGCGTGTGGACCAGTCGTTTCATTGCACACGTGTCGTCCGGTAGCAATCAACTTCCTGTTGATGAACAACGCGTGGCGTAAATCGTCTCGCTGATGACCCCATCAAAATAGCCACGTAGTTTCTTTCCATGCAAGTGCTGACGTAAATACAATCGACAGGTGGCCACGTGTACGGCTTCACTAAAAGGTTTACAAGATGCCCACGTCTCACGTGGTTAGTTAATATTAATCAATGACAATAACCCAATATTAAGTATTAATTGTCTCTTCATGAGATCGATGGCGAGATTTTGGAAAAGGATTTATATATAAATATATATATATATATATTATCTCATTTTTTTGGATAAGGTTTTGGTGTCCAATCGAGGAGTGGCATTTGGGAGTGTTGATTATTTTGGAGCTATCTTTGTGATGTAATGGAAAGTGTGAGACATATGTGGAGGTGGAATTTGCCAATTAGTGGCACCGACTTTAGTACATATTAAAAGGGGTTTGGAAGGGGCGTGTACGTGGGTATTAATTGGTATTTAGGTGTGTGAGAATGACTAATCATCATGATGGGTTTGGTTGGATATCTTGATCATCGTGGAATGGATCAAATCTAGCATTGAGAGTGACATGTTAGTTTTTATCTTATTGTTTGGTAATAAAGGCTAGCAAACTTATTATAAAAGATAAATGATTTAGCTATAAAAAAAAGTTTATAAAAATAAATTTATAAATTGATGTAATGTGATATTTTATGTCAAATTATAAAATTAATTTTATTATAAAAAATATATAATCCATCACATAAAATTACATTAATTTATAAATTTAATTTTATAAGATATGGAACGTACTAACACTTCTCGTTATCAAAAGAGATGCTTTTTCTTTTTTCTTATTCTCTATTTTATCATTTCAATAGCCCACATTGCATTTTCGTTAAATACAATAGCCCACATTTCCTGCATGTTGAGACCAAATACAGCCCGTCAAGCTTGGACTATGACCCAATATTTGTAGGCCTGCAAAATGGGGCTTTTCTGTAGGAAAAGCATTTTATTGGGTTTACACTGTACTTGGCAACTTGCACTCGTCTAGAACTCAATGGGCCGGCCCAGAGGAACTGAAGCCTGTGCCATGTACAAGTTCTGGAGCCGTGGCTCTGTTCTATTGAATTTGGTAGAGATCTTTTAAGCCTAATTTGGACTGAACTAATTCAATTTAATTTTAAGTTAAGTCTAACATTCAAATACTCAACTCTCAAATCATTAAACTCATCTCAACTAGTATCTCTTTACAAGCGGAACTCACAACCTTTTTCAACTTCCTATAAATACATTTAAGTTTATCTTAGCATCCAAACATATATAAATTTATATAAGGTGGGTTCTACAAAACTCACATCATCATATCAACTCACTACTATTTATAAAGAACTCAATTCGTCTCAACTCAACTCAACTCAACATCCAAACTGTGCCTAAATGTACACCTAAAGAGAATGATTAATCCATCTTCCACCTTTGCAATCTTTTTTCATATTTTATTTGTTTATGGGGTCTTGACGTTCAGTTTTCTCGTATGTTAGAAAGCTCCAAAATTTTCGAAAATTCACATGTATCCTTAGTATCAAATTGACACTTTTCAAATATTCAATACCAGTTGTCTGAGTACTCCTCTTATCGTCTTCACAATTTCATGTAAATCTACCATTTAAATTGGACAATCACTTTAAATATATCATAACAACATCTTATATTCATCATAATAAAATAAAAAAAATTATATTTGAAAGTTGGTGTGCAAAACACACTCTCTATTTTATTGACATGACAAGATAATTTGTTAGAAAAATTTTAAATTAAAATATTTTACAAAATAAAAATTAAGTCTTGTCATGTTAGTAAAATGGAGCATATGCTTTACACTCTGACTTTCAATTAGAAGAACTCTAAAAAATTTGGTAACCCACCTATTAATTTCTTCATTTAAAGGAAAAATTATAATTTGTGATCTTGAGAACACTTGGCCTATTTAATCGAAATAACTTTATTTTTCCTTGTTTTGGAGTGAAATTTACAATAGTAGCAATTAAAGAATCTCAACATAGTGACAATTTTTGTATATTTAGGATGTAATTTTTTATAAAGTTTTGTAATATTAGAAAAGAAAAATTATTTTCATTAACTATTATTCATAACTTCATATTCTATATCTTATAAAAAATATTACTATATTTTATGAAAAATATCTTTATATTTTATAAAAAAATTATAAATATAAGATATAAAAATAAATAATAACTAAAGCATGACATCCTTCGTTAAAAAAGTAATGGACCCAGTTGCCTCCCACATCTTTGACCACGTCGGCTGTGGTCAAGTGGGGTAAAGATGTGGCCTTTCACAGGAGCACATGGCTGTAGATGCTTTCAAGTTGTCTAGTATATCGGTAATGTCACATCATTATCAAGACAATACAAAATTAAAAAGCATTCAATTGGGAGAATCTAGTATCACTGAGGTGAGGTTTGGAGATATACTTGAAATAAAATAAATTGAGATGAAATTTAAATATAAAATAAAATATTATTTTTTAATATAATTATTATTTTAAAATTTAAAAAAATTATAATAATTAAAAAAAATGAGATAAGATAAGATAAGATGAGATCAATTCTAAATCTAAACAAGACCTAATATTTATCAAAATCTACCTAACTTGATGTCATCAATTTAAATCCAATTGCAACTTCTTTTTTTCTTGATCATTCTTTTCAAGGTTATATTCAATGGCATATACCGAATCCATTAAATATACCGAATTAATAAAAGAATTTAGATATGGTTTTGGTTTTCAAATCAATAGATTTGAAGGGTTATTCTAAATCTATCTATTTATAATGTAATTTGAAATATGCGATTTTGAAGGGTTAAAATCTAATATGAATTTAGTGCAAAAATTAAAATTTAATTTATCATTCAAATAATTGAAAGACTCAAATTCAAATTATTCTACTTAAATTTAGCCATCTAAGATTATAAATACACCACAATAATTATGTATTTATCCAAAATTAGATACTAAAACATAGCTTAAAAGAACGAGTAATGTTCAATATAATCATAAATTATATAAGTACCATAATTTTTTTTTGAAAAATTTAATTTTTGTATATAAATATAATTACATACTTTTTTTAAAAAAAATAATCTTCGAAATTTACGAACTCTATAACTTATCTAAACGATTTAACTTCTTAAAAAAGTTTGGGGCCAATATTGGTCGCTCCCATCCAAGCAATCAGTTATCAGCCAACAAACAAGGGGGGCTGATCTGGACTGTCCCTTGCCACGTGGTTCGATTCCCTTTCTAAAATCAAAAGGCAAATGCCACTGAATAGAATATATGCATAGATTTTCTAATCTATCTATTATGCCCAAGCAGGCTAGCAGCCATGCCATTGGTTTATTCCTATGTCAGATCCCATCCGTAATATACTAATATGCCCTTCAATGTTTCCTCCAACGAGTTGCTTCAGCCTTCAAGTGCATGTTTGGCAAAGCATTACTTTTTCTCTTTATTTTTATGATAATTTCATTCTCAAACATACAACGAATTATAGTATCTCATTTGAAAATATTTTTATTCCTCATCTTAATATTCTTTCTTATTTTCATTCCATGATCGAGTTACCTATGGATGTGGTTGATGTCGCCCACCCTTGTGGACAACTCAAATCAAGTGGCCGACGATAGTCACCGTCAGCCACGGTATAGCTAACCCTAGGGCAGATTTGACATGATCTGGTTTGGTTGACCACCACAATGCCTTCTCATACCCATGTTTGGCCACCTTGTCATAGTTGGCAACGCACTATGGTGTATACAACTTTACCCACCATCATGATGTGGTTGTACAACCACATGTTAGTGAAACATGTAACATGATTCTATAATCCACACACAATTAACATTTTCTCCAACATAAATTGTCAGTAAAAAAATTAAGACTGCATTTGGATGTTGAATTGAACTCAATTCTTTATGAATAATAGTAAATTGAGTAATGAAGAGAGTTATATAGAGCTCATCTAAACTGAGTTTAAAGTATATTTTGATGTTAAAATGAGTTGTTAAGTTAAAAAAAAATTGTGGGTTCACGTGTAAGAAAATTTTGAGTTGAGATGAATTTAATAATTTGATAATTAAATATTTAGATGTTAGACTCAGTTTAAAATTATACTGAACTCAATTGAGTCTTACACCCAAACGCAACATAAGAATAACAAAACAAATGAAGAACATGCAAAAAATCATGTTTGTCAGGCATGGTCGTCATTCAAATCGGACTGCATTAAAAACATGTTATGATCGTGAAAAATGTACTTTAATTAATACCATAACATTATAGACATGTTATTTTTCCCGCCAAGCAAAAATCAAATAGAACATAGATAATAACACGTATGTTCTGTACGTAATAGTTGTACGTGGCATGTTATAATGCATGCATCAACATTCATCATGATCAACACATTTGAAAGTGAAATGATATTGCTGGAAAATTTGTCTGGAAAACATAAAATCGAGAATCATGTTTTTCATGATCACATAAAAAACACAAATCATGCATGCCATAGAACTTTTGTTCAAGCAAGCAAGTAGTTTGACCACTAGTAATAAAGCTGTGAATTTGGCATGTTTCAACAATCTTAAAAACCAGTAGTTGGTCTTCAATCATACTGATGAACGTGTCATATTTGAAAGAGTAATGTTAGGTGTAAATTTTAAATAAATAAATTTTATATAAGTGTTTTATAAAAAAACGAGTCTCACTAATAAATAATAGTTTTTTTTATTTTAATGTTTTTTTAAGATGAGATATATTTTTTTATAAGAAGTTGCATGAGACTTGTCTATTTAGAATTTATATAAATAATTTTTTTATTTGAAATAGTTTTATAGGTCAATAATTTGAATAAAAAATTATTTTAAATGTAATTAATTAATCAATGTGATAAAAAAATAATAATATTAAAGATGAAAATAATACTAATTTAGTAATGCATTTAACCCAATGCCAAACACTGCTTATTTCTATTTGCCCTTTTGAACAAGGCAAGGGACAAAATTTATCATTTTACCTCACATCACACGTGTCATCTCCCTATCGCGTGTGAGCACACGTGTCGTTCATTCTCTCAATTCGAATCTTCAAATTTCTTACATCGTCGGTGCCACACTGTCACCTTTTGGTCCTCCTCGTATTTCAGTTTGAAGACCAAAACAAGTAGAAAACAGATATAGAATTTAAAATACAAGACTATTATTCCAAGTTTGAATTATTTTATTTCATTTTTTTATACTGACTTCAAAATATATAATTCTATAACTAATGTGCAATATTTTGAATTAATTAAAAAACCAGTATCTAAATTTTTGTAGTTTTGAAAAAGTTACACAAGCTCAATATTTACATATAATTAGTCACTAGTTTTAAAAAAACTTGCAAATAAGTTCCGATGTCTAATACTCGTTAATTTCTTGAGTTTTACTACTTATCATCTACACAGTACACTATACACTATACTTATTTTTTTAAAAGCATGAGAATTTTTAAAATTTTCAAGATTTTTTTATAACTTCATTCCTAAATAAAAAAAAAAAAAATACAATTTTTTTTTTAATTTCAACATATTCATCTAATCGTTACTCAAATACAAAAATCAATACAATTTTTATCAATTTCAAAACAAAATACAAAAATTAATACAACTTTTTCAAATTTTAAAATAAAAAATAATATTAAAAAATTACATTCATTTTTTTTAACTTTATCTATTTATTTTCACAAAATCCAATACAATATCTATTTTAAAATATATTATTATTCAATTTTTTCTCTTATATTTTTTAGAATTCATAATACATCTTTATTCAAACTATTTCATACTCATTCACAAAATTTTGAAATCTTTCAAGCATCTAAATATTCCCTAAATCTACCAATTTGATTACTTGGATAGCTTCCTACGAGACTGAAAATCCAGTATTGATTTATAATAGATTTTTTAATTCTCTAATATTTTTTATAATTTTGTATAAAATAAAAAATTTGGTTATACGAGATTTGGAATTTAAATTAGATGAAAAGATTTATAATTTTTAAGTTATTTTAGTTTTTTAATTAAGTAAGACAAGAGTAATATAGATCGTAAACAGTTGTCTATGTATATATATTGAAAAATTTTATTAATTATCTTCATATTATATATCACACATATTTTTTTTTATTTTATTAAATGTGTATTTTATGAATAATAAATAGAAAAATATAATTAGTTTAAAAAGAATAAAATAAATAAATAAAAATGTGATTTGTGAACGATGAGTTGCAAAATATATTCAGTTAAAATATAATAATAATCAAATAAATAAAATATAAATGGTAGAAAGTTCAGGAGCACCTTACTGGAAAACGAAAGCCGGTCTTCTCGCATCGTGAATTGAATGCGACCGCTTCTTCCCCTCTCTGTTTCTTCTTCTAGGACTCTCTCTCCTACAAATATGAGAATGCTCCCCAACTCTTCTTGCAACTTCTTCTACCGCGCTTTCTTTTCTTTCCTTCCCAAGTTCGTTCTGATTTGATTTTTTTTATACCTTAAGATTGGAAAAGCACACGCGCGGACATTGAAAAGGTGGGCTTTCGTTTCATTGATCCTTTCTCACATACCTCAAGAAAAGAAGCTTTGATTTTTTGGCAGAGAGAGTGTTGCTTATTCATAGGTGCACGGGTCTCAATCTGTTTGATTTATTTCAGTTTTGTGTTTTTTTCCTTTCTCCCCGGTGCATTGTTCACTGCCATTGGTTAAAATCAATTCTTGGATTCATATATTTTGCTAGATTGGTTATTTGGCTCTCTCTCTCAAGGATTTTTATTTTAAATCTTTTTGGATTTCAAATAAGACTACCATGGGTGTTCGCAATGGCATGCCGTGGACTTTGTAATTCTTGTGCCTATTTGTATTGCATTCGAAACATTAATGTGCATCTGCATCTAATTTCTAGAGTCTGTTTTTGGTTTTATGCACTTCAAGTTGGGAATTTTTCGCCTATATTTTGTCGGCGCATCTCATGGTGTTTGATTGCTTCAATAGAGTTTCTGCCGTTATGCACCTACAAGCAACAATTTTGCATATGTTGCTAGATCCAGAAGCTTGAGTGTATTCTTATATCTCTTCATGTATGTTCATCAGGGAAAATCTAGAATTGGAGGCAATATAGATTTCTCCATGGTGAGCCTTTAATATTAATTTTCAGCTGTCATTTTGGATTAAATTTTATTGTAAAAAGCATACTTTCTTGTGGAATGCAATTAAATAATGATGTCTAAATATGGATCAAACTTTCTTGTAATTTGGATGTCTATTTTCTTGTGGTCATTAGGGTGAAGCCCCGGCCTTCACTGTTGATGATCTGCCGACGGGAGTTCCAAATGGTTTTGATTTTAAATCTAAGGGAGGTACAACAGCCACTGTCATCGGCAATAAAGAAGTATGATGATCTAATTTATATTATCTAATACCCTACACTGTCACTCTTTGTGCTTTAGTGATCCTGCTGCTGAATCATATTCCCAATTGGAAATTGTCCTTGTATCTTTTTTACAGTATCTGATTGGTGGTGGCCATGATGAATCATCAACGGTTAGAGTTCAGATTGTTGACCAAACTAGAGGCGAATTGTAAGTTTATAGTTCTATCTTTGGAGTTGCCTCATTCAGGCGTGGTTCCTGACTTCTGGAAGAATTTGCAGGGTGAATCCTACTGTGCTGGGAACACAACCCAAGCCATGTAAAGGCCATTCAGCGGTGCTTTTAAATGAAGACAGGATATTGATCATTAAGAGAGGCTCGACCCCAGATGATTGCATTTGGTTTCTTGAGGTTGCTATCTTGCCTGCTTGGATATTCATGTAGACATTTGGAAACCATGAAACATTTTTTAGCATCTGAAATCGCTTACCAATATGATAAACTTGAAATGGCATATGATAACTGGGTCAGCACCAAAATGATAATTAAAATCCAAAAGGGTTCTTTTGAATACTTAAGAAATATAAATGGAATCATTCGTTTTCTTATTGTATCAAACCTCCTCTTAAAGTGTTTGATTTGTTTGAATATTTGGTAGGTGGACACCAAATATGTTAGGGAACAGAGAAAAATATTGGGGACTGAGGTTGTTGCTTGGAGTAAGGGTGTGAGGGGCGATGCTGAGAAGCCGGTTGTTATTAGTGGTCCTTCTGGAGTAGGTAAGGGTACACTAATATCCATGCTCATGAAGGAATTCCCATCTATGTTTGGGTTCTCTGTGAGCCACACAACCCGGGCTCCAAGGGGCATGGAGAAGGATGGCGTTCATTACCATTTTAGTGAACGAAGTGCTATGGAGAGAGAGATAAAAGATGGCAAGTTTCTTGAGTTTGCTTCTGTTCATGGAAATCTCTATGGAACTAGTGTTGAAGCTGTTGAAGTGGTAGCAGATGCAGGAAAGGTAAATATTTGACTATTTGTTTTCTGAAAATGGTAAATGCTGGACAACGTTGTTTGGTAAAAAAAAATCAAGCATTGCGTTCCATGGTAAAATTAAAATGGGTTTCTATGCGAATCTGAAATGCTTTTGTCTGGTGACAATGTAGAGATGCATTCTTGACATCGACGTTCAAGGGGCTAGATCTGTGAGGGCAAGTTCTCTTGATGCTATATTCATCTTTGTCTGTCCACCATCAATGGAGGAACTTGAGAAGCGCCTCCGTGCAAGGTGAGTTAGAGATACATTTATTTATTTTTCATCCTCAAATCTTGCCATCTTAATTCCAGCTTGAAAACTGTAATTAGGGGAACTGAGACAGAGGAACAGATCCTGAAGCGACTCCGAAATGCTCAGGCAGAGATTGAGCAGGGGCAATCATCTGCCATGTTTGATCATATCTTGTATAATGATAATCTTGAAGAGTGTCATGAGAATCTTAAGGTAATCTTCAATTGCTCATCTACACACAACACTTTTCTTGGATTCTGTGTTTTTAGTTTTCTCAGCGGCCAGTGAATAATTTCACTATTTAAGGCTAACATGTTCTGACATAACAACTTTCATCTGCTGTAGAAACTCTTGGGCCTTGATGGAAATGTCACTGCTTCCCCTAAATCATGTAAGAAGTACCTCAAGTACATCAGTATCATGTTATTTGTGTTCCCATTGTTTCTTGTACATTCCATATGCCATTAAACTGAAGTTTAATTGTTTAAAACATCAATCCAGCACCCAAAGGGGTTGAGCTTCCTATGGACCTATCAATATCAAAAATTGATCAGAAAGTCTTCATTAAATGCGAGAGTCCAGAACTAGAAACAGCATCAAAAAACTTGTAAGCTTTGTACTGATTCTCTGTTTGATTAACACCTGATAGTGAGTTTTTAAATTTAATTACATGTATATGTAGGCTGAGCAGGATTGTGTTGGATTTGTCCTCACTCAAAGGAGGTGCACCTGGACGGACAAGAGGGCTAGATGTTTATGCCATTGACTCATTTTCAGATGGCTTAAGTGGATTCAACCAGCCGACCTGACAACTACCTTCCTTGGTATACTAACTTGGGGTATCATCTCAAAAAGTTCTTTTCAATCTTTTATTCTATAAGTTGAATGGGAAAAAAGTGAGAAAGCTCTGAATATTGTTATGCGAGACCATCACATTATCTTTTTTCTCCGTTTTCTCTCCCCTATTCTTTGCTTGTTTCAAAACACTCGAACAATCAGTATTATTCCCTAGATGGGCAATGAGAAATGATTTGTGATTTCTGCGGCAACAAAGAAGGTACTTTCAGCCAGCTCGATAATATTTTGCCCCTCATAAAGCCTTTTGTCGGAGCCTTAACTGCAATTGTTCCATGCCACCGCCCACTTGCTACCTGTGGCATCACTTTGGGTCCCTGGAAACTCTCTTTAGGGTTAAGGCCCCAACTTGCAGTAAACGACAAATGACATTGCACTATCGGCGAAGCTTCTTCCTTTTACAGTTTGCAGCCTTGAGAAAAGCTGCCCCCGTATTGACGTTGGAAATCATAACTCACGCCTTACAAAACAGAGAGTATTTATCACATTTGACAGGCCGTTTTGTCCCAACTTGGGTAGGCCTACACAGCAAAGCAAACTGTCAGATAGCAGTCGTCCTTGTTTTTGAATAATAAGTTTATCTCGTATTATCTTATCTAATTATTATATATTTTTTAAATTTTTAAATAAAATATAATAAATAATTTAATTTATTCAAATCTTAAAATAAAAATAATATTAAAAATTTATATTTTATTCAATTTCCATTTCATCTCATTTAAACTTAATTCACTATCTAAATCTCTCCCAAAAGACCGTGTCATCTAGGATGTGCAAACGTATATAATAGCCCATTTTCCGCAGCACATTTTTTTCAAAAAAGTATTTTTATTTATTTATTTATATTCTTAAATATTTTTTTTTAAAAATTTATAACGTTATTAAAAGCACATCCTTAATAACTAAATAAAAAAAAAATTGTCGAGACCCAACTGTAAGAGTAGCATTTTTCTTCCCAATATTGATCCGAGTCCTGACTTTTACGTATTCTTTTCTCGCTACTCTTTCGTATCAACAATCATGTAACATTGGAAAAAACACACTTTCAACCACGCCTAGAAAAGCAAATATTTTCAACAGAAGTTTGAGGATAATGCACAAGATGTTGCTATCCCTTGCCGCCCAACCCCCGGGTCTATGGACCCACAAATAGAATCCAACCCTTTCACGGATTTCAAATAGGCCCTTTCTATATACAGAAAATCTTTAAAAATAATTTAAAATAATGTGATTCACCAGACGATGATGGCACTCAAAAAAATTGTAGGTACCAATGTGTTACCTAAAACATATTCTAAACTCTTAAGAGACAAAAACCAAGGACAGCCCTCCCCATGCAATGGGCCCAGTTCGCATAATACCCCATCCACTCCCCAGTTTTTATATCATATTCCAATACAGTAACTCTAGGTGGCTATCCTGCACCGACATTGTTCCTGCCTCCCCCTACTTACCTCTAATCTAATAAATTATTAATAATAATGTATTAACGCCAAAGAATCAAATCAAATATCCACGGAATCACCGACTCCTTCACATCCACCTTTATATTTATTTCTTTAAAAAAAAAAAAAAAAAAAAGGAAAAGAAAGGTATTGCCAAATTGCAAATCGTCAAAGCTAACACGAAACACAAAGGAAAAAAAAATTTAACCTGCTCACTCTTCAAACAAAGCCCCTACTACAGTCACTTTCTTTGTACATGGGAGGAACATCAGAAGAATGATTTGCCTGAGACCAGCCTTGCCTTGTCGATTGATGCTTTTTCGTAAAAGATCACACACATACCCGATGAGGAAGAATAACGTGAAGTTACGTAAAAAGTTCATTTGATGATCAGGGCTCTATGAGCCCCATTGACCATAAGTCTTTCGTGCTGCTTCCCTGAGCAATCAACTACTTCTGTCCTATCACCAGGGAGCGAATGATATGCAGAAAACTGGAATCCCTGATGGTGTGGATAGCAGCTGTTGCCATTGGCATTGGAGTGATATGTTGGTTGTTGGTGCGTTTCCGGCACATGAATCCCTGTTACTTTCATATGATCATAGGATGAATGCATATTCCCAGAGAGGTTCGATTGTTCAGAGTGCAATGGATTGAAAGTATATGAGGAAACAGCTCCGATGGCGCCTTTCTCAGGTGCAGCAGTGTTAGCATCACTACCACTAGGCTTCTTTGTGTTCAGAAAACGGCCACCAGAACCTCTTGCCCTTCTCATTGCATGCAAGTGCCGAGACTCATGAAGATACGGCTGTAAAGCATGAAGCAATACACCTAATAAGCGGAAGTACCACTCACATTCTTGAAAATATAATGAACTCTCAGAGCCAAAAAGTCGGCAACTTCTTAAACTGCTCTTATGGCCGCACCAATTCGATAGCTTTATTCTGAGCTTAGAGCTTAGCAAGACCACCTCATTTCATGAAGATTATAACTTTTTATTAGCAATCTACCCATCACTTGGCACATATCTTTCCAAATTAAAGGCTGTCGTATATCTACTCATTGCAATAACCCATATTCTTTGGGAGTTAAACCTATCCTCATAGGACGCTGAAGGTCATCATTCCACAGCAGTAAACCATCTTATTACAGCCTTTTAGAATCTTGTCATACATTATCATTAGCTTTCTAACTTCACATACATTCAACCATCATTCCATCTTTCACCATTTTTTAATTTCTCACGCATTAGTTCTATATGTGACCCAAAACATGGACCAATATTCCCGTGAAAAATTTCTAAGTAACAAAGAAATTGACTAGTCCATAAAAACACCTATAGATCTTGGTTCTGCAGACTTATCCATGAAACAAAGATGGCCCCGTGATTTTTTTCTAAGCATTACCAACTGCTACTTACATCTTCCAAGCTTAAATTAGTTGAGATACTAACACCACCGAGTCAGATATGAAACTCTTCTACATGCATAGATTGCACACAATTATGTAGAGCAACTGTAAGAACAATATATTAATAAGCAACCAAAACGATGTATACAATGTACATGTGATAATCCAGAGCATGCATGAGCACATACAGAAAAAGTACCTTCCTAAACTTTATCAGTTTCTTTTCCAGCTCAGCCTTAGCACGGGACTGTCTTCGCCTCAAAATTCCATGATATTGCTTGGCATTCACATAAACAGGTTCCTCTGCCATTTCAAGGGGCAAGGCCATTCTAGAGGGCTGCCCTCCAAGACAATGAGAATGTACCTAAGTCAATATCCAATACTTGTTATCAGATCTCAGGCCAAATACATCCATTTTATGAAAATAATCTGTTTACTGGGTATCCAACAGCTACAACACCTTAAGAGCCTAAATAAATTAGTCCTACATCAGGTAATGCATTTAGACAGCCAATGCCCAATAGATCCTTACATACCTAGAGTGAAGAGCTACTGAAAATCATGAGCAACAAAATCTTGATATCTACACCTATCAGCTACTTGGTGATGGCAGAAAATTTGAACCTTGGTTAAATTTGAAATTTGGGAAACGAATTCTTTTCTCCTACTTACAAAAAGCGTTGCGGATTTGTAACTACAAGAGAGAAGAAAGGGTACTAACTCGGTGGTGATGTTATGGACACAAATACAATTTTTTCTGCCACAAACTTATATGATTTCTATTAGTTATAAAATGGATCTTTTCCATAAATTAATAATACAGGTAAAGTCATGAACATAAATAAAATAATCTATGATGTCTGTAAAAAGTACGGCCTGAAGACTACTTCCTGATCTGAATGCACTCGTTGTATTGGCAGGAAAAAAATAGTACTGGACTCCTTCGAAAAACTTATCTGTTGCATTTAGCTTATATCTGTTGGATCTCACATAATGATGTCTCAAATATTCAGAGTGGATGCATATAGCAAATAGATGTAACAGAAAAAAAATGTAACACAAATACCAGTCCTATGGGAAACAACATATCTGACTAAGCCGTGTAGATAAAAGAGAGAAAATATCAAATATCAAAACAAGCAAGCTATCAATTCAAGGATGCAGGAGGCATGACAGTATGCATACCAAAGCTTGAGATCCATAAGCAGGCACAACTCCCCCATAATATGGATTAGAAACTTGATACGATGCACATGCCTGCCGTTAAAGGGAAAAGCAAACTTTATTTGGAAATCAAAATGTTAAATCACGCCAAAAGGTTTTTAATATCAGAGTATGGAAGAACATAATCTCTGGTCAAGAAACTACAAAGGTACACAATCAAATAAGCAATTGGGTAAGCATATGCACAGATGCTCACGAGGGAGGGAAGGAGAGGGAGAGGATGAGGGAGGGAGGGAATTTACAATTGAGTGGCTGAGAAGTTCTAGCTCTGTAGGTGGAGTGAGGTATTGACCCATTGCTTCAGGCTTACTGGATGCAGCATTCTGCTGTTCTTGATCACATTTTCCATCTGCACATTAAAGGAAAATCTTCATGATCACAATTAAAGAAGATTGTCTATCTTATCAGGTAGGGAAAAATGTTATGGTTCAGAATGTTCAAAGAAAAAGTTTATCATATAGGTAAGTTATGATTTACGGTTCAATATGTTAGGAAATCAAGAAACAGCATACCCATAAACCGAGTGTTGAGGATATAAGGCATAAAGATTGATGTATATAACACTAGGAAAGAGTGGATAATGCATGAACTTATTTGTGAGAAAGTCAGGGTGGCACTGATTAAGGATAAATTATAGATCCCTATTAGTTGGGTTCAAAGCTTAATTGAGTTTAAGTTGAGGGAAAACAAAATGCACCACCATGTAAATGGACCCTAATGTACTCGATTCATGAATAATAAAAATAGCTTATGTTTGGAGTGAAGTTTATAAAAAATCGTGAAAATATATAGGAGATTCCGTTAAAGAAATATTAGGCAGCAAACAGAGCACAAAAACATCATAAGCCATAAACATAATGAGCTAGAATCCTAAAAGGAAAGGAAATCAGATGAGGAATAAATAGGCTTCCATGGCATACATGCATTGAGACTACAATGAAGCAATTTACACAACCAGATATCACAACTGCTTGGGTAAATATTTCGAGGTTTCAATCAGCATGTATGTAGCCATGATTTATGACACGCCTTCTTCAGCATTATTTCTTTTGGCGTTCCTTCAATCCAAACCAACTTGATTGGAGATATATCAACAGACGTACTTCGTGTGTGTAAATATTAAACTAACCCTTATCAACAAGCTATTGTATGCGAATAGTTAATCTAATATTATTTTGACTCTCTAAACCTCATGGCAAGATTTAATATGTGATGTTCACTAGCAATCTCTTCTCACTTCGACATATGGTAAGCCAATAAACTGAATACCGCATTGACAAATTTCATGCTCAAAAATCACATTAAGTTGGCATTAAAATAGTATTCCTACACAATAGGTATCATGCATTGAAAGGGCTATTCCTCAGTGTTGGTCCTGCAAAAGCAAGGTCCTGTGCGTAGAGGTCTCATACACTACCATAAATAATATACCTGCTTGTGATAGAAGAGTAATTTCTATATTTTTGTTAACATCATTTCCCTCATCCAGCCCATCCTCAACTTGTAATTTTCTGGTTTTGGACCCTAAAGTATCATTTGATTTTTTGGATGGAGATAAACTTGCTGTGGTTTCTCCCAAGAAATCTGCCGAAATGGGATCTTGCCCAATACCACGCCACCAAGGTTGAAAGCAGACTGTGTTTTGATGGTTTGAGCCATCCTGTTTTTGATGCATGGTCCCTAGTCCACTCCTGAAATAATGATCCCCCGATATGCTGCTTCCCAATGTAAACAAGAGAAACTCACAGTCAACCAATGCCTATTTCATTAGAATTATATGCAAAGAGGAAACATAAACGGACAAGTACATGTTTCTTACATTCACGTACACATAGAGTTGATTAAGGACAATAAAAGACAAGTAAGTTATGGACATTCAACCATATGACAGGATTAAATATTGATGCTTAAATTTATATATCCCACCAGCTTAAGTTTTTATTATAAAATTGACACAATACAGAGATTGGAAAAAGAGAAGATAGAAAGGAAAATAATAATAAAGACATAACGCTCCTGAGTTCTCAGAAGTGCCGCTCAAGAACTGTTCAAGCGCTAGTTGTTCCTTAAAAAAAACACACACACACACAGGGCATATAATACCCGTAAAACTTTTTTTCTTTTGCTGAATATGTAATAGCCGCAAAACAGCCACGGATTTAAACCATTGAATTCTTTTCCAAAAATATTATCTCCCATCTTACGGCCAAAGAAATTCCGAGCCGATTATTGTCAAAATTGTGGTACTCGATCAAATACTTCCGTCTTCCCCATGCATGTTTTTTAGAGAGAGAAAAAAAAAAGGAATCTTACGAAACATATGAATTTTAACAAATGAATGGATTTCAATGGTTCAAAGCCGATTTATGTTCAAAATTGTGGTACTCAATCAAATATTTCCCCCATGCATGTTTTTTTGTGAAAAAAAAAAAAAAAAGTAATCTTACTAAACACACGAATCTTAACAAACGTAACCAAAATTAGATCAAGCTAAAACAACACCAAAATATAGAAAAACAAACACCAACATCATCAGACAAAAATACACGCGCCTATACAAACAAACGCATGCATGCACATATTCCATACGATAAAACTCGTTTTCTTTCTCTTTTTCGCATAAATGACACAACACAATTATCCAAGATTTAATGACAGATCTTTAAGCTTTGAAACCATACTTGAATATAGCTAAAGTCAAAACGAAAACTGAAAAAAAAAATTCAAGTATGGAAAAAAAAACAAAAAAACAAAACGGAGAGGAGAACATGATGTATAGAAATAAACCAATCAACTGCAACAAGCTGAATTCTTCCACCAACCAAAACTTGAAAAGCGAAGCTCCAAACATAAAAAATGTCCAAAACAAGAAGAAAATCTGTATTCATCCAACAAAAACGCATCCATACATACATAAATACATAGGAGCAAGTGTGGGAACGCTTACTATAACGGTTGAGAGGGGGACTGGAACCCTATAAATTCTGTATTGGAGACAGCAGAGGGAGAATCGATTTGCCTGTGATAATCGAGGACGAGATCAGTGTTCTAGTAAATAATATAGCTACGCTGATTGCAGAGCTCTCTCTTTAAATAAAAATGGAAATTATGTTAAGGGTAAACGTCGGTTTATTTATTTTTTAAATATATTGGGAGGCACATAATCCCCGCGAGTTAACTGACGGAGTGAGCCTTGTCGTCTTCCGTATGGACTCCGAGGCCCTCACTTGTTAATTGATTATTTTATATTGAAAAAATCTAATTATAAACGATTGTAGACTAATACTTGCATACATAAAATATGGTTGATCAAAAAATATATTTTATTAAAAATAATATTAATTTAAATTTAAAATATAAAAGCAACAGCATTAATACGTAAATTTACTTATATATAACAAAAAATTTTTATATTTTATATTAAGAGAAATGATATTTGTAATATTAAGTAAGTATTGTACAATATTTTTAATAAAAAGTAAATAAATATAAGATTTATATGAAAAAATAATAATATTTTTTTAATAATATGTCTCATTTTAAAATAAAAAATTATGCAGACAGTTATTCATTCTACGACTAGATCTAAAATTACTCTAATCTCTTATATTAATGTTAAAGTTTTTCCTATCAATTCTACGTTAATTAATATAAAAAAATTTCTTATAAATTTTTTTTAATAATTATTTTGGTTCCAACAAACCTAGAATGAGATACACATACATAAAGTAAAATTTAATGTATTTATATTTCTAAGAGTGAATTTCTCCAATAACATTTAAATATTTAATAAATTTATTATGAAGACTGATATAAATGTTTATATTTATATTTTCTCTCATTCTACGCACTAAATTTGGCCAAGAACAGTAAAGGCTAAAGACTCTAAATCCATTATTTTAAGTATTATAACAAATGATTTTTACATATCAACTTATAAATATGATTGTTTAAACTCATTTTACCCCCTAATTCAAGGTGCCCATTCTAAACATTCAATCGAGATTGTCTAACTTTTCAGTTGGTATTAGCGTTATACTTTGCATCACTTAGAACAAAAAAATTAATTTATACAAATTTAGAATATAATTTTTTTTTAAATGATACGTACTCAAAATATCAAAAAAATTTCAAAAAATGTATACTTAAAATATTATTTTTTAATATTATTTTTATTTTAAGATTATAAAAATTAAATTATTTATTATATTTTATATAAAATATTATAATAATTCAAAAAGATAAGAAGAGATATTTATGAAAACATAGTCGTAAAAGATAAAAGGATAACATTCGTCCGGATGGGTTTGAAACAGAGACGCAAGGATACAAAACATTAGATTAATGATTTTATTGGTTGTAATGACAGAGGCATCTGAGTTTATTTTGACATTGGGCATGTGCAGACACCCGATGTGACGCCGCAACGTGTCCGACCCATATTTAGGAGCAAGGACCCGTGGGCCCCTCACAGAGCGGACCTCCAGGCCACGTGGTCCCCAAGTCCACGCCACAGCAGGCGAGAGACAACGACGCGATAACGGTGCTGCGCCGTTAGGCTGTCTTGGCGTTAGGCAGCAGCAGTGGTCTTGGACCGGGTGAGAGAAGACAGCGCACGGATCACGTGACTGGGACCGTCAAATATCGCGCAACAAAAGGAGGGAGTAAATTATAATGCCGCCATGGGAGCCACTGGAGCTATTACACGTGGGCGGCTTCGGAAGCCTTGGGAAGTTAAACGGACAGCAAATATAAAGTGATAGACATAAGTGGAAAAAAAAGCGAAAAATGCAACTCTTACCGACAGTTTCGTCCGGATTCGATCCGTACAATTCTTTTAAAATTTAATGATTAAAGGTTTTTTGCTCTTATTAGATCCGTCCCTGCTACACTCTCGATGGGTTTAGCACCGCTGAAAGAAAGAAGATGGACCATTGAAGGGCCGTGGTGTACATGCGACTGCACGAGTACGTACAACATGGAATTATATTAAAAAATCAAAATTTTTATGTAAAATCACTTTTATGTATATTTTATGTATTTTATTAATGTAATTAATTATATATTTTTTTAATATAAAATAATTATTTTGATCAATCATATTAATAAAATTTTCAAAAAATATATAAAAGTAATTGTATGCAGCAATACTCAACTAATAAGCACTTACGTTGTTGGGCCCGACTCAAAAATTGAGTTTTCACCTATTAAGTCTTGTTTGGATAATAAATTATCTTAATTTATTTTATTTTATTTTAATAATTATTATAATTTTTTTAAAATTTTAAATAAAATATAATAAATAATTCAATTTTTTTAAAATTTTAAAATAAAAATAATATAAAATATTTATATTCTAATAATATTTTATTTAACTTTAAATTCTTATCCCATCTCGCTATCCAAACCTCCTCCTTAATATTAATAAGAATTTGGTTCAATGTCATCCGTATCTTATGATTCTTATCTAGAAACTTAGAAAGGCATCTGGTGGGAATCCAATCATTTTTCCTATTGTTACAGGGAAAAAAAATCAAATTTTGGATAAAGTAAATGTTTCTTTACGTTACTGTTCATACCTAAAAACATAATCCGAATAATTAAATATACTTTTTTTCATCAGTTTTAGTTATATTGGATCAGAGTTGCGTTTGGATGTTGAGTTGAGTTGAGTTGAGATGATAAAATATTATTAAAATATTATTTTTTAATATTAAAATTGTTTTGAGATTTGAAAAAGTTGAATTATTTATTATATTTTGTATTAAAATTTAAAAAAGTTATAATGATGAGTTGAAATGAGTTGAGATGAGTTGGACTTAGTTGAGGATCCAAACGAAGCCGAGGCCCGAGTTCAAACCATACATCTATGCTCTAATTCATTTAATTAAATTTTCTACTTATTTGACTTACTAGTTGAATGATAATTTGACTCACACATAAATGGTGTCAAGTATAATATAAATAATTAAATATATTTATTTCTATCAATTTAAACTTTTAAGATAAGTGTAATTTTAATTATATGGTTTATGTAAAATATCCTCAAGAGTAATGTCATTGTTTTAAGTAATGTCATTGTTTTAAGTAATGCGATACATTTTAAGTAATTTTTATGTTAATAACTGTAATGATTTTGCATTTGAAGTCACCCCGATAGTTGAAATGACATGTTCACTAGTCCTTTGGAATTAGTCCTTTCCGATGTATGGGTTTGTCGTGTTTCATCTCTAAATAGTTGTCGGTACTATATTATTTTTATTAATGATTATTCGAGATTTATATGAACGTACTTATTTCAAATAAATCTGATGTGTTTCTTTGTATCGTAAAATTTAAATTATTGGTTGAGAATCTCTTTAACGTCTAATTGGGGAATACACTTCACATCAATTTCTTTCCTTTTCAACTTCAAATGGGATTCTTTAACATCTAAGTTCTCCATACACTTCTCCACAAAACGAAGTGGTGGAAAGAAAATATCGCTATATTATGAAAATTGGATTGTCTTTATTAGTCCAATCTAATCTTCCTAAAAAAATTTGGGTTGATGCTTTTTCCACCGTAATTTTTCTCATTAATCGATTGCCAACTACCCTTTCTAAAAAATGAGTCTTCATACAGTCTCCTCTTCGAAAGGCCACCCGATTATTCTTCCTTACTATCCTTTAGTTGTACTTGTTATCCTTTTTTTTGTCCTTACAATAATCATAAACTTGCCTTCCGTAGTAAACAATGTATCTTCTTTGATTACTCTTCTAATCATAAAGGATACCGTTGTTTTGACCTTGTTTCCAAGAGAACTTACTTGTCACGACATGTTTTTTTTTATGAGAGATTGTTTCCAGCGCAAGATAAATCGCACCTCACTCCACCAAAGGAAGTAGATCCTCACGTTGAAAGTCCTAGTCCTATTTTGTTTCCTGCCAATGATTCAATTTTATTGCCCAATAATTCGGATTCATCAGACCCTCAATTTTTGGATCAATTAGCCCCTCGTTTTTCTCTTCCATCAAACATTAATCCTAATCCCAATATTTTAGGACGTGCTTCCCTTCAACTGCTAGAATACGATTATTCTTCATTCCATTTAAATCGCACCAATTTCTCCAATCCCACGAATCTACCTTCCCTTTCACCTCCACCTAATTTTTCTCCACCAACCACACATACTTGTCTCCAATCTCCTATAGTTAACCCACTAGCCAATCCACCTCCCACGGATTCTCCTATTCCAATAATCAATCCCGATATCTCCTCAAATTTTGTCCAAAATCAACTCTCACCGAATTGTGACAAGATCACAAACGGGTTCCATTAAGCCAAAACAGTTTCAAGATTTTCTCACTAATTATTTCACACGCCATCCTATTTCTGCCTTACCGACTAGTTCATTACCTAATAATCCCTTGAATTTCTCACAGGCCATAACTTTGGTAGAGTGGAAATAGGCGATGGATGTGGAATATGCTGCCTCGGTGAAAAATGACACTTGGACACTTTGTCCTAGACCTCCCGACCACAATATCATTGATACCAAATGGGTTTATAAAACCAAACAAAATGAGGATTGTACATGAAGAAGATTGTGAAGACGAAAGGAAAAGAGATTAGAGGTTAAGGAAGATTCACCGATGTTGTTGATATGCAATCCATTCCCATTGCCTACGCAAATTTGTTCGTTTCCTGTGTATGGCTCTGAAGAGATGTTTAGTTGTGAAAGGTCACGGGTAATATAATGGGTAGCTGCCAAATTAGGGTACCATGAAGAATCGGTTATGGCAGAAGGGGAAGTGTAGTTGGCAGTGAAGGAACGAGGTGGCTCATACTGATAAGCATGGTCAAACCTATAGTGGCATTGAAGAGCTCTATGGTCTGATTTGGAGCATAGTTGATGGGTAGGGCGAGGGGAATTTTGTTGGGAGTACTTGTTTTGAAATGGTTGTGAGGGTGAAAATCGTCCTCTAAAGGAACCGCTATTTCAACCCCGATTAAATCTATTTCCCCTATGCGAACCTCTACCTCATTCACGGATTTGTCTAGTACTCAAATTCACTGAAGGTGTAAAGAAAGTAGGAGAGCTGGTATTGCAAGAGGTATGAGACAGTCGGTTTTCATGAATGAGAAGGAGATGATATAATTCATGGGAAGTGATAGGCTCGGCTCTTGTGGTTATTGAGGTAACAAAGGACTAATATGAGGGACCAAGACCATTTAGAAGGTAGGTGACAAACTCTTTGTCAAGGAGTGGATTCCCAATGGATGCAAGTGTATCAACTAGCATTTTACTTTGCTGAAGAATTCGGAGACAGGTTGTTCTCCTCTTGACAAGTTGGGAAGTTGAAATCTAATTTGAAATTCCTTTGCTTGAGAGTGAAAGCTAAACATTGATTCAAGGGTAAGTCATAGCTCCCTTGATGTCCCTATTGAGACAACATAACCAATGACAGATTTAGTAAGAGAGAAAAACAAAATACTAAGAGTTGCTTTATCAGTTTTTTTCCAGGAAAGATAAACGAGATTGTTTTTAGGTGCTGAGATCGAGTCTGTTGGGATTTTTTTGGGAGGGATGGTCTGAGAGCCATCGACAAGAGAAAAAAGATATTGTCATTTGAGATAAGCAGAGATCTTAACCTTCCAAAGTAGGTAGTTATCTTGATTTAATTTTATTGAGACTATATGAGAAAAGGAAAATGGGAGTGAGGTAGGAGGAGAGTTGAAGTTTGATTCTGCAGCCATTTGAAGAAAAAGAATGGATCGAGAGACTGCTAATCAGCAGCTCTGATACCATGTGAGAAATATGAAGAAGAAAATAAAAGGCATGCAATTTTCTGTAATGGTTTTCCACACAATGTATTCAATATCATGCATGCCTTTATATAGGCATTTGGTTACAAACAGAGTGATGAGAATATTACAAAATAGAGAGAACAAAGTTTGTTACAACAGCTATATAATAAGCATCAAATAACAAAATTGCAATAGCTAGAATATTCTGAAGAGTCTGCTGAGGTGGATTCCTTCTTCTTGGTTTGTTGTTGTGGTGCATTTTTAGAACTTAGGTTAATAAGGATGGCTCACTTGACTGTCGGAAGGCCCGTCTCGTGGCCAAAAGTTTCAATCAAATTAGTGGCCTTGATTTTTCAAAGACTTTTAGTCCAGTTATCAAATTCACTATTGTGCGAGTGGTTTTAACCGTATCCATTCATTTTGGTTGAGATATTAAACAGTTGGATGTTTCTAATACTTTTCTCCATGGGACTCTTGATGAAGAAGTGTATATTTCTCAACCCCAAGGTTATGTTGATCCTCACCATCCAAACTATGTGTGTCGGCTTAATAAAGCTCTTTATGGATTAAAACAGACTCTTCGAGCTTGGTTTAACCGCTTTTCACAGTGTTTATTGGATCTTGGTTTTTCAGGGCTCTTTTGCTGATCATTTTCTCTTTACTTATTACAACATCGAGATTCACATTTTTCTCTTTGTGTCTGTTGATGATATTCTTATCACAGGATCGGATGCTTCTTTTATTCAAAATTTGATCACATAGTTGCATTTTGAATTCTCACTGAAGGATTTGGGCTCTTTTCATTATTTTCTTGGTATTCAGGTTACACGTGATTCTACCAGTTTACATCTTTGCCAGTCAAAATATGTTATGGATGTTCTGGATCGCGCACACATGCTTGGCGCCAAGCCATATTCGGCTCCTTGTACTTCTGGTTCCAAACTTTCAGCTACTAGTGGTGATCCTCTCCCTAATGCTACTGAAATTGCATTCTCTGCAACTTTGTCAACATATTCGCTCTCCTACTACTACTCATTGGATTATTGCTAAGCGTGTTCTTTGCTATATCAAGGGTATGATTGATCATAGTTTAAACTTTTCTAAAGGGAGTCTTCGTCTCCAAGCTTTTAGTGACACTGATTGGGTTGGAAATTCCGATGATTGTCGCTCTACTACAGGTTTTGGAATTTTCTTAGGTCATTGTCTTAGCTTGTGGTGTGCCAAGAAGCAACCCGTCGTCACTCGATCCAGCACGGAGGCTAAATATAGAGCTTTGGCTATGACTGTGGCTGAATTGTATTGGCTTCGTATGGTGTTAAAGGATTTATCTATCCCCTTCTCTCATATTCCTACTATTTGGTGTGATAACTTGGGTGCTATTGCTCTTGCTTCGAATCCATCTTTCATGCACGGACCAAGCATGTAGAAGTTGATGTCCATTTTATTCGTGAGAAGGTGGTTAACAAGGACGTTGTTGTTCAATTCATTCCTACTCATGATCAGATTGTCGACATCTTCACCAAGGGTCTTATTTTCGTTCATTTTCTCTTTTGCAAGGACAAGCTTTTGGTCGGCCTCCCTCCCATTAGCTTGCGGGGGGATGCTAGTGAGATGAGTCAAAGCCCTTCTCTGGACACGCATTCAAGGCATAATATTACCTAATTTGATTTTTTCTATTCGTTCCGATTGTCTACTGTATATTCAACTACCTTTCTTTGCTATCTTATTTTATTTCCTTGTACAACTTTTAGCTTCTAAGTCCAATTTTCTTTCCTTGTACAACTTTTAGCTTCCAAACTCTATAATGTAAACTCTGTATATAATGAGAATCCGCCTACAATATCGGATTATTGAACAATACATTTCATAAAATCTTTCAAATAGTAATTACTAATAAAATATACATTCGTGGCTTAAAAAAAAAAGAGAGTCATAATGTAAGAAAACATGGTCATATCTTGTATACATGTATTTAGTGTTGGCATGCAAAATCAGAGAATTACCATCTACTACCAATTCACAGGAGCTAAGTGGGAGAAGATGGGGTGGAAAGTACAAAAGATCAATAGTATTCCTAATTCAATACCATATGGTCCATATCGCTTGTTGTGTGAAACAAATTTATTTGTAATTTTTTAATATTTTCACATTGATGTGGTACCATAATTGCGTGTATTAATTTTCTTAAAAAAATTGACAATAAAATGTGTCTATTTTTTATTAGTTAAAAGAGTAATGTTAAGTACAAATTCCGAACAGACAAATCTTGTATGAACATTTTGTAAAAGTGTGAATCCCATTGAAAAAGAAAATGTTTTACACTCTTTCATGATGTCCACTGTTTTACAAAAGAACTATGCACTTGTTTATTTAAAATTTGTATAAATTATTTCTCTTTGAGATATAAGTATTATGGGATTGTTACAGAACTTATTTTATCGCAATGATAGGAGTAAGAAATAATTAGTAATTTCTTTGAAAACAACACATCAAATAAAGATTTTTATTCTTTTAAATATCTAGGATAAGAGTCAATAATCATTATACCATAATAGATGTGTTAAGGGGTAAAATCCCCCTGGCCTATATGTAGGGGTGCAAATTTTTCAATCCAGACCGAAAAAATATAATTCACTCCTACTTGGTCTCAGTCTATGATGTCTCAAAAATTTAATTTTTGTTGGATCCAAGGGTGTGTATTTTTTTATTGAACTGGACCGAAACCGACCGAGTCACTTTCATATAATTTTTTAAAATATTTTTATATACATAATATATGATTTATATAGTAGTTGTATAAGTTAATTATGTAAGTTTTCCTAATCTATTACCATGATCATACAAAATGTAAAATAATATATGCTATCAATTAACTAATATATTATACAATAAATCATATGATGATATTTGTTATTATATGTAGATACATACTCTATTTAAGTATTGAGTTAGTAACTATTAACATCATAAATATAATTATAATTAATTATTTTTTAAAGATTTAGTTACATAATCCACATTAAATAACTCACTTAATTTTGATTTTATTAATTTTTTTTATTAATTTATCTACCAAAAGAAGAAAAGAGGAAAAAAAAAGCTCCTAATTCATATGGACCGAATCGGATCAAATTGGATCTATTGGAACAATCGGACCAATAGCTAACAATGCAGTACTTAGGGGTAATCGATATGATCCGATCTAGAAAAATGATGGATCAAAATTTTTGGTCCTTAACCCCAAATCAGACTGGACCAATTACATTCCTGCCCATATGGCATCCCAGATTCCCAAGCCAGCCCAAATGGCCATTATTAGAAAGAGATAAAAATGGGACAAGAAAAAATAAGTATAAGAAAGAAGAGAAAGAGAAAGGGAGAGAAATTACACTCATGAGAGACAAGACTAGAGGGAAAAGCAAGTCAAACATGCATGAAAAGAGTGGGATAAATTTGTCATTCGTCAACACTCTCAATGGGCAATATAAAAAGAGATATGAGACCTAAGGGAAATGGACTTCTTCTAGATGGCTAAGTGACTATTACAAGAACACATATGTCATTTTCAACCACAGAACAAGAGCTCCAAAATATTATACTCTCTAGAAAAGAGGTCTCTAACCTCCATTGTACAGAAAGAAAAGAGAGATTATGATAGACTGTAAAACACTCATATTAGTGTATTTGCCCTCCAAATAACCCATGTACGTAGGCTATGTGTCGAACCATGTAAATCTGTATGTCCACATCTCTATTTATATTTCTTGTATTTATTTTTTATTTACTACTATTGATGTACATACGGGCACTGTACCACCGCTTTGAACCTCCGTCATGGGATTCAAATCGCTTCATATAATCTTGGACTACCTTAATGGGTTGAAAATGACTATTTCTCCCATTTTAGACTTGTGCTATTTTTTATGGTTAACAAGATAGTTGCACCATAAATATTCCATATATTATTCGTCAAGCTGCCAACGTCAAAATTCACGCTATTTAATTAAAAAAAAACTAGTTTTATCAGCTCATTCTTTCGAGGTAAATGACAATTCAACTTATCGCCGTTTTAAAAAATTCGCATGATGCACCGAAGATATATAATTGTGAGTAATATTAAATACAGTTATAGAGTGTGCAAATATTATATAATTGTTTTGGAAAATAGTAAAATTTATTATTAAAAAATTAATTTTTTTCTTGTGAATCATGTATTTATTATTTAAAAAAAAAACATACGACGCTTATACATTCCATTACTATAAATATCATCCGCCTATAATCATTGCAAATCAAATATTGATATTAACTCTAACTACATATTCTCGAAGTTGCATGCTTTTTTTCACGTACGAGGTCCAATGAATGTGGCATACACAGACATGAACCAGTTGAAGTCGGTCAATGTTGACACTCCATTTGTAACAAGACATGGAAGGCATTTTTCTTGATGCAACAATCCTCCACTGAATTAAGCCTTATCCAAACATAAGCCACATCACCGACCGAATATCATCCGAAGTACACAACAAATTAACCATACATTTCCTGCGGATTTCAGCACCACGTAGTCAACCCGGGCGGCTGCAAGGGCAATACATTTCATGGGTATTTCAGCACTTCATTTGTTTTAAACCGAGGCAAAATTTTATTAATAAATTATCAATGCGTTCATTTTACAATGCTTGCTGCATAATGAACACATATTCAAAATTCATTTGCTGAAAATTAAACATTATTATTTAAAAAGGACTGTTAGATATACAAATAGATTCCACATATTGAAAGACACACAATCAAATGCCACATATATATATATATATATATATATATATATATATATATATATCTCTCCTCCCATTTTTCCTTTTCCTTTCCCAACCCCTCACTGACTTTGTCGCTATCGCCTCTCACCAACTTCGCCATCAAACCTTCCTCGCCTCTCGCCGACATTGATGCCTTACCCCTCACATTCTTTGCTACTCGCCAACGTCGCCTTTCACCCTCGCTTCTATCATCGCTCACTGATAAGTACGCGATCTCTCTCTCTTTTTGGTCCGGTTGAGGGGGTTGGGAAGGTAGAGGGAGAGGAGGAGGAGGGGAGAGGCACGGGGCTAGGGGGAAGAGAGAGAGAAGGAGAAGGAGGAGGAGGAGAAAGAGAAGTGACACATTGGTAGTGTGCCACAATAGTGTGTGGAATCCATTTATTAGATTCATTTATATATATAGTGTTTTCCTTATTTAAACGTCAGATCGTCATGCGGCAAGTAATCAAGAGAATCTCTTTAAAAATGCGTAGTCTATCAGAAATCATATAAGGATAGTTACTAGCTAACTCGAGTGCTTCCTTATACCTTGAATGATTGAAGTTAATAACCATCTTCTTTATCCAAGATTAGCCATCTTAAAAGTCAAAGTTTGGTTAACATGTTACTTTTCCGCTTTTGGTTAATTGTTCAAAATTTGGACTCTATGTTAGATTAAACATCTTTTTCTATAATAATAAAATATTATTATTTATTATTTATCTATTTTTAATATTTTTTATTTTAATCTTTATAATTTCTAACAAGATAAATGATTTATACAAACTCCAAATAAACAAGTCTCAATCAAACATTTGTAAAAAAATGGGCCACGCTTTAAAAAAGTGTAAAAAAAAATTATTTTTTATTAATGAGATCCACTTTTTTACAAAGACTTGTATGAAAGTTGTCTATTTGGAGTTTGTACTTAGCATTACTCATCCAATAATCATTTTTATTTTCACAATCTAACAATCTATACAATTAGAATGTAAGGATTACGAGGAAATTAATATAAAATTATATGACCTTGCCACATTAATGATTAACCACATTGGACTATCTAAAAGTCAAAATAACATTATTTATTTTAATAATCATTTTTTTATTTTTATATTTTGCAAATACACTCTTTATATTAATTAATAATTTAATTTTTACTTAAAATTATTGTTTTCTAACTGTTTTTTTCCTCAACCTAATTATCTATAGTAGCCATTAGGAATATTTTCAGAGTAAAATATTATTTTGGAGATGAATAGTGGTTAGTCAAATTTGAAAAAATTGATGAATTTACAGTAGCTAAAAAATGGAGCATTTGAGTTTTGACTATTCCAATTGAGGGTGTAACAGGTCTGATTTTGGATAAAATTTAGGACCAAACCAGTATGTACCGGTTTTGCATTTTCAAAAATCGATTACACACCGATTACCCCCTAAACCAGTACATCTGATTTTATCAGTTTCGATCCAGTTTAGTCCAATTTTTCAGTTTTAATAAAATGCAAGTTTGTAAAAAATATATATGTTTATTAAAAAACTGCTTTAAAAATAGTATTAACTATATCATTATTTCATATGTAATTATTTAGTATAATGATTTATATACTAATTTTTATATAGACTAAAAGTATATTACTAATAGCAATATAGTATTAGACTATTAGTATTAGGCCATAAAATGTAAATTATAATTAATATATGTGGCACTCTCGACCTCCACATGTTATTTTAGTAAAGTTCGTGACACCGGGATGTTGATCATACTGATCACGCACCCCATCAACAAGTGCTCAAAGTGTGTACAATATGCAATAAGTGTGCAAAATAATAACCGCAGCGAAATAAAAAGGGTCATTTTTTATTTAGTACCAAAAAGATAATAAAATATTATTTATAAGAATTTACAGTCATCCGACATATAAATTAAAGAAAACAATAACATAAGGGGAAACAAATCTCATAACGCCGAACAACATAACGATAAATCATGCCTCCGGCGGAGCCGGTCCTTCAGGCACATACCCAGTCTCTGCGTCAAAAATCTACGGCACCATAAGACGGAACCGTAGGGTAAAACACCATATGAGATTATGACATCTCAGCAAGTATTTAACCAAAATAAATCTAAGAGATTTAAAATGCATTAATATAACCAATACAACCACGTACAGTCAAATATCAACTTCTCAAAAATACACATTTAACCACTCACGCCAAAAATAGAATTTTTGGCCCATATATATAATTTTCATTATTTAAAATGCATGCACTACGGTCTCCTCTATGAACCATATGCATATCCTGGCTCTCATCGTCACATCACCGGTAACGATGGTGCATGAGACTTCGTAACAAGCGATGCTCAGTTCCGCGCTCAGCGCGTACATGGCCAAGCATCCTCTAACCCCGCTAGCAAAAGGCCATGGAATCGGTATGAGAGCGTTACCGTCTCGTTCATTCCTGTCGTCGCCCTGTGACGACTCAGAGGACGTCACGTCAGTCTGTTACGCTCCCAAGTGACCAGAGGAGCTCCACCAAATAATGCCCCATCTCGACTTGCAGTCGTGATACACACGCACCCACACAATTAATATCATAAAATCTAACTTTCCAAACAGACAACGTGATTTCACAGCACAATTAAATTTAAGACAATAAATATGAATGATAACAATTATTGGATGACATAGTAATTTGCTCATTTATTTAATAACACTAAAATTACAATTTTACAGTTTCACAAAACACTATACGCGTAATCCCATCCTCCAATCCAATCCAAAGCTCAAATTCAACATCCATAATTTAAAACCCAATATTTCAACCAATCCAATTTAATTCTAAATAAAAAATACAATTGGATTCTCCAATAAATTACAATTAAATTCCCAACGAAAATACAATTTAATTCTAAAAAAAAAAATACAATTTATTTAATGCGATTTAAATCAAATAAATTACACTTTAAAAATTTACTTACAATCGAAGACGGGAAAAATTTCTGGAAGATCGCAAGGGAGAAGATACACTCTCAGCAAACACAACAAATTTCTCAAAAAACTCAAATGAAACTCACGGCTTCAATGTACAAAAACACTCACAGAAACTCAATCCTCCATCTCTCGGATTTCAACACAAATTCACAAAATCAAAACTAAAATCCTAAATTTCGAGATGATTTCAGTAATCCCATCCCCTAAAATTGAATCAAACCAGTCCTATTTATAGATTTAGTGAGGCGGTTCGGATCTTGCAGATGATTATCGGCATGCAGTGAAGGAGGTGGCTGTGAAGTGCAATAGCTTGACACGATAGTTGTAAATTAATCCTCCGGTCGACACGAGGAAGAAGAAGAAAATGGTGGCACTGAGAGGCAAAACCGATTGCCAACTCGAATTCGGACTCCATTGCCGAACGACACGGAGGACAAAGGAGTAGGAGGAGGTGGAAGCTGGAAAGGAGATGGTGGCTTGATGATGATTCAAGCATAACCATGCGGCTATGGCTGATTGGTGGAGAACTCGGCGTCCGAAACAGCTGCTGGAAGAACAAGTTGTAGAAGAAAAGTGAAGAAGAACTAAGAAGAAGGAAGAAGAAGTTGCACGGCGCTGGAGATAAAATGATGAAACCCTAAGTATAACTCAACAAAACTGCCATTTCGCTAGGAGCATCTACTGCTGTTGCAAATTCGAGCGGGTCGAGTCATCACGTGGGCTGGTTGCTGCAGGGGCATTTCTTCACGTGGGCTGGGCCCAGTTTCACTCAACACACACATACACGGGCTGAGCCTTCCTTCGGCCCACCAGAAAAACACACACCCACAATTTAAAATACTACAATAAAAAGCCCAACAAAATAAAAATAAAAATACACCACTTAAAAAAATAAATTCTCAATTAATGATAAATAAAATAAATTGATTTAACCTAGCCAATAATAACAAATAAAATAATTACTAAATTTTAGGGATCTCACAATATACATTATATACTAACGTATATTAGTATTACTAATTTACTAATGTATTATGTACTTATCAAAATGAATATATTGAGAATTTATTCGGTCATAAAAATTTGTAATAATCTTCTAGTGATTTTATTTCTTTTTTGGTAAATAATATTTTAGCGATCTCATTTACAACTTTGATATATAAATTCAAATATTTTGATATTTAGGATTTTTTTTTTTTTTTGGATTGATGTGATTTATCAATTTCAGTTTAAAGTTTTACACTTTTAGTTTATTTTTTAAATTAATTTATATTATTATATATATTATATAAAAAAAATTATATATAATATAAAAAAATATTTTAAAATATATATTATACAGAACCGATATGGTCCGGTCCGGTCCAGTTTCCTTTTTTTTTAACACCCCTAATTCCAATGCAGACCACTTTAGCCAAAATTTGGCTAGTACTAGCATTTGGTTAGCTTAGAGCATCATCAATGGATTAGCTAAAAGCTAAATCCATAATATATTTACTGGCAGCTTTGAAGGGAGAAAGCAGATACCTATGGAAGGAACAAGAGAAGCAAAAAAAACATTAGATGCGATCTTGCAACAAATTAATAATTTGGCTACCAGTTATAAGCAGTTGGCAATCATGGCAGTAAAACAAAATTCTGGAGAAGGTCCTTCCAACCAGAACAACAAGGTTAGTAACAATCATCTTTTTGAAGGGAATGGGGGTATTTAGGCCAGAACACTTAGGCTAGATTTTCCTAAGTTTGATGGCACAGATTCTAATGAATGGGTCAAAAAAGCACATCAATTTTTTTAGTATGATAGTACCCCTAATAAGCAAATGCTACAATTAGCTTTCTTTCACATGGAAGGTAAGGCTTTATCATGGTATAGTTGGTTAAAAGTATCCAATCTGGTGTATTCTTGGGATGATTTTGTGTCAGCCTTAGAAATAAGGTTCAGGCCCTCTGCATTTGAGGATCTAGTTGGGGAATTCACTAAACTAAGGCAAAATGGGATAGTTGAAGCATACTAAACCCAATTTGAAATTCTGTCAAATAAGATAAGTGGTCTCACATAAGAGTTTATAATCAATACCTTTTTGAGTGGCCTAAAAGATGATTTGAGAATTATGGTAACAATGTTTAAGCCTTTTACTCTTTCAGCTGCCTTTGGCTTGGCTAAATTGCAAGAGGAAGAAGTAATAAGGTGTGTAAAAGGGGTCCTAAACAAACTCTCAACTTATCATAACACTTATCCAAATAACCAGCCTAGACTACCTGCCCCAGCTCCTATGTTAAGACTTCCAGCCCCACCAAATGGACCAAACCCCAGACCTGCCCCTTTAACCCACCCAGAAAAAACAGTTTTTCTATTAAAAGAATATCTCCAACTCAAATGCAAGAAAGGAAAGACAAATGGTTGTGTTATTTTTGTGATGAAAAATTCCACCCAAGCCATAAATGCAACAAGCCAATAATTTATTTGTTAGAAGGAATGGAGTGGGAAGAAGAACAAAAAGTGAAAGAGGAAATAGATCATGAGGAAGGTTCCCTAGCTGTAATAATGAATAATGAAGAAGAAGTGGAAAAATTATTGGGAATATCTGGATCTTTAGCCCCTAAAACTATGAGGATATTAACGGAGATTAATCATCAAAATGTGCTGATTTTAATTGACACAAGGAGTACTCATAGTTTCATTTATCCCAATGTAGCAAGGAAGGCTAATCTGTCAAGAGAAGATAGCCACTTAACAGTCTAAGTGGCCAATTGGGCTACTCTCCTTTGCCTTGGTTACTGTAAGACAGTTTCATTATTGTTACAAAATTTTACTTTTGAGGCCAATTTATGAGTTAACTCTTGGAGGTTGTGATAATGTGTTGGGGGTTGATTGGCTAAGGGGGTTAGGTTCAGTTTTGTGAAATTTTGACGAGCTAACCATGAAGTTTTAGTTGGGACAACAGTCTATAACTTTGCAGGGGATACAAAGACCAAGTCCACAAACACTTAAACGACATAGCTTAACAAACACACAATTAAAACAACTCAAGACAGACTTCGAAACACACAGGCAATACCCTAGACACATAACAAATTGCTTGGGACAGTATGCACTAATCAGCATGCACTTAAATACTAGCTAGAACAAAGGATAGACACTCCTCTACAACAAAAATGGGTGGCCAAACTGTTAGGTTATGACTTTATTGTGAAGTACAGAAGTGGGAAGAGTAATTCTGTGGCAAATGCACTATCTTGGGTCAGGTATCTAGAAAACTCAAGCCTAAATAGTGACCAAACACAACCCCTAAACACTAAACTAACAAACCCAATTATCAAATTCTCATCCATCTCAGAACCCATCTCTACAAAACCCGAAACTAACAGTCATATTCTTCAAACTCAAGCAATCCGTGTCATACAAGTTCAATGGGTGCAGGAGTTGAAGAAAACTTACCAACAGGACCCCTTGTTGTAGCAACTACTAAGCCACTACCATCAAGGAGCCCTAGACCCTTCTCATTACCAATTCATAAATGAACTCCTCTTTTACAAATGGATACTTCATCTTGGATCATTGGCGGCCTTCCAGCGACATATTCTGCATCATTATCACAGCAGCCCATTAGGTGGTCACATGGGGGTGCAGAAAACTCAATTGAGAATAAAAAAGAAATTTTACTGGCCTGGTCTTAAAAAAGATATAAGGGAATATGTCAGGGAGTGCGATGTATGCCAGAGGTGCAAGGTCAAAACCCTTCACCTAGTGGGGTTGCTTCAACCATTGTTCATACCTGTCAAGAATTGGAAAGATGTCAAGATGGATTTCATTGAAGGGTTACTTCATTCAGGAGGAAAAATTGTGATTCTGGCAATAGTGGACAGACTGAGCAAATATGCTCATTTTATGACCATCACTCATCCATACACATCATTAACAGTTGCTAGAGTGTTCATGGATAATATCGTTAAATTACACGGTATGCCACAAACCATTGTGAGTGATAGAGACCCAATTTTTACCAACAATTTTTGGAAAGAACTATTCAGAATCTGTGGAGCCGAGTTGTTACTTAGCACAGCATATCACCCATAAACAGATGGTCAAACAAAGGCCATGAACAAGATTCTCGAATGTTACCTCTGGTGCTTTTCAAGTGATAAACCCAGGGACTGAGTAAAGTGATTCCTTTGGCTGAGTATTCATACAATACCTGGGTGCACACATCAACGAAAGTATGACATTTCGAAGCAATGTATGTGTAACACCCCGTATTTTAATATATTTTAATTGAAGGATTATTTTAATTATTTTAAATATTGGTTCTCTTGTTTTAAATTAATGAGAGTTTTGTTATCTTATTTTATAATATTTTTTTAAGTTGTGAAAATTATTTTAGATATGTTTTTTTTAATATTAATTAATGTTTTGCATTTAAATTGATCTTTAATTTAAATTAGTTTGTTTATGGATTTTAAAATTATTATTATTGTTGATGGATTTTATTATTATATTATTTAAGCTTTTCACTATGTTTGAATTATTTTATTTTATTTACTGTTTCGAAATTCTTTTCGTTGGATCAATTTTGTGACCCAAGTTGTGAGAATTGTACCTCATTTATTTCCCTTCTTTTTCTTTTTTCCTTCCTTTTTCTTTTCTCCTTATTTCTCCTCTGATCCTCTCTCCCGTGCGCGACGTCTTTCCTCCCTCTCCCCTCGTGCATTTTTTCGTCTGACCAGTGCGCCGCCCATTACCGACACCGCCCTTCCCATTCTCTTCCCCTCCGGCCGGCGTTCTCCCAAAACCAATCTCAGCACCTTTCGCGTCGCCGTTGACCACTATGCACGGCTTGAAGCCGTGGCGTTCCTTGTGTCCCTGTGCCGCCGTCGCCCCACCACTTGTCACAATTTTTTCACCACATCATCTTCGACCTCCTAGCAAACTAATGCACCCATCCTTAGCCCCAATCTACCACCGGTGAAGCCTTTCTAACTTAATCTCCGATTTGAGTTTTTGGGCCTTCAAACGCCTCCATCGCCACCACTGGTTTCACCGACATCTCTAAGCCATACCATTGTAATATCAAGTTTTGTTTGACCCCGTTTAAAATCCATTATTTTTGACCCACGGCCACATTGCATTTTGCACTATTCAATGATCATTCGAAAATTCTAATATAGGGCTGTAAGTATTTTCTTAAATAATTTTTTAGATTTAAATATATTTTTACACTAACTTATTTTTACTGTGTTTTGGTTGGTTGTGACGGACTGAATCCGAGGAGTAAGGGGGTCGGTTGGATTGGAGGATGAAGTTGTTTGTGTGATTGGTTTATATTGAGATTTGTTGGTCGTTGGATATTGATGTTGTGTCTTGTACATTACATATTTGCACGCATGTTCATCTTTGTAAAGGAAAACTGGATTTTCGTATAATTGCATTCATGTTCATGTGTTTATTTGAAAACTAAGTTTTCATGTGTAAATGGATTTTTGGGTGCCTGTGTATCATGACCCAAAGTCGAGATGAGACATTATCTCGGTAGAGCTCCTCTGATCGCTTAGAAGCGGAATATACTGAGTGACGTTCTCTGGGTTGTAGCCGAGCGATAACGGGATCGGACGAGATAGTAACGCTCTTGTGCCGACTCCGTAGCCCCTTTGCTGGCAGGGGCTAGAGGATGCTTGACCATGAACGCACTGGGTGCGAAACTGGGCATCGCTCATTAATAAGTCACATGCAAGGTGTGCGGATGGTCCATAGGGGAGATCATGGTGCATACGGATAAAAATGGATTAATTGTTATTTTCTGAAAAAATGACGTGTGTTAGATAAATGATTTTGTGTGAGTAATTTTATGAAAAAATGATAGATTATTGTTTTGGGCCATTTTTAGGGAAAATGCGTAAAAATATTTTATTGGATATATTTTTGGGCCAAAATGAGATTTTGGCGTGCGTTGGAAAATATTCATTTTCGAAAAAAATGACGTTTTGGGTTTAATGAATATTTCATCATATGCATACATGGTTGGTCACATTAATATATTTTTATCTCGGGGTTGTTTGGATTATTACTTACTTGCGATACCATTTTATTGGTATCGCAAATTTTGATGTTGATGATACAGATGCCGAGCCTGAGAATTTGGCTCCGCCGGATGAGTGATCTGGGATCACTCATATTTGTACTTTTTAGCCATTGTATTATTTTTATGGGACATTAGTATTGCTTTTAAACGCTTTTGCTTTTGAATATTTGTACTAAATAATTATAGTACTTAGTTGACTTATTTATATTATCCGCTACGTTTATGCTGTACACTTGTTATATGTTGCACACACTTGAGCACTTATCGTTGGGATGCCTGACCCCTTTATTATCATCCCGACGTCACGATTCTCGCGCTTCCGTACGTGAGAGTCGCAGCGTCACAATATGGCCAAGCTCCTTCTCGGATGTTGCATTTTGAGTATGGATCTACAAAGGTCCAAGCTGTAGAAGATGAGCTTCGGACCCGAGATTTCATTTCCCACCTCATTCGAGAAAACCTGTAAGAAGCCCAAAACATGATGAAGTATTTTGCTAATTTAAAGAGAATGGACAAAGAGTTGAATGAGGGGGATTATGTTTACCTAAGACTATGCCCCTATCAACAGATGACAGTAGCTATGCGAAGAAATCTTAAAATCGCACCCCGATACTATGGACCTTTTAGGGTTCTTCCTCGGGTTGGGAAGGTGGCATATGAACTTGATCTACCTCCAGAGGCACAGATTTATCCAATATTTCACATATCATGCCTCAAAATGAAGCTAGGAGAAGGGGTTAGGCCATTCTCAAATTTACCATCGTGACTCCCGAAGGAGCTCTCGCACCCGAGCCAACAAAAATCTTACAGATAAGACTCAAGAAAAGAGGACATACCGCAGGAGTAGAGCTACTAGTACAGTGGACTGGCATTGAGGAGAACGATGCGACATGGGAGGACCCCCACTCACTCAGGTGGCGATACCCCAACCTTGAGGGCAAGGTTTTCTAAGTAAGGGGAATTTGTTATGTGTCTAGGATATTGCCCGTGTGTTTCGAAACCTGTCTTTAGTTGTTTTAATTGCGTGTTTGGTAAGCTGTGTCATTTATGTGTTTGTGGACTTGGTCTTTGTCTTGGGCCAGTTTTTGTACGTGGGTCAGTTATTCTGTTATTTAAATTAATTAGTGGGTCGGTTATTTTGCTTCGTGTGTGTGCCAATTATCTCTTGAGGTTGTTATTTGCATATGTATTTATTCAACAGTCATGGAATGAAAGGATAAGCAATTTTTATTTCAAATACAAAGAGTATTGGGAGGCCTTGGCAATAGGGGTTCAATATGTGACACGACTCGTTAATCCAACACAAATACAACATAATAAAAGCGGGTTAGGGTTTAGCTTTAACGGGTTCGGGTCAAAACGGGTTGATCCGTTAAGACACGATTGCTTAACGGGTTGATAACGGGTCAACCCGTTATGATCCGTTAAGAAAGTTGAAATTATAATTATACTCTTATACCTAAAAATAAAATTGTTGAAATTTTAATTTCGATATTTTCTTGTTTCGAATTGTAATTTTAAACTTGTAGTTAGTTTTATATTTTTGTTATAAATATTGTGATTTTAATATTTATATAAAATTATGCTAAATTTAATTAGTTCGAACGGGTTAATTTCGGGTCTGTTCAAACCATTTACATAAACGGGTCAAAACAAATTGGCACGACACGACCCGCTATATTAATGGATTGGATTATGGTTTGAGATTTTGACACGATAAACTTAACGGGTCGAGTTAGGGGTTAGGGTTGACCTATATAGTATAATATATATCTTGACACGACACGAACACAACCCGTTAACACGATTTAACACCCCTACTTGACAACCTCGAATTTTCCATAAAGATTTCTTAATTTCTATTACAAAATTGCAGACTCTGAACAGCATTGGCCTCCATCGATAGCCATAAGTTATGAATAGAAAACGCTATATTTATAAGTTTTTAATAATGCATGGCTTCATGTGTCTTGATAAAATTAATTAAATTAAATATGATAAATTAAATAAATTAATATTTTAAAATTAATATTATTTTATTACTATATAATGAATAAATAGATAATCTGATGTGGAGATTTGATGTGAATGAAATAGCCAAAATTAAATTCATCTCGTGTTATTTTATTGTTATATAATGAAAAAAAAACTATTTTAATATGTGGACTTAATGTGAATGGAACAGCCAAAACTAAATTTATCTCATATTAACTAAAAGTGTCATTTAACTTTGACTAATCCATTAAGAGTGCTCACCAAATACCAGTGAAAGTCATATTTTGACGAATGTCTACTAAATTTCTGCTACATCGGATTAGCTAAACACAATTTATTTGACATATGAGCTACAATGACTTTATCTCTAGAGTCATATATGAAAGGAAATGTAGCATCTTCATTCTAATATTTTATTATTTCTTGTGTTTCCCTTTTCCTTTCCTCTAGTGTAACTTCATCCCTACAGTAACTTCATCTTTAGAATTACTATGCATTCTCTTATTATTAATTATATTTTTTTATAAAATAATATTAATGATCTTTCTTTTAATATTATATAACAATAAAATAATATGAGAAAATAATTATTTTTTGCATCTATCTATAGTCATGCAAAAATTATAATAATATGAAAAAATATGAATACAGTTTTTAATAATTATTTATAAAGCACAAAATAATGCAATAGTCTTATCTTATAACAAATTATAATATAAGTAATGTTTATCTATATAATTTAATTAAATAAATATCAATAATTAAAAATAATAATATTTTATTATCATAGAGAGTATGATGGTTAATTCAATATAGACTTCAAATTTTAAGTGATTGACTAATTCAATCTAAAGCCAATCCTCATGGGTTTGATGTAGCAAGTCATATTTGTAGTTGGCTTTGGTTTTACTGTAGCTCATGGGTTGGATGACTTTGCCTTGACTAATTCAATGCACTCTAATTTATGATGATATAAGTTAAAGAGGAATACTATATGAAATCCTTACACCACATATTTTTATTTAACGAATATTTAATTTGTCGTTTTTGTCATTATATCTAACTACACACATATTTAAGGATTGAGATATGATGACAAAAATAAAATATATCATATGCTAATTGGGTGAAAGTATGTGATGTAAGACTTTTATTTAAAATTTCTCTAATTTAATAACTCAAGTACTATTTGACTTATCCAATAAAGTCAAATTCAATATGAATGCTCTTATAGAGGGGAATTCATCCCTAATTTGGTTGCTCAGCATTTGATGATCTGAGCTATTTTATCAATGGTGATTATCAAATTTTGGTAACATGATATCCTCTTACGAGTTGTTTGGATAGTAAGACATTATAAGATAATTTTAGATAAAAGTTGAAAGTGGAATAAAATATTATTTTTTAATATTATTATTATTTTAAATTTTAAAAATATGAATTATTTATTATATTTTGTGTGAAAATTTAAAAAAATTATAAAGATCAGATGATATAAATTGAGAGTGTTTCTCATTCCAAACGACTATTTATTCAAAGAGAGCACTGCATTATATAAATAACATAAATACTGTTTGTGAGAAGGGCAATGTATGATTATATTAATCATCACGTAGTATCAAATTATAATCGAGAAATATTTATTTATTTTTAACTTATATATAAATAATTTAATGTCATATTACGATATGATAATTAAAAGAGCATGAATATTATTTTTGTTTATAAAAATAAGTTAAGCTGTTTAAAACATAAAAAATTTTATTTTTTAAATGTCGGACCTACTAAATAGCAAAGTAATGATTTTCATAAGTTTTAAATATAAAATTTTAGTATATATATATTTTTTGTTGTAAAAAAATAGATTTTTAGTATATCAGAGCATTCTCATCTAGATAAACAATTTTTTTCTCAAATTTTAGTTAAAAATTGTATTTCTCTATTTTTTTTTTAAATTTACTCTTCTTTTCAAAACTTCCTACATTATACTTTCTATCATTTTTCTATTTTATTAAAATAATATCTTTTTATTTATTTATTTATTTATTTTTTATACTTATTTATTTGTACATTTTTAACTATTCAGTTTTTTTTTTCTTTCAGAAAAAAGCTGAATAAATCTTTTTAACATATTTTTCTTTTCTTATTTTCGTAAGTATTTAATTATTTGTTGTACCCATATGAATTTTTTTAAACTATTTATTTCTCTAAACGATAATATGTTTAGAAATCAGTGTTTTCTGAACAATAATATTTACAAAAATCATATTTTCACAAATGGTTTTTTTTTTAAAAAAGTTTGATCATCTTAATGGTAATATTTTTTAAAAAAATTTAATTATAACAAATATGAGTATAAAAAAAGTATCAATGATTTGAAGAAAAATTTGTTTTACAAATTAGAATAAAATATTTATAAAAATTAATTTAAAAATAAATAATAACTTCCTATATTTAAAGAGATAATCTTAAACTCATCTCATAAAATAAGCATGAGTTATTGTCAAGAAGTTCAAACTTTTTACTAAAGTTTAGGGAGTTTGATGGTATAGGCATCTAATGCGGATGCTCTTCTGAAAATGTAAAAAAAAAAAATTTATTTATTAGTGTAATTTATTTTTTATAAAAATATATATTTAAAATTTTTTTATTTAAAATTTTTATCTAATATTGCTCTAAATAATTAAATAAAATACTTTTTGCAGAGAGATGAAAATAAACAAATGTTTCGGAATAAAATCTAGCGTTGAAGTTGTGAAAAAAATTGATCCCTATTCTGAATATTTGGTTTTATTTATTTTTGTTAGTGAATTGGTTTCACTTTTTTTCCTCCCATTTTTCGTATTTCTTTTTTTTGTCGTCGGTGTTCCACGCTTTCCTTCTTCCTCTTGTGATTTGACATCACAATTAACCCGAATTGAAGTGTGCGTCAAGTCCGTTTCGTACACTTAAAACCAGCCGTCCGGATCTCTCCGATTGGTGGACGCCAGCACCTTCTTCCAATCCAGTTTATTCAACCACGCGCACGAGCATGCTTTCACCGGATCGTCCGGTCACCTTAACCTCCTCACTCACCTAACCGGTAACACCTCTTTACATTCACCTTCCTTCCAGGGACTTCGAAAGCGTGTGTAGTAGCCTGGGTAAATTAATTTCACCTGCTGCGCAGAACAATGAAGCTCCACAAACGTGTCGATAGTCTATTGGCAATCATGGACCAATCCGTCATTTCTCAAATCAATTTGGGCTGGGAAAGGTTTCGATTGTGAAGTATCCCCCGATCAATTGTGGCCAGCGCATTTGATTGCATATGACACTTGCAACGAGGACGCACGATATTTCTACCTTCCAAATTTTTTTTTTGTAAATGACCTTTCAAATTTTAACATCCATTAACGTGAATTTAGGTTGAATTTCCACAGAATTTGACCCCAAGACTGCGGTTAAATTATTACAAGAGCGTTCAGTTCGTGTTGTCGCTTTCTACTGCCGAGGCACACATTACCCAGTGAATACTTGCCACGTTTGCCTACAGTTGCTGGTCCAACGAAAAACTTTCTGCGAATGACCTATCTGCCCTCATCTCGTTACGTGGCACGATTCCAGTGACCACTGTAAAAGGTATTGCGCTACCTTTTGTTTTTATATATACTTAGATTTAAAGAGATATGGACAAATTAAAAAAATATTACACCAATTAATAAAAGTAATACAAGTTCCTCTCAAAAAATTAAAAAAAATAAAACAATAGTAGTACAAGTTAAGTTTATATTAAAAAATACGTTCTTTACTTGAGTCTATTATGTTTAATTAAATTTATCTGTGGTATATTTTACGTGTTTGTTTATATCTAAAATTATTAAAACAAATAAATAATTTATATAATATTAAAATTTACAAAAAAATTATTATTATAAAAAAATTATATCACTTCACTTTTTATTTAATAAAATTTATTATAAAAATATAATTCGATAAAAAATTACTTAGAATATTTCGTACATGTTAATATAATAAAATAACATAAAAAAAAACGTTATTCTGAAATTATATATCGTGGAACTTTGAAGCGAGACAGGAACTTTGATGCAAAATGGGGATAGGATAGGCGATTATATCAAAAACAAAACAAAAAATGATTATGACGTTTTTCAAAAGAAAAGTAGTTTAGTTAATTATTATTTAATTTTTCCATGAGAAAGCAGAACATAGGAATTGGAGATGGAAGAAGAAGACCAAGCACTTCTCTCCGTCCCTTTCTCGCTTTTTCTCACAACTCTCTCGCTCCGATAAGATTTCCTGAAGATTTTCTCGGACTCCAGATACTCTCGCTGCAAGCTCTTAGATCTGCTTCACAACTCAACTGCATGGCGCTTGCCTCACTTCCTCAACTGGAAGAAGACTATCTGGTAAGATTCGCTCTGAGCAGAGCCTTTCCACTAAAAGATTGATTTTGGACTCTGCTTGATTATCTTGTACTTGATCTCTCTCCGACACCAAATCCTTGCGGTATGGGGAAGTGTGATCACGTGGAGGAAGATGCTCTTCGCGAGCTGTTTCTAGTTTTGGTTTTTTTGCAATCTTTTAAAGCTTTAGCTAAACATAGGTAAATACTTGCTTTGAATCGGAGTTCGCTACTGTGCTTGGATTTCTTTATGATTGTATCGGCCGCTATGATTATGGTTGCTGTTTCTTACATGCTTTCATTATTGGTGTTTTTTTTTTCATTTTCTTTTTTGAAATGTTTTTCTATATTTGATTAATATTTTGCCGGAGTTAGTGACTATTGGAGTACTTGTACGATCGCCACTGCGATGGTTTCTTTGATCCTCATTGTCCGATGGTTTCTCAGTTTCAGAATGTTAAGATTCGGTCTCTTGATTTTCTTAAACCTATGCAAACAGGCGATGACATATACTGGCAGTTTAATTTGTGTTTTAGGTTATTTTCGTTGCTTTCGTTTTGTAACAAGGAACAGTGTTCACCTTGGATCCTAAAAATGAAAAACCAAAGTTTTGAAATTCATCCTCTTTATTGATTCCTTTAAAAATCATTGCTTTATTTTTCCTACAATTTCTCAGTAGCCGAACATAGCACAATTTGTTTCTCCATAATTTTTCATGTAAAGCAGTTCTTTTAAATTCATGAAAAAAATGAAGTTTGTGTATTATGTTTACTGGGTTTGAGAACCTAAGTAAAATGAGAAAGATCAAGAACCGGACAGTGAATAGTACCCGTGATGGATTTCCCACGCAGTTTGATACCTTTTATAGCTATTTGAAGTATGCATCTGGAAATAAAGGGAAGTGTATGAATATGGATTCTGAGATAGGGAATTGCAATCATAATCCTGCACTTGTCGGATTATTTTACTTGGATTCAATGTTCTTTTTGTCTTGAAAAACCTCCAGTTTTACTTTGATTCCTTTTAATTAGCTTGATTCATTTTCCAAAAATGGTAATCAATCCTAAACTATAACTGGTTTTTATATCTAAAAACTATTTTCTGCTTGTAATTCTCATAACGTCCAGAGACTTACAAGCCCAGGTTTCTTTTGATTCTGGTTAAATTTGGTCATACATTTTCTAAATAGTGTCTGCAAGGGGTTTCTGCTGGGAGTTCCATGGAGGGATATATATTATTTTTTATAAGTTTTCGTGTTGATTTAATGCTTATTGTATATTTTGAACCTTATTGTTGTTATTATTTGGTTCAGATGTCCGGCAAATGAAAGAATGTGCTGTGGATCAGAGTGGTTAAAACTCAGATCATTCCCAACATCGAATTCTATATTTATTGATGAAAGTACACCCTCCAGCGTAGACATGAACCACTTGACTATTGAAACGGAAGATACTTTTGCTAGTTTGCTTGAACTTGCTGCTAACAATGACATTGAGGGCTTCAAAAGATCAATTGAGCGCGATCCTTCTGGTATTGACGAGATTGGTCTGTGGTATGGTCGAAAGAAAGGCTCAAAGCAGATGGTTAATGAGCACAGAACACCTCTGATGGTTGCTGCTACATATGGCAGCATTGATGTCATGAAACTGATACTTTCTTTGTCAGATGCTGATGTAAATAGACCCTGTGGCCTTGATAAAAGTACTGCCCTTCACTGTGCTGCCTCAGGTGGGGCTGTAAATGCTGTTGATGCTGTGAACCTGCTTTTGGCATCAGGAGCTGATGTAAATTCGGTAGATTCCGATGGCCATTCTCCTATTGATGTTATTGTCGTTCCTCCAAAATTCCAAGATGCCAAATTGACCCTTGAACAACTCCTTAAACCTAATGGTTCTGATGTAGAGCGCAAGCTGACGATCTTAACAGGCACTATGAGTTTGAATTCCCCACCCCTTTCATCTTCCCCTGAGAATGGGAGCCTGTCTGTGTCAGATTTCACTTCGCTAACAAAGATGAATTTCAGCGATCTCCCCATATATTCCATGTCGGAGAAGAAAGAATATCCTGTAGACCCATCTCTCCCTGATATCAAGAATAGCATCTATTCAACTGATGAATTCCGAATGTATTCATTCAAGGTGCGGCCTTGCTCTCGTGCCTACTCTCATGATTGGACTGAGTGCCCATTTGTTCATCCAGGGGAAAATGCTCGAAGAAGGGATCCAAGGAAGTTCCATTACAGTTGCGTCCCTTGTCCTGATTTCCGAAAGGGGGCTTGCAGGCGTGGAGATATGTGTGAATATGCTCATGGGGTCTTTGAGTGCTGGCTGCACCCTGCTCAGTATCGAACTCGTCTTTGCAAGGATGGTACCAATTGTGCAAGGAGAGTCTGCTTTTTTGCCCACACCACTGAGGAACTTCGGCCACTATATGTCTCTACTGGTTCTGCTGTTCCCTCTCCTCGCTCAAGTACTTCTGGAGCCGGAGCCATGGATTTTGCTGCAGCCATGAGCCTCCTGCCTGGCTCCCCTTCATCGGTATCTGTTATGTCCCCTTCACCGTTCACTCCACCCATGTCTCCATCTGCTAATGGCATGTCACATGCAGCTTGGCCCCAACCAAATGTCCCAGCCTTGCATCTACCGGGAAGCAATCTTCATTCCAGTCGCTTGAGATCTTCACTTAACGCTAGAGACATTCCTACAGAGGACTTTGATATGTTGCCAGATTTTGATTTGCAGCAACAGCAGCTCTTAAATGATCTATCTTGCCTCTCTCAACCATCAATGAGTTCTAATTCTCTGAATCGTTCTGGTCGGTTTAAAACTCTAACCCCTTCGAATCTTGATGATCTATTTTCTACTGAGAGCTCTTCTCCTCGATATGCTGACCAAGCATTGGCTTCAGCTGTTTTCTCCCCAACACACAAATCAGCAGTTCTTAATCAATTTCAGCAGCAGCAGCAGAGCATGTTGTCACCAATCAATACAAACTTCTCCCCAAAAAACGTTGACCATCATTTATTGCAGGCCTCTTTTGGTGTTCCGACTTCAGGGAGGATGTCTCCCCGAAGTGTGGAACCTATCTCACCTATGAGCTCTCGGGTATCGATGTTAGCTCAACGTGAGAAGCAGCAACAGTTTCGCTGCCTCAGCTCACGGGAACTTGGCTCCAACTCTGCTTCCATTGTTGGGTCCCCTGCAAATTCTTGGTCGAAATGGGGATCCTCAAGTGGGAAGCTGGATTGGGCTGTTAGCACAGAAGAATTAGGTAAGCTCCGCAGGTCATCTTCATTTGAACTTGGGAACAATGGAGAAGAGCCAGATCTATCATGGGTTCAGTCACTTGTCAAAGAATCTCCAACTGACATCAAAGACAAGCTAGTGACACCTGTCTCTGATGTTGCTGCTACGTCCAGTGAGGTTTCAAATATGAACGCACAAACAGAATCAGTTGATCATGCTGTGTTGGGAGCATGGCTGGAACAAATGCATCTTGAACAAATGCAGCTAGATCATCTTGTGGCTCAGCAAAATTGAAACCATTTTTGCTGATTTCTGAGGTAGTAGACAACAGAAAGGTTTTGGTAAATAACATATGCCGTTCCAGATTTTGTTGGCTGGGAGTGTGAGTAAGGTGGTAACAGTAACAAAGGAAGAAAGCAAGGGAGAAAGATGTTTGAAAAACGAAAAGAAGATTCATTTTCGCTATTTATTACAACAGAAGTTAGATAGGGTGAGAAACCCTCTGGGTTATATTCAGAAGAATGAACCCAGTCTAAGTGGTTTTTGGCTTCCAATATTTCCGAATATTAGGTTTATATTACTGTCATTTTTTCCCCATCAAGTTCCATTAGGATGAAACTCAGGGCCCAAGCCCCCCCGCCCTTTTCCCCTTCAGCGATTATCACCTCAAGGAGGATCTTTCTGTAGAGTATAAAGTCTTGCGTCTGGTCCAATTTTTGGGGATAATGCAGAGGAGGTTTGTTTCTGATATAATTTAGGAACAATAATGGGGGGCGGGTTCCGGTAGGTGGAAACAGATAGTTTCTTGTAGAAGTGATGATTCTATGAGGATGTGACATCCAGTTAAAGCGGACTGCTATTGTACTCCATTATTTTAGCTTTTTTTTCCCTTCTTTCTATGTAGTTGCTTTTTATTCCCCCTTTATTTATTTTTTAACTGTTGGTTCCAATTTGTACTAATCCCTCTTTTTATATCCAATTGAAGTGGGTTTTGATTAGTGGGTTATCATCAGTATTGGCTGGGACCTCACGCCGGCTGTGGTGGATTCCAAACCCCAGTGGTGGGGTTTGGGGATTATTATGTGGATGTGGGATGTTGATGTGGAAACTGCCATTAATATGAGATCCTATATGTAGATGGTGGATCGGCCTGCTTTGGTTAAGACTTTTTAATGCAAAGCCAGGTAGATCATACTATGGAAGAGAGAGAATCTTCAATTTTGGTGCTCATAGGTGGAAGAGAGAGAACTTTATGAAAGCGATGGAGTATTGTTCTTCACTCGAGGTCAATGGCATTCGAGGGTATCATTTAATGTGATCTGATCTAGTCTAGTCGAAATTAGTAACTGTCTGCTATTAGAAATGAATTTTACAGAAATTTTTGTATAAATTTCCATTCTATATACTATACTGATGTCTTACAAAAACCCAACTCTTCTCGTGAGGTTTGTATCTATGGCAATGTTCATTATTTTGAGGTGCAATGTTGATCGATTTTTGTGTGGTTTTTTTTATTTTTCCATGATAGCAAAAGAAAAATGGTAATGCAAAGAGGCTGAAACAAAAAAAATGAGAAAAGTGGGGAAGAACCCTGAAAGGTGGGTTCCTTGGTGCAACGATTTTGATGGGTGCTTTTCACTATTAATGCTATAAGAAAATTGTTTATTTGTAATAAGTTATATTTAGTAAAAATGATTATTTTCTGTTAAAATGATTATGTTTTTGTTGTAAACAATCGTTATTGTCTTAAATAATCGATCATACCAAAATGATGACATTTTACCTTTTTATTAGCGTTACTTCTGTTAATTAATAGGAAAGCAACAAAAAGGAATTGTGTTGAAAACTTTGGTAAATTCTCCACCTGCATGCCTTTGTCTCCTTCCTCTTCTTCCTGACCTTTCGGTGCCTAGGTTGAAAACATATCTTTTTCAAGAACTTGTGAGGAGAAGGACGAGGAGCCGGCAAAAGATGCATACAAAAATAAATAAACCGAAAGAGTTTTCATGACCGGACGTGGACTGATATGGACCATTAAGTAGACACAGATTAAAGGAATATTAAAAAAAAAAAAAAAATCTCTTTATCATAAAGGGATCACGGAAAAGAATTTGATCGCCACGAATATCTTAACATTCATCTTTTTTCCCCTTTGTTGGAAGATATGTAGTAGCCCTTCTTCCACTTTTTCATCCATTTTATTTGTTTTAAGGAAAAAAAAAAAAAAAATCTCCCTCCCTCTTGTACCATTTTATTTATTTCTTCTTTGACACTTGCTTTGATTTCAGATAGACCTTGTGCATCTAAAAATTATTATACGAAATGGGATGAGATTTTAAATAAAAATGGCGTCCCCAAAAAATAAAAATAAAAATGCATTCAAAAGCCTTGCCAAAATTGGTCAATTATAAATGTTCTGTCAAATCAGCTGCGTCAGTCTCTGCGTGGAAATGAATCAGATAGGCATTTATATTGGTGTGTTTATGCAATTTTTCATAGACAGATGAGTTGAATTATGGAGCAAAACTCGTACCATTTTAGATCGCTATTTGCCATTTTGTGAGTGTATCCTTTTGTGAGAAATTTGAGGGATCTTGCCGTCTTGGTCGTACCATTTCACATGGGAGCTATCAAGCTTGTATAACCAAAGTAGTTCATTTTTCTTGCAATGATTCAGACGAACCTTTAATTATTTGCAGTAAATACTCGTACAAGCCCGTAAAATAATTTGCAAGCTTGGCTATATTTCTCCCCCGATAAATGGAACCAAGTTTATATCATTTTTCGCAAAACATCAAAATAAGGATTTAGAAATTAGAGTTATTCTATTTTTATGTCGGTGTGTAGAACACACAATCTACATCACTTAAATGATAAGATTTGATTTGTAAAATTTAAATTTTAAAATTTATCTTTCAAATCAAATTATATTATTTAAACACTTTATTAGATGTATTATATACACCGACTTTATAATATGATTTTTCTAAAAAGTATGCCTAGTACTTAAAACTTAAACTCAGAATTAAGGAAGACCCATCATAACTCAAGAAAAAACTATTAGATGGTGATAAATTATATATTATGTTATAGGTTCTTATTGAAAAATTATACTCATAATCCCCATATCATACATTACACATAAGTTTTTTTTTTCCTTATCAAATGTGTGGTGTATTGATGATAGGTAGAAGAAATCAATTATTTTAAGGAGAATAAAATTTAAAAAAATTAAAATAAGTGTAGTGTAAGTGTGTGAGATGATGATCAAAACTCTATTTCTGTCTTATAGTATAATATTATATTATTAGAGTAACAAGAGTCCGTACTTTTTATAATACTTGATTACCCATGAGTCCATGGGCCATAACTCATGAGAATGGACTCACGAGGTCCATAACTTGGTTTTATGCCCTACATATACCAGAAAAAAGAGAGAGGAAGGCTGACTATGGACCTGGAAAAAGGGCTTAGCTGTGGGCTGGCTCTTTATAGATTAACGCCCATAAAGTAGTAGAAATTGACAGAAACATTTTAGTGAAGAGTAGTGAGAATAATAGTGAAATAGTAATAAATAATGATTTGGTAGTTTGAAAATATCTGAAAACAGTTCTATTTTCAATCAAACCCACTTGTTAAAGCTCACTTATTGTATAAAATATAGACAAGAGCTTGGCCTAATAGTTCCAGTTTAATGAAGAAGTTTAATAAAAAGAATTTATGTTCTCTTTATGAACCTAATTTATCTTATAAAATCAGTTTTATAAGAGAGAATGACTCATTCCTTATAAACATATCTAAAACTTTATCTATAGGTAATGTGAAATTATTCCTCAACGCTTTCCTACATGTGCAGGTTAGTATTTTTTTCTAGTATTTATCACAGGATAAGTAATGTGAGCCTCTATTCATCCTGTGGTAGGTTTTGATATCATAAAGAAATTCATAATTCTAACTCATCTCATAAAACTGATTTTACAAGAAATAATTGTTCTATTCTTATAAATATGCACAAGATTTTATTCACAAAAAATGTGAGATTATTTAAAACAACCCCCGGCCGCCTTTGAAGGTGTACTTTCCATCCATTCAACTACAATCCATAAGTTGAATTGCATTTTGGAAACCAAGCCAAACATCTCAGTCAGTGGACAGAGACGTATTTTTTTGAAAGGTGGAAAGAGACATGTTGAATCCCATTGCAACCCCATGTCATTTATAAAAAGAAAGCAACACATTAGAATAATAAGAAACCTTGTAAATATATAATTGGCTAATAGCTTTGGATAATGTGAGGAGCCATTGTCAGCTTTTAATGTTTGGATTGGGTTGTCAATGAATACCACCTTTTAAGGCCACCACCAAAGCCACCTGTCTAGCTTAAGTTGTCTCACTTGACAGCGATCCAATCACGACAGTTTATAATTATAGTTACAGGTTGGGAGAGGTTCTCTTCATATATTTGGATCCAACCCTTTTGATGGTACCCCCGTTACCTTCTTTCATGTCATCTCCAAATAATATTTATTTCTATTCGGAATACAAACAAATGACAATTCCTTAGAGCAATTTATAGATCTTTCCCTCTTTTCTTTTATAAGGGGCATGCAATGTGGTGGGCACGTCCTCTAGCTCATGTTGCATCTTTGAGGTAGAATACTCTTTGGTGTAACATCGTAAATTCGTATAAGAATATTTTATATCATCTGTAAATAATAATAAAATATTTATAAATAGTAATAAATTAGTATAAGAAAGTGTAGATACAAAAGTTTGGCTAGAACTAAATGACTTAATTGATAAGTTGGATAGGACTAGGTGACTAAAATGATAAGGTTTATCTTATCATTGTATTTGTAATTATGGATGAATGTAAAATAAATATTGACTTTATCTATAACAACATCGAATTTATCTAAAAGTCTTATAGGTTGTTTAGATAAGTCATTTATGTGAAATTCAAGTTCATAAGGATTTACATTTATCCAGAACAGAAGTTGGACATAAATCAATTACTACAAAAAAGAGTTATCGCGACATGTCAGTAATCCGTCAGGAAACGTTCTCGTGACTATCTCTGCCTGTCAATAGAATCCTACTTCAACTGGGACTCTTTTCAGATTGTTTATTTAAAGGATCATATTGGTTAGGATTGGTAGAGATTCAGATCTACATATTTTCTAGAGCACTTTTTATTGCATATTTTGATGAAAAAATTTCTTAGTGAGTTTTCATATTTGTGATATCTCTTTGAGTGTGATCGTGCTTCATCTGTGAAGCATCAACGATTGGATTTCAGCCACTGAAGTTTCAGGAGGAAATGTAATATTTGAATATCGCTAGAAGTTCTGGCTACTACCGCGGTAGGAGACAAACGGATTGTTTGTCTGGACAAGTAATAAAGTCAAGTTATAAAAATTTTGTAATTGATAAGTACTTGTAATTGATTTTCAAATAATAAGATTGATTTTCTTGGATTTGGCTGTCCCGTAGGGTTTTACCTTTAAAGAATTCTTTAAAAAATGTTCCTTCGTAACTAATCGTTGTATCATACAAGTTTATTTATTTTATGTTATTAATTGCATACTTGAAGACTAACCAATTTGTTGAGTGAATTGGTAGATATTTCTGTTGCATTATCATACAGGGATATTTGGATAATTTCAAAAAGAATGAAAAGTAAAATAATTATATTTTTAAAAGGTTGTAGATCCCGTATATAAAGAAGTATTGAATTAAAATAAAATCGTGAACTCAATTAATATCCTTAAATTTCAAATTTCAAATTTCAAATTTCAAATGGGCCTTAAAGTTATTGTGTTCACCTGCGCAGGGAATTTGGGGCCACGAGCACAATCTCTTGCAATCTATCTGAATTGCTTGCAATTTGAGCAGGGAATTACATGGGATTTGATGGTTTGTGCTTTCGACATCCGACTCTCAAGCATTCAAGGATCTTAATTCCCTCCTAGTTGGAATATTGGGAGATGAGAAAGTATAAAGTTGCCAGGTTTTAAGCTGTTCAAACTAAACTTGGTTTTCTTCAGGCCAGCAAAATTTTATATTATTTTCCGGGAAAATAATTTGCAATTACTTGATTGACTATGAACTTATCTCAGGCACAGTTTTGCATCTTAAACGAAGCTTCTGTATTTTTTTTCTCAAGCGTCGATTGAGGGGCGAAGTCAAGAGGGGCAAGCCCCCCATGACTAAAGAAATGGGAGAAAGAACGTGAAGATTTGTAGTACTTCTCCAGCAATTACCCTCCAATTAAGAATCCTTTAAGCCGCGAAAATAAGGAACCTCCAAAATAAATGTAAATCGTTAACTTAAATGCTTGAAAGTAAAACTGTGATTAAGGTTACGTCTGGGTAGTGAGGTGATCTCAGATAATCTGTAAATAATAGTGAAAATATTATGAAAAAATAATTGTAAAATATTAAAAAATAGTCAATAAAAAAAATTAGTGAAAAATATGTAAAAATTAATAATAAAATATTGAATAGCAGTGAAGTAACTGTCTAAAGACAATCTAAGATCTCGTTTGATTACACAGTTCAGATGAGATGAGATGAAATTAGATAATTTTATATATCCAAACTGAACCTAAATCAATACCGCACATAACAAACAATCATATTGACCAACTATTCTCATGCATGGTAAGAGAATATTTCTCTCTTTTTTGTGAAAATTAGTTGATATATAGTGAAAAGTAGTCTTGATAATTTTTTTATGTATATTTTGTTGTACAATTTATTTTTATTTTTATATTTTATTATAGAGAACTTAGAATAACGATTAAAAACATTTTTTTAGAGATGAAAACTTATTTTAATATTTTAAAATACTTTTGATTGAAAAAGATTTAAAAAAAAACAAAATAATAGTTTAGTTTTTTTTAATAGCATATAATAGTTAGGTCTTGCGTTTGATGTTTGAAATTGGAATGATTCTACACATTATCTCTATACTACATTGTTATACATTATAAACTACACTTGATTTTTTTTATTTTTTAAAATAAACTAATTTTATTTTTACTAAATTAATTTTATTTTTCTACTCATCATACATATATTATACTATTTTAAAAAAAATTATGTGCAGTAAGTTTGAAGCAGTAAGAGGTTGAGCTGGTTGCCTGTGTTATAAGAAGGCAATGGCTCAAGAGGAACAATTGCATTTTTGAGGATAAGTTCCTTGACCCCAAGGGAGTGATGAGATCTGCTATGGAAGGGTATAGAGAGTATGTTGCTGTACAAGAGCAAAGAAAGTGTTTGCAGAGGTCTGGTACCAGTTGTAGCAGGGAAGAAAAATGGACAAAACCTGAGTCTTTATGGGTAAAGGCAAATTGCGACGCATCTGTTAGTGCTGCTACGAAGAAGGTGGGTACAGGGGTGGTTATTGTAGATGCAAAAATTTGGTTAGGATTAGGTGATTAAGTTGATAAGTTTGGATATGATTAGGTGCCTAAAATGATAGAGTTAATTCTATCATTAAGTTTATACTTTTGGATGAATATAAATGAGTTATTGACTTTATCTATAACAATATTAAGTTTAGTTATGAGGTATTAGAGGTTGTTTAGATAAGTTATAAGTGTGAAAATTGAGTCCATAAGGATCTGCATTTATCCAGAGTAGAAGATTGAATTGAAATCAGAAACTGCAGTGAAGAGTTATTGCGGGTGTCAGCATTCCGTCATGAGACGTCTTCGCGACAGATTCACCCCATCAACAGAGTCCTACTGAAACTAAAACTTATTTCAAATTGTTTATTTAAAAGATCCTATTGGTTAGTATCTGCAGAGATTCATATATGGATATTTTCTAAAGTAATTTTCAGTATATATTTTGGTGAGATAATTCTTTAGAGAATTTTCATATTGTTTATCTTAAAGAGTGTGATCGTGCTTCATGTTAGAGAATTGATTGGTCGACTTTCAGCCACTGGAGTTTCAAGAGAAAAGTCAATGTTTAAAGATCGTTATAGGTTTTGACTGTTATTGTGGTAGAAGACAAATGAGTCATTTATCTGGTCAAGTAAGAGTATCAATTGACAAAGGTTTATAATTGAATTTTATTTGTAATTAATTTTCAAATAATAAAATTGACTTTTATGGATTTGGTTGTCCCTTAAGGTTTTACCTTTAAAGAATTCTTTAAAAGGTTTCCCTTCAATACCAATTTTGGTGTTATGCAATTTATTTACTTTATATTAATGACTAACTAATTTAATGATTAATGACTAACTAATTTATTGAGTGAATTGGTAGATATTTTCGTTGCATTACGAGAATACTTGGATAATTTCATTTATAATGGATCAGGAAGGAGAGGTTATGGCCTCTTTGTGCACTGTGGTGAATTGCTTGCAAGATCCTACAGAAGGGAAGCTCTGGTACTGAGAAGAGCTATTTTGCTTTGTGATGAGCTCGGTTTCTCAAAGGTTATATTTGAAGGGGATTCACAAGTGATGGTTAAAGCTGCTAACAACAAGGTTGGTCTATCTGCAGATTATGGGAATGTGGTGGATGAGGTGAGGGGTTGGCTGGATACCAGATAGAACGTTAAGTTTGTACACAGGGGCCTAATAATGTAGCTCACTTACGTGCTAAATTAGCTTTTAATTTTCCTATAGAAATGGTCTGGATTGAAGAAGACCCTATAGAGATTTTACATACGCTCCAGTTAGAGAAATACTGTAATGGATGACTTGGTATATGATATGAATGAAACACGAGGTATACTTTTCAAAAAAAAAAAAGAATTTTCTAATTCAAATATCGTATTCTCGCGACCTAACGTTCCCGACTCCAATCCGTTGGTCCAAGTCTTCCCGCTCATTCCCGATAGGGCAAGAGGCTGCCTTTTTTTTCTTCATTTTCCGTGGCAAGTACAAGGTGGTCTGCGTCGACCGACGACCATTCTCAAGTACTCTCTCTCTTACCACCGGTCCACTTGGCTGCTTTATAACCCATAACTCCGTTGCCACTTTGTCAACTAGACCCACACACTGATTTTTATGATTATTCAAGTGTTTATAAATCTTATACTACCTTGCCAATAATAAATACGAATTTCAAAATAAGTAATGATTATTCATGTTCAAATTATCTGTACTTATTCAAGTGTTTAAAAAAAAAAAGAGAAAAAAACACACAAATTCTAAATTTTCAATTATATTTATTATTTGATAATGATTCATTTTTATAATAAATAAATAAATAATCGTTTAGAATGTGATAAAAAACAAGACAAATGTGAGATGACGAGGGACAACAAATATTGCTCTTTGGTATTATATATAGTGCGTACCCATTTATACGGCAGAATGAAGCCCAATCCAATCCATCCCAAAAACAACAGGAGAAAAACAAGTTTGCACAGGTAAAACTCGTGCCCTCCCCTCCGATAACTCAACTGCCGTCATCACACATCATACAAATTCGATACCGAAAAGAAGAAGAAACAAAACACAAACACCATCCATATCGATAAACCACAACATCGAGTTTCTCGATGCTGCAACTATTGTTCGCGGTGGCCTTCTCGGCGGTGCCTTTGACCCTGTACGTGCCGCCGATCCGAAGCCTTAACCTGTTCGTGGAGACCATAGAGGACGTTCTCCGCCAGACCACCGTCCTCACTGTCCGGGCCTACCCTCGCATACGCCTCGCCTTCTCTCGCCTCCTCAGCTCCTTCCTACGCCCAATCTCCAGGAGGTAGACTGCCCACTAGAAGACATGCACACAAATTTTCTCTTTTTTTTTTTTTTTTTTTTCCCGTCAGTCTTCTTTTCATTTTCGGTGGGTGTATGGTGCTACCGTGCTGGTGTTGTTTTTGTGATATGGGATTAAATAGTTAATTTAGGGGGTATAATCTTCGGGATGATTCCTTCACCTGACCCTTAATAGTATGAATTGGGATTTTTTATAGAGTTAAAAGTTTTTGCCTTTTTGGAAGTTTTATCATTATTATTTGCCTTGTCGGTGTTGTTAATTTTGGGATCAATCCCATGATGTTATTTGGGTTTGCTGTACATGGACTAATGTTGTTGTTTTTTCTTTTTTTGAGAAGGACTAATGTAGTTCTTACAGATTAGACTTATTCTCGCATTTGGGTGTTTTCAGATTGGGTTGCTGAACTGATTCATGGGGTAGTTGTTGGTTGTCCGACTTTAATTAGGTTTTTGTTCTTGAGGAATTCTCATGGCATGAAGAGAATCCGAGTTGAATTTTGTTGCGAGCCATGGGTCTTTTTAGATTAGCATAATTTTCAACTAATCCACAGCAATTCTTCCTATCGTGATATTGTCGTTTAGATGTTTGTTGGATGGAAAATGATAGGCCTCCAACCGGACTACAGCTCTTCTACAACCCGAGCGACATATCATCTCAAAGTAAAAAAATACGGTTTTTAGATATTGCATCCTGTATATCTGCTTTTCTTCTTCCAGACTTCAAATCTGTGGAAAACCCTTGCTTCAAGGTTTTGAACTTGAACATATTACAGCGTGAAAACATCACTTCTCGAGATCTTAAGGTTCCATAACTTTGCAGCTAAACTTTCCTTCTTCCTTCACCATTTTTTATCAACTCCCAGATAGAAATCGCTGTTGAGAAGACAGAAAAAGATGAGAATGAAGTATTGAACTTTCTGGATCATGTTGCCTCTTGGTTTCGACATGCTTCCAGCTTCTTCTTCTTTATTCCTTTTTTTTTTTTTTAGTTGTCTCAATGTAAACAATACTCCCGATTAAAAAATAAGATTCTTTGTTTTCACTTGATTGAGAAGCTCGATTTTACTGTGTATTGCCGAGAAGATGGAGAACAAGTTGATTTTAATGGCTGAATTTGATAGGCTATGGAAGAATTATTTTATTCTCAAGTCGGTGTATAGAACACGTCATGTTATTTAAATTGTAAAATCTGATTTATAGAATTCAAAATTCAAAATTTATCTTGGAAAACGACTTATACTACCAAAGCAGTGTGACATATATGTCATCACCATGGGTAGTTTTCCTTTCTCTGGCCAGGCTTGTTGACATTTACTTCCCACATTAGCTAATTGCATTGTTAAAGTTCAGATTTTATGAAGTTAGCGTGTAACTCATCTTTGTAAAAAATTTATGTAGACGTAATAACTCTGTAGAGAGTCAATTCGAGGTGGGGACATTTATCATTTATTTCACTTTTCGATTTCTATGTGTAGATTAAATAGTTCAATGAAATATGACTAAATAACATTGCCAACAAGTTTTCACCAATTTTTGCCCCTTGAAATCATGGTTTGACCAGAATGAGTGTCTTAATAATCACACCTTAACTGAATATTATATAATTTGTCAAAAATATGATAATTTAAAATATAAATTGCCAATTTTGATAATTTATTCGTTTGGATATAGAAACGATCTCATCTCATTATTATAATTTTTTCAAATTTTTAAATAAAATATAATAAATAATTTAACTTTTTTAAATTTTAAAAAAATAATAATATTAAAAAATAATATTCTAATAATATTTTATTCAACTTTTATCTAAAACTATCTGACCTTATCTCACTATCTAAATGAGGCCTTAAGATACAATTATAATTCAAAACTATGATAATAGTGTTTCGATAATATCATAATATGTACTTATATATCATAGTTCACACAAAAATATATTTTTGTGTGAATATACTCATTAGGAATATACTTTGCCAACTCATCATTATCTCATTTTTAGGTAAATATCTGTTTAAAAAATATGAAGATTTAATTATTATTTAACCTTGACATCTCAATGTAAGAAGATAGTGATTGAAAGATGTTGTAGGCTCATCAAGCACCACTCAATATGTTTTGCAATTTTTGAATAACAATATTCTATAGTCCAACACCAAGTTTTGAAGACTTTGTCAATTTAGGTAAGAAAATAAATTCATGAAAACTTTTGTTTGTTTACTTATTTGTTTGAAGGAGACGTTTTCAACTCTTCAAAAAATAAATCCATAAATACTAAGAAAGCAAAGGAGAGAATATGGAAACCTTTTCTCCATATATTTATTTTACTTTCTCAATTCCACATTATGCCTCTTTTTATTTTTTTAGAGTTATTTTATCTACAAAAAAATTTTATAAAAGTAAATTTATAAACGATTTGATGATGTACAAAGCAACACTTCTATTATTTTTTTCAACTATCTAAATATATTTCTTAGCCATTGAATTGTTTACTGTTTACATAATTGACTTGGAAGCCGTACGGTGGCTTGTAGCTGTTACATCCAACCGTGTATTACAACAGTACATTGTGAAATGAAAGTGGCAACAACAGTAATCTAATAATCTTAAAGAAAAGTTCCAGTTCTGTTCTGTTTTATAATTTTATTACCTCGGTTCAATCTTTTCAGCGACAGCATTGCGGCTATTGCTTTGGTTTGAGCTTCTCTCTCTCTCTTCACCATTCTCAGATAACATTTTCCCAAAATTGCAATCTTTTGCTTCGACATAGTTTAATCTGGGTTTTGCTTGGCAAAATTGGAAATCTCTCTCTCCTTATAGTTTCGATATTTCATTGAGTTATTTTCCAGTTTCGTTGACTTCTCTTGCCTTGAATCTTCTGATTCATATTTGGGTCCTTCACTTTCGGAATCCGTCATAGGATAAAAAGGTCAGTAATGATCTCTAATTGCCAGAACTCGCTCAAAGTCAGTCCCTTGCATTAGTTTTTTGGTCTAATTATGATGTTTTGTTAGTTTTCGTTTTGTATTTTTCGCTGCTATTTGATCCATTGCGCTTCTCCCTTTACAATATCAACGTCTTCGTGTGAAATTTCTTCATGCATGGGGTTGCCCATTGCATACTAGCAATGACTGGCTTTAGTTCAGCTCCAGTGTATGTCAACATACGTTATGATCTGGGGTCGTGTGTTTCGGTCATTGTACGATTTCAATGAGGTTTTTGCAATAGGAGTTCATTTATTCTTTGAATTTGGACCGGTTTATCATTATTTTGATCGGTATTTTCCGTTCAGTGTATATATATATATAATGTGTAAATACCAGTGGTGTTGCACATTATGCAGAGAGTGGGTTTGATAGGAAGCACCAACATTTTAATGTCGTCTAGCATACCATTTTTGGACTAATAGGAATAATAGAAATTAGATTTCTGTGTGTGACTTTGTATGTGCGTGTAAACTTTATCTGTCTGTCTTAGGGCTGATTAGCTTCTGTCTTCCAGGTGATAATATAGAGATTAAGAATGAAGAAGGAAGATCTCTTTGTCTAAAGTCTCCACAGATAGTACTGGGTTTATCACGAAATAAACTTTTCAGACATGTTATCTATCCAGAAGTGGAAATGCTCATGGTCTTTGGCAGCAGCAATTGTTTCTATTTTGGCATTGGTTTCAGTAGTTCATCTATTCCTGTTTCCTTTCGGGCCTTCTTTTGATTACTTCAGGGAAACTCAGAACGCTTGTGTCCCAATTAATGGATCTTCTGAAGCAACAACCAACCATGTTAGGGAAGATCTACAGCCAACCGCTGATTTAGATCATAGGTTTCCAGCTGACTTGCACAAGGGAGTTATCTATCATGATGCACCATGGAAAGCTGAGATTGGGCAGTGGCTTTCTGGTTGTGATTCGGTTACCAAGGAAATAAGCATTGCTGAGGTGATTGGAAATGATTTTTCAGTCGGAGTTAATTTGCCTTTCTGTTTATTGTGTTGAAGTGTTTGCTTTGTATCCAAAACTTGCTCCATAGAATACTCATCTATAGGTTATGCCTATGTGTTTTTGCAGCCATTTAGAGTTTATAGTTCTATAGGTGAGATCAATGTGAATTCCACTTTGGAAGCATATTTTCCTTGTAACTAATTATTCTTGTTGCAGATAATTGGTGGTATTAACTGCAAAAATGGCTGTAGTGGTCAAGGCGTTTGTAATCGTGAATTAGGTCAATGTCGGTGCTTTCATGGATATAGCGGTCAGTATGAAAATTTTCCCTTATATCATTTTATTACAAATTGATTGAGAAACAGCAAATAGAAAAGGGTGCTATTCCAACTTATTACCCTTATAGTCAGAAAGTATGATTTTAGTGGACTTTTATGATATGCTTTGTGAAATACCACAATGATATTAAGTGTACCAGTTAAAGCAACATAATCTATGGATAGATTTCTGTTCAAGTCAATTTCAAAAACATATCAATAGCATGGTTTACTTTACGTGAGTGCATGGTTAATTTTTTCATCCCTGTAATGTTTTAGCTTAGTAGTCGAAGATTAGAACCTTTATGACACAAATACTAGGATATATCTATTTGGTTCATATATATATATATATGTATATATATATATGGTCCTTGTAAATGAACATAACATTAAGATGAAGATCTGTGATATTTCTTAACATTCGTTTTGCACGGTTGAAATTATTGGGAGGTTTAGTTTCTTCCGTCGGTAGCTTTCAAATTGTTTTCCCCTTCTTTTAGATTTAAAATCTTGATTAAGGTGTGTAGCCTTTGATTCTAGTCAATCATCATTTTGTCATCTTTGTTGTTTAGCACTAATGGATGGGCGTTTTCTGAACCACCAAGAAGAAACTTATTCAAATAGCATTACTTCGATAGTTACATTCTTTTGGGTCCCATCTTTCAAATGCATCTGTGTGTGTCTTTTCCCTCCTCCCTTTCATCTACAATCTATTTTTCCATCTTCAAATTTAAATTTAAGCTGCATTTCCAGTGAAATAAAATTCTTTTGTATTCTAAGAGTAAATATAAGATGTGCTTCAGTTTTCCCCAACCCAGAATCAAAGTTAATGTTCCTATCTGATCAACCCTGTTGCTATCGGCTATATAATGTCTGATGGTGCGACAGGAGAGGGGTGCTCTGAAAGACTGCAGTTGGATTGCAATTTCCCACCATCACCAAAACAACCATATGGGCGATGGGTTGTCTCAATATGCCCTACTTACTGTGATACAAGAAGGGCAATGTGCTTCTGCGGAGAAGGCACAAAATACCCAAATCGTCCGGTGCCTGAGGCTTGTGGGTTTAAAGCAAAGTAAGTGTAGTCAAATTCCTAACCAAAGATTTATTGGCAAATCCCATTGGTTGCAAAATATTGGATGGGTTACAATTTCCTTCCTTCCATTTCAGCTTATCTTCTGAACCTGATGCTCCCAAACTGACTGATTGGACGAAAACTGACCTAGATAATATTTTTACAACCAACGGTAGCAAACCAGGATGGTGTAATGTGGACCCAACTGAAGCATATTCTAACAAGGTTCAATTCAAAGAGGAATGTGACTGCAAATATGATGGTCTCTGGGGGCGATTCTGTGAAGTGCCCGTTCTATGTACTTGTATTAACCAATGCTCTGGGCATGGGCGGTGCCGTGGTGGATTTTGTCAGGTAATGTTTTGATTTTGTGTACATGATCTTTGTTGTCTGATATGCTTTAGGGAGGAGAAAGCTTGGTCAACCATCTTTTCCATCTACATGCTGAAGAAGTGGGTGGGAATAGTATAAGTTAGGCAGGAGGTATTCACGATCCTCGTGATATCAGTACATTTTGAGAACTATTCACAAATTAGTTAACTATCTTAATAGAAAATAATAATACACACATTAGAAGTCAATTAATTTGATTTTACATTAGAAGTCAATTAATTTGATTTTAATGGAAATTTAATTAATGTCCAATTTCTATGACCATGTAAGTTCTAATATTTGGAATAACCTATATTACCTTTGTTGCTGTGTGCTTTTCTGTTCTCTGATTTGTCATTCTTAAATGCCTAAACTAAATCTAGAATATATCTCAGTGTGACAATGGATGGTATGGAATAGATTGCAGCATTCCATCTGTTGTATCTTCTGTCAGAGATTGGCCTCTGTGGCTTCGACCAGCTAGGATTGATGTTCCTGATGATGCACACCTTACAGCGAAGGTTGTCAATCTCAATGCTGTGGTGAAAAAGAAAAGGCCCCTTATTTATGTTTATGACTTGCCTCCAGGTTTCAACAGTCTTCTCCTTGAGGTCAGAATCTGCTCTAATTTTGTATTCCTTGACCAATGCCAGCATCAAGTTTTTTATGTTTCTTGATTCGTTGGGTGCTGTAGGGGCGCCATTTTAAGTTTGAGTGTGTTAACAGAATATATGATGACAAGAATGCAACATTGTGGACAGATCAGCTGTACGGCGCCCAGGTATATTTAAACTGAGATTGAGACTAGTCAACTTCAAATGCTTAGAAATCCCTAAATTTTTTTTTTTTTAATCCTGTGATGCTATATGCCTCCAGATGGCCCTTTATGAAAGTATCTTAGCCAGTTCACATCGAACATTGAATGGTGAAGAAGCAGATTTTTTCTTTGTTCCTGTCCTTGATGCGTGCATAATAACTCGTGCTGATGATGCTCCTCACTTGAGCATGCAGGTACGCTTATGTGGCTGTTGCATATGTTGCAGGCACTTATCTGTCTTTTCTTTTTTGTCTCTACTTGTATGTACATGTGAATGCTTATTGTGCTTTGGTAGGCCATTTGCCATAAATCTTTATCAGTGATGGATGATGCACATTTCCCAATCCCTGTTTTTTCTAATTTTGAAATGAATTTTAACATTTCGTGATGCTTGTAAATGGTAATTTGATCATAGCATAAGATTTTGATCTCTTCTTAGGAGTTTTGTTATACCTTCTATTTACCCGTTAGAACCTTCATTTAGTACCTTCATGGGTGTGTTAATGATATTGCACATTTGGTTTGAATGTTTGGGTTTTGTTCACTTGTATGTTTGATTCCCATTGTAAGTGAATATGACTTGCACTTTCAGGAACATATGGGTTTGAGGAGCTCTTTCACTCTGGAATTTTATAAGAAGGCTTATGAACACATTGTGGAGCAATATCCTTACTGGAATCGCTCATCAGGAAGAGACCATATTTGGGTATGTTGTAAATACAAAAATCATATATTGTCAGTGTGGAGAAAGCTGGAGAAAGTGCATACAGTTTGTCTTTTGCTTGTGATTAGAGTACTATTCAGTGCAAGCTAATGAAGTCACTTTTATATCTGAAGGCAGTTTTTTTCCTGGGATGAAGGTGCTTGCTATGCCCCCAAGGTGATATGGAGTAGCATGATGTTGGTTCACTGGGGTAACACAAACTCAAAGCATAACCATTCAACAACAGCCTATTGGGCTGACAACTGGGATAGCATTCCTTCCAGTCGAAGAGGCAGTCACCCATGCTTCGAACCTGAGAAAGACCTTGTGCTTCCTGCTTGGAAACGTCCTGATGGTATTGCATTAAGCGCAAAACTTTGGGCAAGGTGCAAATTTCAATGAAAGAATTGTCTCATCTTTCTTGCCCCAGTTGTTTGGACTGATTTAACAATGCAGACATTTTGAATTTTCCATTTATTCAAGTGAAAATGAACACTTCAATGATTCATTTACAGGCCCCGAGAGAAGCGAAAGACACTGTTCTATTTCAATGGGAATCTAGGACCAGCTTACCCAAATGGAAGGCCGGAAGCTTCGTAAGTTTACTGGAGAATTGTTTGAATGTATTCAAATTGGCCAACTGGTCTTAAATGATATGTAGCCAACCTGTCCAGAGAGTAAAAAAATGGAAATTTTGTTATTTTCTCCCTTAAAATACTGCATTTGGAAAGATGGATTCCAAAGCAATGGCCTTCTTGTCTTTGACACTTGAACCAGAGGAACTGTAGTGTAAACTGCTATAATTAGCCTACTTATCAATTAATTCAAAATAAAACTAAAATGGTGATGGTAGAAGAAGGAAGTTACAAGGTTCATAATCAAATACCCTAAAATTCAATCAAACACGAGGATCAAACCACAGTAGAGAGTTTCGACTCAATTTCCAACTCCAACCTTATAGGGGATTTTCGTAATGATGTTCAATAGCCCCTATGATTTGAAACTATTCCCAATGTGAGGAATGAGGGCCTACTTCCATCTCTAATTCACCTCCAGGGGATTCTTAAAGGGTTTAAAAATTGTTAAATACAGCCTTGAAGATAGTTTTAAACAGAGAGACTGAAAATACTATGGCTTATTTAGGTTGCCAATTTCCGTGTTCCTGAATTAGGAGAGCAAGAACCAGTCTCCTACCCCCCCCCCCCCCCACCTCCTCTCTATGTTTGACGAGCAAGCTTTGAGTGGTCTAGATGGTCATTGTCTTTGGCTGGTTGAATTTCCAGTTTTGCAAGACGGTTACTAAAATACATATTTTTCAGAAGATAATAAATTTACTGGTGATATGTGTGTGTGTGTGCAGGTATAGTATGGGTATCAGACAGAAAATAGCAGAAGAGTTTGGATCAAGTCCTGACAAGGAAGGAAAGCTTGGGAAACAGCACGCAGAGGATGTGATTGTAACACCACTACGCTCTGAAAATTATCATGAGGATTTAGCCACTTCTGTTTTCTGTGGGGTATTTCCTGGAGATGGTTGGAGCGGTCGAATGGAAGATAGTATTCTGCAAGGGTGCATTCCTGTGGTCATCCAGGTATTGCGGGTCTGCATCTTGTTTTTCCATCAATTTGGTAGTCATTTAACAGCTACTTCTAATAATGAGTTTGATTTAGTTTGTCAAGAGTTCCAAAAAGCTCAAACAAGATTTTAAATTAGAAACATAGATGGCCTAATTAAAGTATTAATTTGCTTTTACATGTGTAGGATGGGATTTTTCTGCCATACGAGAATGTGCTCAACTATGAGAGCTTTGCTGTTCGGATAAGTGAAGATGAAATTCCAAATTTGATAAAGATACTCCGGGTAATTTCATTTAAGTATTTAGATTTGAAATTGAGATTGGGAAACAATAAAGTGAAAGTTGGCAGTTAAGTTGACTAATGGGTTCCTCTCGCTTCCTTTAGGGATTCAATGAAACAGAAGTAGAATACAAGCTGGCCAATGTACGGAAAATATGGCTGAGGTTCTTGTATCGTGATTCTATTATGCTCGAAGCTGAGAGGCAAAAAACTGTTTTTGGCCGCGTTGAGGATTGGGCAGTTGAGTTCTTGCGATTAATTGAAGATGATGTTTTTGCCACGTTTATACAGGTATACTGGATCCTATTAAAAATACGAAGATGATTTGTATGTAATTTAGGACATTTAGAAACTTGAGTTTTGCAACATAATCAAATATGTTTCCTGTACACATGCATCTGTGTGTGTGTGTTTGCCTGTCTCTATCTGAACCTGCTGACCTGTTTTTCTTGTCTTAACAAGGTTTTGCATTACAAGTTACATAATGATCCTTGGAGACGACATATTCATGTAGAAAAAGACTTTGGGTTACCTAGAGAATGTTTGATAGGAACCAACTGAAGAGATTTGTTCATTTTTAAGAGACTGCTGCAGCTGGATGGCTCAAAGAAACAAGTCCCTCAAAAGCCTGGACAGATGGGAGCAGCCAGCTGGACAGTGTCTACAAGCCAAGTTCTCTGATTGGAATTCCAATCTAAAACCAATTTCTAACCAGAGTTGGGCACCTTCTAAATTTCTTCTCCTTCTTCCTTTTCAGAGTAAAAGTATTCATGGCAGATTCATAAATGCATCTTGTTCTGGCTCATTATATTCAGGAAACAATGAATAAGAAAAAAAAAATCAATAATTTTTTTGCTCATTTCTTGTTTGTATTGACATTTTGATTTTATGGAAGAAAAATTGTGAAGTGGTTGAAGAAATGCAAGAGGGTGATATGTTAATTTTGATATCTATGGTGTTATCAGAAAAATATCTATCTTCTCAAGTTCCCCTATCCCTTCTGGATTTCTTCTGACCGTATTTTTATTTTAAAGAAAATTTAAATATAGTGATCTTTTTAGCGCGACAACAATGCTATTTTTTATTTTTTAAAAAAGAAAAACTTCCTTTTTAGATTTGTTGTTACTAAAGAATGATATTAGCAATTGGGTAATGCTACCTTTATATTTTTTTAACTACTGTTTTACTACTTAATTTTTTTTTTATTCTTTGAATCTGAATTAAAAGTCTCAGAACGTGACCTTCTTGCATAATTTAGAAGAACATAAATTTAATCAATTAACGAAATCATATAATTTAATTAAAAATATATTCAATTTTATAAAAATTAACTTTCTTTTGCTTTTTGAGTTAATTTTATAAAAATATCTAGGTGGTAAATCAGTTGTAAATGAGATGTAAGTGTATTATTGCCTTTAACACTATTAGGGTGTGTAAGTTGTGCACACTCTTATTGAAAAAAGTGGATAAATTTGGAATTTACATAAAAAAATTATTTTTTTAATAGTAGATCTCATTTTTTTTTCAAAGAGAGTGTACAAGACTTGAACACTCTAATAGCATTACTCTTAATTTAATACCATTCTCGATGACAAACAATACATTCATTTATCGTGTCAAAACCATTCTCATACTGTCCCACAGACATCGAGACTCAACTAACAGTTGAGAAATACTTTAGCCACAAAAAGGTCCTACAAAAGTAAATCCACAAACTAATATAGTTTAATATGGCACGTTAGATTGTAAATATACTTTTATTGTAAAGCAGATTTAACATATTTTATGAAATCATGTCTGTTGTCAATTTGTATGTTTACTTTTGTGAGATTTATTTATGACTATAGTATTTCTCATGATGAAAATAACACAAGTTCTATCACGTTCTCAGTCTGACAGAATTTGACCTTTTTCTTTCAAAATGTGTCAAGAATGTCTACATCTTATTATTTGGAGTTTTTGCCTCTAAAACCATGTTTGTTGCTAACTGTTTTATGCCATAATTTTTCACTTCAAATAGATTCAAGCACATATCTAAACCTCGGATATTCATAAAGCAACTTTTACTTCCATTGGAATCATGACTTCTATGCGTAAACCATTGTCCATTAACAATTGTTTTGTTAATCCTCCTTGAAATGATTTCTTAGTGTATGACAAATACGATGTTTCAATTAGCACATAGATCTTCTGATTATCATTTACTAGAATGCCAGATGTTGAAAGCCCAGGAGAAGAATAAAACTTTTCTGTAATGAGTTTGTAACATGTTTCCTGTAAGTTCCCTCAGTTGAGTAGGAACTGAGCAAAAACATGCAGAGTTGCAAAGAAGACCCTATCTCGATCAGTTCGCATCAACCATTAAGCTTAAAACCAAGTTCAATTTTGTTTTCAATGCCACTACAAGTTGAACAGCAAATTTCTCGCAGCCTCTGCTAAAATCACTACTATAAATTAATAGGCTCCTCTCTCTCTCTCTCTCTCTAAAAACACTCACATGGTCAAAGTGAACTGATTTCTACTACGAGATGGAAAACTAGGTTTCAAGCCAAACTGACTATAGCCTAGCTTAAGCGATGATTAGTCTACCTTCTTCAACTAATTTTCAAGTCCACTAAAGCTAAATCCTATTTCTTCCAAAACCAGTTGATCTTCTCAGAAATTCCAAATGGAAGTAGGTAAACTGAGCTCTTCACTTAAGTCATAACTCTGGAGGTAACTGTCTTCTGCTCCTTGATCTGTAATCCCATGCATCTCGGTTAGTGTATCCCAGTTGAAACTCTCGTCAGCAAAGGTTCCAAGTTGGTCACCACATTCTGTCAATGGAGCTTCTGGCGTCGCAAAGTTTACTGTGGTATCTGTTGATTTCGTCTGACTCTCTTCTTTCAATATGCCTAGCTGCTGAAGAAACTCGTGGAGATCAATCTGTGGTTTCTCCTCACAAGATGAAATTTCAGCATCTTTCTCCTTCACTGCTGGATTTTCTGCTTGGGTTTTGTCACTTATGGTCTGGAATTCAGCTTTTGAATCGCACGAGGATGAACTAGAAGAAGGGGTTTGGTTTTGAACCCCATTTTGCTTAAGTTCTTGGAGCCTCTGATGAATGACATGAACACTAGGTTGGGCAGTTATATTGAGCAATCCACAAGAAGGAAACGTGGGAATGAAATTCTTGGAAGGAAACCATTTGAACTTATGGAAATTGACCATAGAATTGGGGTTTGGCTGAAGGTGGGGAAGATTGAGATAAGCATCTGGTCCATACAATCTCCTTGCAGCCTCATCATAAGCCATGGCAGCTTCTTCGGCCGTGGCAAAAGAGCCTAACCAGAGTCTAGTTCTCTTCTTAGGCTCTCTTATTTCAGCAACCCATTTTCCCCATGTTCTTTGTCGAACGCCCCGGTACTCGCACGAGGCATTCAGAGGACCACCTTTGCCTCTTGTTGGACCTTTCCTCCATGGCTTTAATGGAGATTTGCCACCCTCCATGGCTTGTTTTGGGGTATCTGTGAAAGCTAAGTGAGTAGGAAGTGATAGTACGTGTTGGGACTGCGGACTACGGATTGAAAGGCGCGGGATATGTAGGGAGTGAGAGTGCAGCTTGGTTTAAAACTTTAAATGCGTTCACGTTTGAAACTATTGTAGCTCATGTGAGTCTGTGACCGTTTACAAGCGTATCGATGGATCTATGCATGTTCTTACTCATGATCAATGCATAATTCTACTCTTCTTTTTTCTTGGTAATGAATTTACATTTAAATTTCTATTTTTCAACAAAATTATAAAAACCACATTCTAAAAGTCACAAAATCATTTGGGTTGCATTTCATATCATTACCATTTCATAGAAAAAATCGATTAGAGTACTACAGTCAAAATACATCTCTATCTCCCTTGATTGTTAAGAACTCCCAGTTGTAATAATCCAACTCCACATATCTGATCCCAGCAAATGAGTAGATTAAGTTAAGTTGGAGGGGAACTTCCAACACGTGGAATATTTAATTAAATGGGATAAAATGTAGAGTCAGGGTTCAAATTCAAAACCTGGTTCTGATACAATGTGAAATCATCATTTATCCCAAAAGCTTAATCTGATGGAAAGAGGTAAATTATATTATTTATTTTATATTTTAACACTTCATACTTATGATCCCATGTACGAGCAGAGCATTCAAAGAGGTTTTTTAAGATTTATCTGTGACCAACGACTGGTTTTTGTTTTGGTTTTCCTCATAGGTGGGGCTTGTAAGAGTGCATTAAATGTTGAGGTGGCGACTGGAATATTTTGCGAGACTGCTTTTGAACCATCAAGTGTGTATAGAAAAGGAAGTGAGTACTTTGAATGAAGTGTGACTATCTTTTCCTTGGATTCTATGGGCGTTGGTTGTCCATAAATATAGTTGAAGTTGAGTATGGCTTTCACAAAGACCCCCCCACCTCACTAACATTTGTCATTTTCACGAGCTCTATTTCACATGTTTTCCTGCCATTCACAACCTGAAACCCGGGACTGCCTTCACTTTTATCCCATGCTTGCCTTCCCCCCCCCCCCTCTCCTCTCTCTCTCTCTCTCTCTCTCTCTGCTCTCTCTGTCTCTCTCACACACACACAAAATGGAAGTACCCCTAGACACTAAACCCTGCAAATACCAAATTCTGTCATTTATAAATCATGATAGCCATGCAGATATTGCAGCTACGTTGGAGAAATAGGCTCCTTATCATGAGCGCTCCTCCATTTTAGGTTAAAAGGCAACACAGGAAATGCAAGAACATTACAATCTTATTGATATGTGTATAGGGATCCAAAGAATATATGAATGTCAATCTTCTCTCTCTCTAGAAGTTGAAGATAAATACCGCTCTCCATACAGAATGAACCTCTGGTTCGGGGATGATGACATGAGAATACTCCACAGAGGATTGGCATTTTCCTTGGGGTATTTTCAAAGTACATCTGCCTGAATAATCCAATTTCTTTATCATTTTGTATGCCCTGAATATAGAATAGAAAAAATATATTCATCATCTATTTTCTCATCATCCCATGATCTATTCATCTAATACCACATCATGGGATGATGAGTAGCATTACTATGTAGAAAAAACAGAAGCCATTGATACAGATCCAGCAGCCTTTACCAACGGACTAGATGGAATGGCGTAAGTATTAGGAGGATCCTGTTCTGAAGTTAAAAACCACAGAGCAAATATGACATTCACTACATTTCCGGGTTGTTACATGAAGGTTTGTATCTTATAAATAGATCAAATCGGTTGTTGATAAAAATTGAAATTAATATTCTAAATGCCAGCATTCACAATTGGTTGGCAGAAACTTTGATCAGAGACTATTTTAAAGAAATTAAAAGAAAAAAAAAACTATCTTCCCTCCTCTGTTTCTTCTGTTTCTTTCTCTGTTCCATTGCTTTAGACTTGTCCTTCTTTAACCACAAGCAGAGGACTCCTCTCTCTGTCTCTAACTCTCTTCTTTAGCTCGCCTAAAACCCCATCCTGTTCTTTCGCTTTGGTCCCTTTCTTCCAACTCCTTCTCCTCCCCAGTTTTTTCAATTCCGAACAGAATTCTGTGATCTGATTCAGAATTTCCCGTCCGCCCAGCAAATTACGCGCCGAGAATGTGCTCCTCATCTGCGGTTTCCGGTCATGCTTTGACGAATTCTCTGACAACTCAACCGATTTCTTCTCGTCCTCTGTGCTTGGTTTCCTTGTTGCTTTATCTGATCTGGTCCTCCCATTAGGAATGGGAGCAGAAACGTTTGGATTCCTGTTTTCGCCGTCTTCAATAGAACTACTCTGTGAATAATATGATCCTTTCGTTTTCAAAGACTTTGAATCCGGAAAGTTTGTAGATGAAGATGAATTTATTTCTTTTTCTTTTAGCTTCACATTTCTGCTAAAAAGTAAATCCAGTAAATAGAGTTAGCTTACTTAAATATTTGCAAAAAATCTATTAATTATTTGTGCTTGAAATAGTGAGACTCAAGTTCTCAATATTATACTGCATTTTATTGAAAACCAAACGATGGTTTTGAATGATACCTGCGATTCCTATCCCTGAAAGGAAGGATTTCCGAAATGGAAGCTGTTCTTAGAAGCTTAACCTGAAAATACAGAATATCCACGCTTTGCTTGAGATGTTTATCTTACAAAACAGAAGAACCATACTAGCAAAAACGCATCGATTGTAACCTTCGAAAGGCGCACTGGTTTCAGAAAATCTTCATTATTCTTCTGATGCTTGCAATCTGCAATGCCCGAAGCGAAAATTAATAAATATAGAACCTCAGAAAACATGGGTTTCGACGTTTTTTTTTTACCACTTCGTATTTCCTTTTCGTTTGAAGGGAACAAACATGGAGTAAAGGAATATTGGGTTTTACCTGGAGTGCAGAACCAGGGCTCGTCGTGAAATGGCTGGTCCGGGGCAGAGAGATCAACCCATTGAGGCGCATCGTAGTTCTCGTACGTGTCATCTTCAATGAATACCGATTCTAAGTTGTTCCAATCGATGTTTTCTGGCTCCATACCTTCAGAAAATCTACAAGAAGGAAAATGGGAATTAGAGTAGTTGAAGATGGAAAGTGAGAATTGAATTGAATGCAGGGATATTTAGTAGCAGAGAAGCTTGAGGAAGCCTTTGCTCCGATCCTGAATCTCCGAACCGCTTTTGATGGTGTAAATGTAGAAATTTGGGCCAAGAGAATGAGGGAGAGAAATTGTGATGAAATTGAAGAAAGGTTTGGAGCAGCTGACGAGATATTTTGAAACGCCAGACGCAGAAAGCAAGTAGGGTTTTTTTATTTAAACATTTTCGACCGTTGGAGCCGTCACCTTCAATAATTTTTGTTAGCAGCGTCTGAATATTATTAAGTACAAAAGAATAACTCTTCAATTGAGATATTTGGGTGTCAAATTTTCTTCAAAGTTTTTGAAATTTTGGAAAAAAAATAAAGATTAATTGCAAAATCGGTTTTCAAATCTTTACAACTCAGTACTCCAATTTTTATAATTTTTACAAAATTAATACTTAATCTTAAGGAATTCGTAATTAGATTATCTTTGTAAATTTTTAGTTAGAAAATCAACGCAATGACATATGTTAATTATGCCGTTATTTTTTTAATCAGAAATTAATAGAGTCACTTAATTATAAATTTTCTAAAATTCAAGTATCAATTTTATAAAAATTCAAAACTATAATGACGAATTACAAAAACGTGAATTAAGAGAATTAATGCAAAAATAATTAAAAGTTTGAGTTTTCTGAGGTTTTGTAAGAATCCTTGGAATTTTTTGAAATATGAGGCCTCTTTTATTTTAATAACATAATAATATAACACAATTAAAATGTTTAGTTCTTTTATTTAGAAAACGGGTTTTCTGCATTTGAAGATCAAAATTACCTATCAAATTCTAGATTATATCATAAAAATTTGTTTAGAAATATAATGTGATATTTTCTTAGAAATTCACTTTATTTATTTTTATTTAATAATTATTATATTTTCAAGCTAGTGTATGGTGCATACTATCCACATCATTTAAATTGAAAGATTTGATTTATAAGATTTAAAATTTAAAATTTATCTTTCAAATTAAATTATATCACGTAAATAGTATATAGTGTAGAAACTTATAATAAAAATACTCTTTAAGAGTTATTCTATTTAATAGGCTTTTTTTTCGTCACTTCATATTAACCGTCATTTTGAAGATTATATAAATATATATATATATATATATATATATATATATATATATATATATATATTTACACATACACACACATTCCAGTTTTTATCATTTTCCTCTTCGTCGAACAACATCATACATAACAACAAAAATAAGTAAAATTTTATATGAAAGTCTTCCACCGCACATTTCTTTTAATTGACATATATTTGTCATTTTTGTTATTTTATTTTAATATTTAAATATATATATATTTAAATTAAATAATAAAAATAACAAATCACATGTCAATTAGATGGATATATATACTAGTATAAGAATTCCTTAAAACATTTATTTGAAAATAATTCAGAGGTCCTACACGAGCAGTTCCCGTTGTTGTAAAATTATAGGAAAATGCCAAGATGGAGAATCTTCGAGATTGACTTTTCATTACGCATACTATTTATCATGCTCTGTTTTTGTAGATGTACCAAAAATACAATCACGGGTATCATCATGGTCATGTACGTGTAATATATTCGGACCTTAATTAATTTATACGGAGTCAGCAGTAGACAACCAGTCTAACATCAACTTGGTGTATGATGCAATATATATATATATATATATATATATATATATATAGATGTGGAAAATGGTAGTGGAGATCTCAAACTTACTATTTATGTATTTTAATTTTTTAAATTTGTTTTTTATTTAATAGTTAAAGAAGTGATTATTAGTAAAATTATGTATTTTTTTTAATGATTAAAAATGTTAAAAAATATTTAAAAAAAAAATAACAATTTTATAACTAATGGTAAGTCCAGCGGTAAACGTTGGGAAGCCCGCTAGCATGATCTCTTGATGTTACTGTACCACTTGTGTATTACCACTCAATCTTATCACTCATGCCACGTCACATAATTATTTAAAAATACACAGGAAACAAAACACGAAAGCGCTGTCTAGACTAGCATCTCGCTCCCTCCCTCACATCGCGGACCACTAGAAAATTACTTTGTGACTCAACAGTTGAGAAATGTAGTCTTTGACGAGATCAGATTTTTGGTTTAATAATTTTTCGAGAATGAAATCCTCTAGCTCAAGCGCTACACACTCGGTACCAAATTGGAGGTTCATCCAACTGTCACCCTTTGCCAAATCTTGAGCTACAACATCTTCCAATAACTGGTCCAACTTTGGCCTCAAGCTCAGGTACAAGCTAATCTTTGCCCATACCTCCTCCAGCTCAAGCTCGGTTGTTACATCTCAAAATCCAAGTTGAAGCAAAACAACAAAAGAACATAAATCTGACACAAAATTATAGAGAAAACGAGATGGACATGGGATTAGATGGATTCCTGAAATTTCTTTGAGATTTTGAGAGCATGGGAGAGAGATGCTACTGTTGGCAGAGCTGTTGCCATTTTCAGTTAACCAAAGATTTTATTTTCTATATACTAGCATTTTCCATATAGATATATATATATATATATATATATATATATATATATATGGATTGAATAGTAGTGTATGATTTTTTCTAGTAATTATCGAACACGACGTACGTGCATATAACATCGATGTGACCTCGATGCTCTCGTTGTTAACAATCCTAAGCCAAAAAAAATAAAAAATAAATATTAGGAGTCATTATCCAAAAGCTCCAAACCGATAAAATGGTTTGAGATGTATATTCACATAAAGATTCAAAGGTTGTTGGTTTTTTTTTTTTTTTTAATTAGGGCGTGGAAAAAACATCTTTAGATAAATTTATAAACTGAGTTTTATAATATTAATTGTTACACTTATGACTTTTTTTGAACAACATCAAATTGATGTTTAATAAATATATTTAATTTAAATAAATAATATTTACATTCTTAGGATTTGTAAATGTTACACAAAAAAATAGTTAAATTTAAAATCCACATAAAAAAATATTTTTTAATAATAAATTTTATTTTTTTTTACTTATCCAATATTATTTTTTAATTTATGTGTCTATTTCTCTTACTTAACGTGTGGTTGGTATTATATGATTTGTTGTGGTGGACAAGGAAACACCATCTTCGCGGGCGAGGTTGTGTCGTGGTAGCCTGGTAGCTGATCAATAATCGAGGTGGCAACATATTTGGAGAGAACATTAATATGGTAGGTGGGGGAATTACTGCATAATTTCAGACTTCGAGCTAAGAAGTTTGTAACTTCTATACGAAACTCGTTCAAAAGTAGTGGGGCAGTACTTCTAGACTTTGGACATTTTGCCAAACCTGGAAGACTTTTTTTGAAGTTGAATATATATATATATATATATATATATATATATATATATATATTTCAAAACATGACACCCCCAAATCCAATGAACTTATTGGATTTATTGCTGGTTCTCCTTTGAAGTTTCTGTAAAAAAAAAAAATGGAATTAATCTTGATTTGTAAAAGGCTGTTGTTCTTTTTCTTTTCTTTTTTTCTTAAGAATAAGGAGAGGTAGGGGCAACCATCATAACAACTCTTCCTGAGTGTGATTATAGGAATCTTTCCTTATTGTGAAATATTTAATTTGAGTTATAACTACTGTCTCAAGGATAAGCTTGTCACCACAACACTTCTAACATATTCAGTTGGTCCAAGACCCATCTCATAATCTAAAAGTCAGGCTTTATTATCAATAGTAGTTTTAACTTATGTTCTGATTCAAACTCCTAACTTCAAAACTATGAAATATCAGTTCGTACCAATTAGGTTACTATTTTAGTGGTGTAAAAGGCTGCTGTTAAAAAATAATTGAAGTTGACCAAAATAGGTAAAAACACACCAAATTCATGTGCATATTTTGTTTTTGTTCTTTTATTGGACTTGACTATTAGCATCCTACTTTCTGAGAATTGGACATGGGAGATCTAATGATAGGATGCCGCAGGTATTTCTCGAGTCGGGGTTTAAGGTATACCTGATCCCCACTAGTAAATTCAATAAACCCTTATCTGCCGTCTGGACAGTGAATTGAAATATGTGAATTAATATAAAAATTAAATAAAATATTTTTAAAATATTATTTTTTAATATTATTATTATTTTAAATTTTAAAAAAATTAAATTATTTATTATATTTTATAAGAAAATTTAAAAAAATTATAATGATGAAATAAAACACTTTTACTATCTAAACGGGCGACGCTACTAATAATCCGAATTCATAAATAAATTCAAAGTTGAAAATAATAAAAAACCATTAAACCACAATTTAATGGTATCAAATTTATGCATTTGATCTCTTTGAATGCATTATGAGCCGAAGATAGAAAGACATGAAGTTGCCCTGCCCATATGGGCTCCACTTTTCTACAGTACATTCGAAAGTTATCTCTGGGCCCATCCCACGATTAATGAAAGCTGTTCGGGTAGTTGAGTTTAGTTGCAACCTCCTCGGACAAATCCATTAAATAAAAGAGTTGGCCAACAAGGCAAAAGAAAAATAATAATAATAATAATTTCACGTTTAAATTAAGATATTTGTATACCATCTTTTCATAAGAATGAATGATGCCATTCTAAAATTTTTATACCATATGTTATTTATATGACATTCACATAATTTAAATGATAATATTTTATTTGAATATTCATATTTTAAAATTTATCTTTTAAATTAAATTATGAGATATGAATTGTATGTAGTGTAGAAGCTTTAAAATTTAGAATAGCATTGCTCTAAGAGGTAGTGCTACTATGCCGTCCATGTTTGACCACTAGGTGTGCCCTAGTATAAATTGTATTTTTTTTTAATTTTTTTTCTAATGTTTTTTAAATATCTTTAAAAATTTTAAAAAAATTAACAAATTAATAATCACTTTTTTAATTATTAAATAAAAAATAAATAAACAATCAATTTGAGGAAGCAAACTCAGGCAGTATTACATCCTTACTCTTATAGTAAATGGATAAAGCAAAATAAAAATTTTATGATATATTTTCCAAAGAATTAAATGGGAAGAATACAATCTATATTTTCTTTTGATAGAATGTGATTTTTCTGCTTATTAAAAAGTACATCTTCAATAGTCGCAGGAGATTATACTCATCCAGTCATCCCCTAAACAAACAATTGTATAATGCTCATAATACAATTGTACAACTTTTCTGCTTTACTAAAAAACTCAGCGATATTTATTTTTCGGACGTTTGTTTGTATAATTTCATTATGAGCATAGTCTCAATATTTATAAATATCGATAACACTTTTAATAAATTGTATAATTTTTATCAACTTCATGTGTCTTTTCTCTTGCATTAAATTTGAAGAACGAGGAGGTTGCCATTAAATATAGATAACACTTTTAATAAAGCGCCTCCTTTTATAGTAAAAAATCAAGGATTTCATATCTTATTTTTGTCGAAGGCGCCCATCCTCTCCTTCTTCCTCCATTCATTCATATTGTTTATTAATATTTTATTTTATTTTATTTTATTCAAGGTCAAAAAAGACAAATTTATAGTTTTTCGGTAATTTCCGAGAGACATGCACAACACATGCAAATTCACAGATTGAAAATTATTTAGAGGAAAGTTGTAGTTTTGCAAAAATTACTGCATGTGGTTCTCACTCGTCGCCCTTTCTGACATCTCTTATTGACACACGTACCAGATCACCAGACTCGCCACCATCAGACCTTTCAAATATGACATTTGCAGTTGAAAAGAGACAAATGTATTGCCTTCACAGATTTTGAAGTCTACCAGAATTGGTTCAAACTATAATCCATTATTTTTTGCATATATCTTACTGATTTCCTTTTTGATTTTCTTATTGTTAATTAAAAAAAAAAGAATTCGTCTCTCGGACGTTTATTTATAGAGGTTGAGTCTCATCTTTCTATGAAGGGTAATGTTAAGTTTTTGTTTATACAGAGAATATCAGTAATAATGAAGACCAAACCAGTCACAAAATGAAATAATATACTGGTAGAGCTCTAAATGCGTTATTTTAGTTTATGATATCATGTTTGATACGATGACATTTCAAAATATATCCGGTCATATATAGAAATTTTTTTAATAAATGAATGATGACAATTTTCTTTAAAAAAAATTGAAAAACAAGCTTTACTTAAAAAAAGAAAGAAGAAAAAGACAGTTTTTAAGTTTTACACGGCAAAATAAACATATGTGAGGACAAAGGTGGCAACTTGCACGATGTCAATGTCTACCTTCCAAAGACGCTTGTTGAATTGCTTACGTGCCTCTCTTTCATTTCTTATAAAATGGCCGAATGCTCCGTGTGTACAAGCACAAAAGGACACGCCCCCGAATCAACTTTACTACAAATTCAACATGGTTTTCCACGTTAATTAATAGTAATAAAATCTATCATTTATCAAGCTCTCTTAAATTCTATCTCTTTTTTTTTTTCTTTTGAAAATTTAAAATTAGAGCTAATTTTAAAGATTTTTCTTTACTTTTAATAATAATTATTGTTAGAGAAAAATATATATTAAATATGGAATAAATACCTATGGATTTCAACCGACCCGATGGAGATCTGCATATAGTTTATCAATTGTATCGGTAATTATTAGATAATCACGGGTTATAAATATATAATATTTCCACAAACTAATATTAACTTTTACGTCAAAAAAAAAAAATACAATTTCTCCTCTATTAATAGAAAAGAAAATCAAATCATTTCTGCAGTTCTCTCCCTCTCTCCGTCTCTCTGTGAGTCTGTGTTTCTCTCTCTCTCTCTCATAAAATATATACGCTATACTTTTCTCTGCGAATCACTGTGCCTCAGTGAGCGAGTGGTGGTGTGGGGGGGTTTGGGCATGGCGATTTCAGCGGCAGCTGTCATCGTCCCACTGGGCATCCTCTTCTTTGTGTCGGGCCTCGTCGTCAATCTCATTCAGGTATTCCTTTCTGAATTGGTTTGATTTTCGTCAAGTTCTTCGACCTTCGGAGTCTCTAATCTGGAAATCCGTTCGATTCCTTGGTTTTGCTTCGATTTTTAGGGTTTGGGCTTTTCGTTCTTGGTTTTTTTTTTATTTGTTGATTTCGTTGGTTGCTCGTTCTAGGTAGGGTTCGTCAGTGTCCTTGTAGGTTTTTTATTTTCTATTTCATTTCATTTGAGCCTCTCTCCCCCTCTCTCGCTCCCTATCATATGCAATGACTAAAGACTTGCTTCAGTTCTCTTGTTCTTTGTTTTTTTTCTTAGAAACTTGGGGGAAGACGCAAGAGATGAAATGCTGAATATTTGACTTTCCTTTATATCCAGCCTTGCAATCAAAGCCCACTACTCACTTGAGCTTATTAAAACTATTCATTTTTTATTTTTTTCCCTGGAATATAGAACTAGCATTTAAAGCTCGTTTCACACTTTGTTTTCTTTTTCGCTGTTTTTATTTTTATTTTGCTTCAATTGACAGAATGGTCGTGCTAATTTTTTTTAATCTCTTGATGAGTGCACCCAGTTTCTTTTTATTTTCTCCGCTTACTTTCTTCGGTTATTTTCTTTGTGATGGAAGGAGGGGGTTCAGTTGGGAACGCACTTGAATCAGTTAATGTAACGAATGTTTCAATCTTCTTTTCAGGCAATTTGCTTTGTCCTTATTCGGCCACTGTCCAAGAGTACGTACAGAAGGATTAACAGAGTGGTCGCGGAATTGTTATGGCTGGAGCTTGTATGGCTCGTCGATTGGTGGGCAGGTGTTAAGGTGTCCATCACCTTCCTTATAATTTAATTTTATTGATCTTACATCTATTTTAGACTTTCAGTTAATTTTTAATAAATTCATAAGAGTAATATCATTTACTCATTCATGGCATGGTTCTAGATGATACAATGTGATTATTGAAGATCTTTTGTAATATACATTTTAATAGCTGCTCGTAACACAAGTGGTGACGCGTGCGCGAATAATAAATTTTTATAATGAAACTGTGTTCATGATAGTACAATGAGCAGATTGAGTTCTAATTCTTAATCATGAAACTGCTTTCACGATAATACAATGGAATATTTAATGGAAAAGTGTAATCCCTTTTCTTTATATTTCTACCCGACATACTTTTCTAAAGAGATTGTGCTAATATGATGACCTGCTATGATGGAACCTAATTGGTAACATGAAAGGTATTCCTCATGAATGTGGATTTATGGTTTACTTTGTTGGAGCATCTGGAAAATTAAATCTTGATCACTGAACCCTTCTGGCTGCAGATCCAAGTATATGCAGACCATGAAACCTTTCAATTAATGGGTAAGGATAAAACTCTTGTTGAGTGAGACCCTTGGTGCTTGGTATTTCTGTACCAAAAAATTCCTAGTAGCTTACCTATATGAACATTTTGTGGTCCTTTTGCAGGTAAAGAACATGCACTTGTTCTATCCAATCACAGGAGTGACATAGATTGGCTCATTGGATGGGTTATAGCTCAGGTGCATGATTTATTATGCAGTGACTCTAATCATATGCATGCTTGTGAGTACTACCAGTGCATTTTTGTATATTGTGGGCTTTACTTCATGAGTGCTCATTGATAGCCAACATACACTCGTCACTTTTATGTACTTGTACATACTTGACAAGAAACATCTAGCATAGAACCATATTTATATGCATGTATGCCTATCTATATAGAGAATTTGTAATGGTTATGTTATTACTTATTCGTTCACTTCACATTCTTTCTTCATTTTTTTTTTTTGTTATTACTTATCAAGCCACACAAACCTACATATCATTCAAGTGTGCATCTTAGTATATGATCTATCATACTGTTTTATGTGAAAACTAGTAATATCGATGTCAATGGTTATGTTTTATGCCGCTAATTGATTGTTGAAATTAATTTATGACAGCGGTCGGGTTGCCTTGGAAGCACGTTAGCTGTAATGAAGAAATCGTCGAAAACCCTTCCGGTAGGTTTCTGCCTTGAAAATTCAGTGTGTGAGCTTGAGATGAAATTTGCCGAGTCCGAAGTTCTGCTTAAATTTATTTATTTGTTTTTATTGGCACTGGGTGTTTGGAACAAATTCAACTATTCAAGAAATTGTTTGCACCTAAGGGTTTGAGCCTTAACCTGGAGGGAACATACCACCAAGATCAAGGCTTTTACTACTTGAGCCAACTCCTAGGGGTTAAAGTTCAGCTTAAATTTATGATCGATCTTTGTATTGAAATTACATTCTAACTTATTAGGTGAACATGAAAGTAAAAATATTGGAAATACTTTAACCAGTTAAAATTGGACTGCCATTGTTAATTGTTACTCTTTTACTTATCCATTTTACCTATAAAAAAAATTGTTACTCTTGTACCATCAACAGGTATGATAACTTAGGGAATTTAGATGCTATACAACATACATGATTCTATGTCCTAATGGGAGGGAAGTGGGAAGCAAAGTTGATATCCCAGCATTAATCTAGGAAAGGGAATGCAATATGTGTACAAGTTCTTTGGAGTTTTGGCTTGAGTCTCTTATCTGTTTTCTTGTTCCTCTTTATGTGTCATCCAGCAAAGGCATTCTTATTGGCCTTGTTTTGAGCAAGGAGTGTTTTACACGTTTACTTATATATCGAGGATCAAGTCTGTATACAATTTATGCAGGTCATAGGTTGGTCAATGTGGTTTTCTGAGTATCTTTTTCTGGAAAGAAACTGGGCCAAGGATGAAAGCACGTTAAAGGTACGTGTGTGTAATTGAGTTTCTACTTACACAGGCACACAAAAACTCAAAATACAAAAATTCCTCCACACATTTTTAAATGCATACATCTTTCTTTCTTTGTGTTTGTGTCTGATTGCAATACCCCTTTGATCTCATTTGCATCTTGTGGGTTGTCTGCAGTTAGGTCTTCAACGGTTAAAGGACTATCCTCAGCCCTTCTGGTTGGCTCTGTTTGTAGAGGGAACTCGCTTCACGCAGGCAAAACTTTTAGCAGCTCAGGAATATGCAGCCTCATCAGGCTTGCCCATTCCTCGTAATGTTTTGATTCCTCGTACTAAGGTCAGATTCTCATTGCACTTTTTTTTTTTTTTTACTTTCTGAAAATTAATTTTTTCTTCTCTTCCTTTTACTTACGGTATATCATCATCCACCATCCACTGTACAGCGAGACCCTCTAACTTTGCCCCACTTTTAAGTCCCCCATAAAAAAGGAAAACTTATGGCAAAAAAAAAAAAAAAAAGGGAAACAACTGATCTGATTACTGAGTGGTTTGAAAACCTGATGGTTTCTTAAGAAAAGAAGTGGAACCAGATGATAACTAGTATAACAAGGCTACTGGATATTTATTTATTCCCTTTATAATTCCATTTCCACTATGAAGTTTGTACTTGTAGCATCATAATTCTGTTTTGTTCTTGTAAATTGTACATTTGCATGGCCACATCCCTCATATGGGCTCTTTAATATCCATTGTCTTGCTTTCAGGGATTTGTTTCAGCTGTAAATCATATGCGATCATTTGGTCCGGCCATTTATGATATAACAGTGGCTATTCCTAAAAGTTCCCCTCCACCTACAATGCTAAGACTCTTTAAAGGGCAGCCTTCTGTGGTAAGCAAACTAAAGTAGTAAGTTTTCTGTTTTTCATTTTGTTTTGTTTTTGTAAAACCACATAACATAATTTTTTTGATGGGTAAGAAATTTAAACCACATAACATAATTCGTATTCTTCTTTTGTTTTCTGCTTGTAAACAAGTGAGTTTGAATTTTCCTTTTGCATTCATGCTAGGTATATTTGTTTTATTTTATCTACAGCATTCTACTATGTCATATTTGGACCTGGAACTTGATCTATAACTTGCATTTCAATTATGTTCATTTTTGTGAGGCTGCAGATTTTCTACTGACATTTGATTACCCTCCGTTGAAGTAGCCTTTTCGTACTATCTATATTGTTTTAGGGCGTTATTTATGCCTCAATAGCACATTGTTTATGACAAAGAATGTAAGAACGGTTTTGAAGTGGAGAGGTTTCTGATTTTTTCAAATTGTCTCATGTTTTCTTGTTAAAATGAATGAGCATATCGGTTCAGGTGCAAGTCTGGAGCTGTCAGTTATTGTTATGACTAGGAGTAAAATAAAGCATTATTACCACTACTATTAGTCCTATGGCAAGAAACCATTCAATAGCACGTTGTTTATGGCAAAGATTGGGGAAAGAAAAATACTAAGGTTATGTTTGGTTGTTAAAGTGATTTCAACCCTTCTCAAATCTATCATTGATGGGATCCACTACTTTTTCAACTTTCCATTAAAAAAGTTAAACCCATCTCGACCTACTTTATAAATTCAAATACATATCTCAACCTATTTATATTTAAACACATCTCAGTGGGACCCACAAATACTACTATTCATAGATCAACTCAAATCATCTGAGATCCCCTAGGCTTCCAAATGCAACTGAAGAGACAATGATAGAGAAGATTGGAGATTGATAAAGGACAGTAGAGAGGAGATAAGATCTAAAAGGGTTAGAGAGAAGAACCAGCAGAAGGTGGGGAGAGAGAGAGCATAAGCTTCCACATTTTCCGCAAATATTAATACTTTTCTGTTGCTAAATTTTGCGGTTAAGATTCGAGAAGCTTTAGCTATGCTTCACTATATTTGGTTGGTTCATGTAATGAAAAGCATGTACGGCTGACTACTGCAGATGCACGTGCATATTAAACGGCATTTGATGAAAGACATGCCTGAAACAGATGATGCTGTTTCACAATGGTGCAAAGATTTGTTTGTCGCCAAGGTGCATACTGTGCTTTCTTTCAGTGTTGTGTTAATGTGGTATCACAATTATGCAAATCTGAAATTTTTATTATGGAGATGCTATTCTTGATGCCTAAATATACAGCTAATTTACCTGGTTGTGTTTGCTGTACTTTTTATCAGCTTTCTTGTGCTTATCTGGGTGTTTGCTTTTGGCCTACCAGGATGCATTATTGGATAAACATATTTCTGAGGACACCTTCAGTGATCAAGAATTGCAGGATACTGGTCGGCCAATAAAGTCTCTTTTGGTGGGATATTTGTTCTGACAAAACAGCTGACGCATGACTCTGTTTTAACCTGGATGGTTTTTGTTTTGCTGTTCTGGTGTTGTGAGGTTTTTTTTCCGGAATAACAGTAATTTACTTATTCATGCTTGAACAGGTTGTTACCTCTTGGGCATGTCTGCTTATATTTGGGGCTCTGAAGTTCCTCCAATGGTCTTCACTTCTGTACTCGTGGAAGGGCATTGCACTTTTGGCATTCGGTTTGGCCTTTGTTACTTTCCTTATGCACGTCTTGATCCGGTTTTCGCAATCAGAGCGCTCCAGTACCCCTTCAAAGATCGCTTCAGTGAAGCCCAATAATATGGAACAGCATCTTGCAGACAAACAGCACTAACTCACTGGATGAGCTTATCATACTCGTAGGTGTCTTACCTTTTGTTCTGTTTCCATTTTAATCCTCTAATTAGTGCGTCTTTGTTTTCGTTTTGTTGTGTTTTTTTTTATTTTTTTTATTTTTTGTATAACATGGTATGTATGAAATTATGAATACCAATTCATTATTCGGCTGGTCAATTATGGTAATTCGACTCTCTAAGATGATTGTGGCACTCTGTTTTGACCTGCGACAAATGTTTTTTTATTTATTTTCTTTTTCCTGCCTGATAAGCACCATTTAGAAAGAAAGGTTCAATAACAAACCAGTATTGCGATATAATATGTATACATGTGTGTGTATATGTGGTGTGTGGGATGATGAATTGAGTTTTTTTATGCGCCGCTTTACCCTGAAAGGAAAATGAGCTTTGCTCCTCTGGGCGCTAGGCGCTCCCATGGTTCGCGAGAAGGAAAAAGGACTCATCCTTTGTTGCATCTGGCACGAGATGATAAAGAGAGAGCTTCGTCTATCGATGAACAGCGGATTGACAGAGCTCTTGGCATTGCTTTGTTTTTCTCTCCGTGCTACCCAAGCCAGCAGCTGTCTGCTTTGTAACTGGGCAACCTCTCGTAGACTACTGTTCTTGTCTTGGCCTTTGTTCACACTATCACATCTATGGTAGTGTGGTTGGCAGCGGAAGTGAATCTGATTCAGAAAGAAAAGCCTAGTCGTCCAAAGGCCCTAAGTGAGTAAGGTGACATACGAGATTCGGATGTTATATGATAATGGATGCCTAGTCTTCGTAGTAAGGGAAGGGTGGAGGGAAGGGTGGGTGTTAATTAATTATTTCATTTAATGTGATTGGCGTGAAATTTTATTGACCTTCTGCCGATTGCGGTAGCATCTTTTAATTAAGGGGCGGTTTGGATAATGATGGATAGTGAGTTGAGATGAAAGTTGAATAAAATATTATTAGAATATTATTTTTTAATATCATTATTATTTTGTGATTTGAAAAAGTTGAATTGTTTATTATATTTTGTAGGAGAATTTGAAAAAATTATAATAATAAGATAAAATGAATTAAAATCGTTTCTCAATCCAAATGGGCTCAAAGGGTAATATGAGTAGTATGTTGAGCTTTGACTGCTAGGCACATACCCATTAGTACAAATTTTATTTTTTATTTATATTTTTTAACATTTAAATATTTTTAAAAAATAAAAAAATATGTTAATATATTAATAGTCACTTTTTTAACAAGTAAGTAAAAGAAAATTTTTTAAAAAAGAACTTAAATGTATGAGTGGTTAAAATGAGAGGGTAAAATGATGCGGTATTGAAGCATTATTTTTTAATTAATGGAGATTATGGTTTTCTCCGCTTCCTTGAATTGCCTTCACTCTTATTGATCCAAAGTTTGTCAAGGAGAATTTCAATATCTTTATAATATATATAGAGTAATGTTATTTATTATCTTTTTTTATTTTCATCTTCTCATTATCTAATAATTTATATTAAATGATTAAAAATTATTTATTATATTTTATTTCTGAATCTATCATTTAATGCCACATAGGGAATATTGAGAGGGTGACAATAAAATTATATTGGCTGCAGATTTTTATTTTTTAGTTTTGATAGGCAAGATAAAATTGTATGAGAAAATCTATTCATAAGCCTATACACTACACATTATAAATTTTTTTATTTATTTTTATTTTATTAAATATATGTTATATAGATGATGAGTAAAATAATTTAATTATTTTAAAAAGAATAAAATAAAAAAATTATAAAAAATAAAAAATAATTTAGTGTGTGGTGTATGAGCGTATGAATAGCAATGCTCAAATTGTATCGATGGAAGATTGGGCGTGGTCCAAGTACACACTGATTGCAGAATCTCTGTACATGTACATCTGCTGCTACCTCTCTGAGAGAGAAGTAGAAGGATGTTGTCTCCGTTAAGCACCCTCAGTCACTCTACTGTTATTATTGTTATTGTTTTTAGAACAGCTACGCAGATGAAATTGGCGAATTGAGTCCTTATGATATATTTCAGGCGGGCTGGTATACGGTTGCTATTCTCTTACTAAATATTTATTATTTATAGTGTATTTAAAGTTTTTTTTTTATCATTTTCTTTAAAGTATTTTTTTAATATTCTTAATCATTAAGAGAAAATTAAAAAAATATATAATTTTCTTAATGTCACTTTTTTAATCATTAAATAAAAAAAATAAAAAAAATAAAAAAAATAAATAATAAAAGGTAATAACCTATCCATTTCAGGCGGTATAACCAAAGGAATAATGGTATACACACTGCATCGTCACGTCATTTCAAGGCCCCTGTCCAGCAGGACGATACGGACGTCTTCCTTTTCTATTTTTTGTTTATTATTTCTTATTAGCGTTTTAGCTAAATTTCACCAAATGTATTGAAAGAAATTGATGATTTGGGGGTACTAAATTATTAGTTTTGATTTTGATCACTTGAGGTGCAATAATTTCATCTTGTGGCAACATGGAGGTGGCTCCAAAGAGAGATTTGTTAAGCTTGGTAGGTGAGATAAGATGAAAATTTTTAAAAATTTTGTGAATAGTGTTAAGATAAAAGTTTAAAATATTAATTTAAAATATTGAAATTTGAAAAAGTTGTATTGGGATTTGAAAAAATTGAATTGTTTATTATATTTTGTATGAAAATTTAAAAAAATTGTAATGATGAGATGAGATAGAGATAGAGATGAGAAATCTCATCTTTACCCCCAAACATATCAATCACATAGCATGCTCTACTCAGATACGCGTTCATGTGATATCAGTCGACAGTCGTTTAATGAGAAAGTCCTTCGAAGAACTGGAAATGATGAAAAGAAAGAACTAAAAATAAACGTGCTGCAAACGTGTGATTAAGAAGTAAAATTCTGCTATATATAATATCCACAATAATAACAGACGGCTGTCATTTAAAAAAATAAAAAAAAGAAGAAAGAAAGCATGTGGACATGTCAGTGGTACACCCCCTTGTACCCATTTCAAATTGAGATTCTCTCAAATTATCTTATTTCAAGTGGATGGATCGCATTTGGAGAGAGATACATGCAACCCCCATAAATGACATGCGTCTCTCCGAATCTAACCATCCAAATTGGATAAAAATGATTGAAGAGGATTTCAATTCCCCGCCATTCACGAGCAACACTGATCTTTTCATCAAGGTATACATATTGATAATGGATGAAAATGTCATTGCCACATGCTCATGCACACGAGAATGTACAGTGAATTTACGAGGCTGAGGGTTCAGCTCCATCATGTAGGGCACAGCAAACAGTTGCTTTGTGATGTCCCTGATATACCCTGATATCTTCGCCAGTTGACATGGACCAAAGTCTTGCTGTTGTATCCGAGGAAGCTACATGGATGAAGGATGGAGGTGCCAAAATTAATTTTGATTATAATAAGGATATGGAGTAGGAGGAGCTGCTTGTTGCTTGGTTCTAGAAAATGTATTTAATAGAGTTGTGTGCCTAATTAAATAGTTCGAATGATAATTTTTTCTTAATCATGCCTGTAAAAAATTATTTAATAGCCAATAGCCTAAACCCTACTAAAACCAATCAGCCTTGGAAAACAATGATAGTCTACAAGGCCCAAGAACTCAAAACTAAGAGTTGCTAATACAAGTACCTGTTATAAGATAGGCACCATCTACGGAGAACACACAGTCCCAGACCCATCTTTGATGTCCTGGTAAGCACATGGGTAGCAAAATCATATCACCATGTTGGCTCTCAATAGCAACTATTGGGTCAATTTTTGACATGTAAACAAACATAGTAAGTACAACAGAAAGTTGAGATTTCATGAATACCTGTTAGAGTTTTCTCTAACGTGAAGCCATCAACATTCCATATCCTGACAGTATGGTCAGAAGATGCAGTTGCCAGATATCTAGAAAATGCAATGCCAGCAGAAATTAGCAGACATCTCATACAAGCAAGAACACTAGGTATAAAAAAAGGCAATTTGAAAAAGTGGACTCATTTGATGCTAAAAGAATAGAGAAAATGAAGATATGGATACAAGGAGTTGCCTCTGTGGTTCACAGAACTCAGGTGAAAGTAGGCACTTAAGTATATATCCCTTGTGTGCTTGCAGCTTATGAAGTGGCTCAAAGTTTGTCATAGTCTGCAAGAATATACATTCCACATGGCATAAGTCAAACATGAAATCAGAGTAACATAGACAATCAACTCCATCAACTCAACTGTGCTTTCTCATAAAATTTTCAAGTGCTTCAATGTGCTACCTGGGTCCCTCGCAATAAGCGCCAAACATAACATGTCCCATGATTATTTGCAGCAACGACCAAGCTCCCATCCCACATGACGGTGAGAGACCGTACAGCAGTATCAACCTCTGGCACCTATACAAACACCACAAAATGGAGATAATTTTAAGCACACCTCTTCTAAGTCAGAGAGAGAGACGATAGCAATGACATGCTAACAGCCTAAGCTTCAAAGAGAGACATTTTTTTTTGGAGATTTTTTTTTTTTTTTTGATGGGTTTTTGGTTTCCCTCTTTGACTTGTGCAAACAAAATCCCTTTTGATTAGAGGACCATCTTAACATTCAATTGCATGGTACAAGAATATATGTGAAGACCTAAGAATTGATTTTAGATGCTTCATCACAAAATCATGCTATAAATACAATCATTAAGGTTTTATGACATGATGAGCTGAATCAGTCGTCCTCAATTCCAAGGCCATAGAGCTTTCCCACAACACAAAATTAGGTGTCCTGTACTCTCGGGGCAGTTTTCAGTTAGAGGTCACACAAGTCATATCTTTTCTGTTACTCTCATCAATAATAAAATATCTAACTTATTAAGAAATGAGTTTTCTATGGTAAAGAATAACAGTCTGATATCTGTCAAAAACAGAAAAAGTTCCAACAGAAAAAATATGACATACTGAATTTGCAATCCTTATCCCAGAAAAAAGGTGAGATGCACTGGAATAAAAAGAAAAACAACAAAGCATACCAATTCGCAGCTGCAAGAATTTGCTGTTAAATCCCACACACGAATATTGCCATTTTGGTCTCCTGATATAAGTTCGGTCTGCAAGGCGAAATAAGTACAATTATATGAACAAGTTAGACAAACAATCAAAAGCACTACCATGAAGCATAGTAAACATAGTTAACTTAGTAAACACCAAATACTCAACCATCTAATTATTTTGCAATCATATTGTGCAATAATTTAATGATCCAAGCATTATGTATTATTGCAGTAGTCAAAACAAAAGCCATAAACCTTTCCTATGCTTATACTTAACCAGTCAACCTGAAGCTATTATATTTAATCAGTCAACCTGGTTTGGGTGGAGCACAACAGTGTTGACAGCTGCTCGGCTTTCATATTCCCTTTGACAACCTGGAGCCCTGCACTTGATCTAAAGAGTAAGTCTAAGTAATATAAGAAAGGGCACACAAAAAAATAATAATAAACATAGACCAGCAACACGTTTGTTGGGGAAGGTTTATTTTACCTCAAATCCCAAATCTTTACTGTGCCATCCTCGGAACCTGAATACATCCAATTTCCATCGCATTGAAACCCCACTGCCATCACATTATTAGTATGTGAATCATAGCTCATCACCTGTCATGAGTCAGAGAAAATAACCCTCATCAGCCTATAGAAGAACATAGTAAAAAAAGAAAAAGGGATGAAATTGGTTCTTTTTTCCCCTTATGATAAATAAAAACCAGACTAGCCATGGGACACACATACTGGTTGAGGGCTGCTAGAGTTGACATCAAACAATCGAATGTGAGGATTACCAGCTGCAGCCAGGTAGCGTTTGTCTGGGGTTATCTCAAGCCGATTGACATGCTGTGTGTATCACACACGGTGAATCAGATCCATCACAAAAATTTAGAATCATTAGAAAATCTAATAAAAGACTGAAGGCCGACATATAGTGTGGATGGAAACAAAGAAGATATTCAAGTTTATACTTTTTATTCTTTGGAATTATGACCTAAAACGTGAACAGAAATAATGATTCATTCTGAGTTTAATGTTTTGTATATATTTCATAAAGCCGATCACTTCACTGTGTATGCCGTAGATTTGCATAAGAAAAATAATCTCGAAGCTCAAGCAAGTTCATTTAAACAAAACATACGACCAAATCATGCGCAAAGAGCATTAAAGGAACAAAGAAACCGAGGATTTAGGAAGAAACCGAGGATTTAGGAACAAACCGAATCCGGGTATTGGATGGTACGGTAGCAACGGCCGCTTTTGGCCTCCCAAAATCGAATTGTGTGATCATAGCTCGCCGTTGCAAGTATCACAGACGGTTGGGTCATATCAATCTAATCAATATTAATACACTAATTAACTAAACATTAAATTAACCCGAAAAGATCAACAGATAATACAAAGGCATGAAAAAGTAAAAAGCACACTAAAAACCCGGTTTAATAATAGAGAAAGAAAAAAGGAAGATGCTTTATACGAAAGAAGGTAAAATTAACCTCTTGATGCAGTCAAACTTGTGGAATTAGGGTTTTGAGGGGTTTTGGCGAGCTGCAGAGAGAAAGAGAGGCATTCTGGTTAGTGTTTAGATCTCTGGGAAGGACAGAGGGTCCTCCTCCCGTCTTTGTTGCCAAATTCTCTTACGAGTTGCGATTTGGGCTGTTTCAATAGGAGAAACTGGACAGCCTTAATGGGCTGTCTCAGCCCAATAGTGTCTGCGTTTTTTTCCCCCATAGTAATCTTCTGTTTCTTAACAAATGAAATGAAAAAAAAAAAAAAAAAAAACTTCTAGCCCCCAAAACCATATATACAACCGGATCGGTTCCAAATCTCTTATGTAGAAATAATAGGAATTATTATTATTTTTTTAAAAAGGAATTAATTCCAAACCGTCTTCCTATTTTTAATGCACAAATGGACAAACTTCCAAAGATAAAAACTATGGAAGGTAAAAGAATAGTTCCAAGTAGGGAGAAAAAAAAAACCCTTTATATTAATTTTTTTGGCTATTGATGCTGTTTTTCCCTTTTTTCTTTGGGTCTTATTCCCTGATTGAAGGTAGTTTCTTTTTAAAAGTGAATTCTTAGGGAGATTCGAAATGGTACAAAATTTCAATTATGTAAGCAAAAAGCTATTGAAAGTGGGAAAAAAAGTTTTAAAAAACTGTTGAAAGTGACAACGTACTCACCTCCATAAGGGCGAATAAACTACAAACTAATGAATGAAAATGACCATAATCTTGGACTTTCTCAATTGTACTCCTTTGTTTGATAATTTGCGGGAATAACAAGGTTGGTGTTTGGGATATAATCCCAACTAAGTTCAATATGCACAAATCTTTAACAAGGAATTTCTGTGGAGCATCTCTCAAGTAATAATTCAAATGAGAATTCTTCCAATTCGGTGGTCCCCAAGTATGAATAGGAAATCTCAAATCTTGAACGTCCGGACTCTTGTCAAGACCATTAATTATATGCGACCACCGATCATAAGATTAAGGTTGTGTTTGGTAAGTGAAGTAGAGTCCGAACTACTTCATTACTATTTACAAATAGTTTATTATTATTATTTTTTTATTATTCACTACTTTTTCATACTATTCATCGATCATTTGAGATCAGCTCAGCATATAAACGTAGCCTAACTCTCTCAAATTAAGAGAGTTAAAATGGAGTACTCGTTACTCATTAGGAGTTGGGACGTGGCCAGGTAGGGGTCCTCATGTGGACCGTGTGCAAGCAAGGGTGGTAAGCGGCCAGCAGACTTGCATTGGATTGCGTATGGAATATATATAACATCGGATTAACTTTAGCTGCTTAGTTCCACATTCATGCACATGACAGATCCCTTTTCTCTGTTTGTTTGAATGTTTGGGGAAATCAAGTAAATAATTAAATGAGTTTTGCGAGATCATAATTCTTTTATGGATTGGAATTAAAAGGAAACAAAAAAGAAACTAAGAAAAAAAAACCATAACTTAATCGATCACAGTTTACAGGGATTAATTTTTAATTGTTCATATATTATATACTGATCAGATTATTCCAAATGTATCAATCTCTTATATTTACTATTATCATTGTTGTTATTTTCAATATTAAGTGATGATTCTATCAATATTGGGGAGTCTAAATTCAAATATTTGATTTAATATCATAATCTCTTAACTAATATCAATTGATGATCTGTTGAACTTAATGGGGTTCTTTGAAAAGTATTGTCGTGTAAAACCTTTGATATCATTAGAAGAGCTAGCCTACTCATGATGAAGTGTCTTGATCAACATGCAGTCGAAATGTCAAATCCAGGTTGGAGCGTGGTTTCCTTGGGCTGGTAATTAAGGTAGCAAGCCATGTTTTTTAGCCCTTAATTTGATGTTCACCTGATCTTTTGTCGTCTCTGAATCTGACTACGCAAGCATGCATGCATCGTTTTCGAGCATTAATGCAGGGATTGGCCCTTCAATTAGTAGCTAAAAATGCTGGTCCGACTTCAGCTAGCTACCTCTGATCATTGATTTCTGTGTATGTATGTCATGCTGATCATGAGCATGCCCGATAGAAGTACGTACAGCATTGGAAAACTTTGATTTGCTGTACTGTATATATGTCATGAGCATGCCCGATAGATCAGGCCGCAATTTGAGGAGATAATGAGACCATTACTAATGCAACTATGCATTCTACATGCATGGCAGTACTGCATGTATGCTTTGTTTTAGATTAAAAAAAAAATCCCTTTCACTTTAATTAAACACGTACATCTTTTTTAAAAACACCAGACTTTCCCAAACTCAAAACAATCTTCATCCCCCAAAAAAATACATGCATCCAAACATGAACTTATATTACAAAACATATTGCGGTTTTTTTTTTTTTTTTGAGAATTCTTAAAAATTGATCAAGAGAATTTTAATTACCAAACATGCACACGTCCTAGGTGCTCTTATTTGATTAATCTTCCCGATTCACATGATCTTCTCTGGTCACATTGCCTGATCAGATTATATATTATATATATGTATATATATATATACGTTATCACTTTGTTGTCATGAGATTAATTGCAGGTAGCAATCTTCCCCTAATATAGATATTATAGTGCGTGCGTATTTTAACAAAATGCATATAATGTCATGGCTACTTCAAGTACTTCCTATTGAAGTTTTTGGCGACAAGATCTATCAGGAGAAGCCTCAAGGGAGCAAAAATTAAAATCACCAGCTGCAGGCAGCCAAGTGATCAAAGCCGACATGGATCAATATAAGATATATTATATTAATACCCAAAGAACAAAAAAAAAAAAAAACAATATAATTTTGAGGTGATTTGTCAATGCATGCAGGGCAGAGATGTTTGGAAATGTAGTGTTCATAACTTTACATATATATATATATATACATCTTGCAAGTTACAATGCAAATTAACGTGACATACAGTACTCCTGCTGTCTTGGAAACTGGATAAAATTAAGCATGTACATATGGATCAGCATGGGATATAATACATCTGATCAACACAACGTATGGCTCCCTTTTAGCAGATGTTAGAAATTGTTGCCTTTTCGGCTTTTCCCATATATACAAATATATAAATCGGCTGTAGTTTTTTCTTTATATAATCCAATAATATTGCATTAAATTAAAAACACGAGTCTGAGATGAGGAATTTTCCTTGAATTTTAAAGCAAAGTAGGCCGGGCTAGCCTTGAGCTTGGAGAGGGAAATAAAGGGAGAGGTTGAGAGAGAAAGGAGGGGTAATTTTTAAGCAAAAGGAGGGGGGGGGGTTAATTTGGCTGTTCCAAGATACAACCCTAGCTCTTTTTTTCTTTTTCTTTTTTTCTATATATAGCTTTTGTCGTGTAATGGCAACTAAAAAGCACATAAAGGAGATCTTTAATATAAGCTTCGTAATTAGTGTAAACATTTGATAGTATTATTGAAATGCATATAATTGATATAGCCCTTTTTCATGTGGGTGTGGGGATAATTGCTACCTTTTGTTTTCCTAATTAAGCGAGAAAAGTGAAAAAAAAAAAGTGAGAAAAGTGAACTGACTCTGGTAAATCATGTAAGATTATTTCAATTACTGAAAGGTATAAAAATCGAATAGAATTGAATACCACTTAAAGAAAAAAAGTTCCTCGGGAATAAAAAAGTTATTCGCTTGTACACGAAATGATTAGTTGCATGCAGCCAAGATTATAAAAATATTGTTTTCCTTGTTTCATTCTAATATTCTAGTACTGCTCAATCTCGAGAAGAGTTATTTTATTTTTAAGTTTATTTGGAAATCATATTCTAATATTCCTAATATCGATCCATTGCCATTTCTTTAAAGAAAAAGCGAAAGTGATTGGTCGGGAAGACTCTTGATCTGTGATTTTAGAAAAATATATACGCATTCATATTTCAAGTGACGTAGATATATAAATTGGTAAAGCCTAGATTTAAGGTAGACCATACCTTCATGGCCACAAATTATACCAACTATGCAACAAAAATGGACCCTTCCCTTTCCCTTTTATATGGATGCATGCATGTCCTTTCCCTACATTGTCAGAAGCCCGGCCGTCTCTCATGAAACCCTAAAACCTAGTGACAAAAAAAGGGGCCCCATAAGAGCGAAGTGATGAGAACCCGTGCTGGTCAGCCAGCTTTGTAGCAAGACCTAGCCGGTACTCCTGATCTCTGATATATATAATTATAATCTATATATGTGCTTTGGTAAACAAAACAAAACAAAAAAACTCACTCACTCTTTGTCATTTGCTATTCTTTCATTATTACCCATTGGATTTCCTCGCACACAGCCAAGAAAACTTTCGATCAGCCACGTGAAATATGGAGCATTTCATATCCTCCATCGATCTCATTGATTTTTGTAAACAAGCCATTATTAGTTATAAAGATGGGACGTACATCTTATAGTCATCCGGATCAAGGACAAACGTTACAGAAGAGATCAAAAAATGCACTGAACCAGCCGACTAGCTAGAGATCAACATGAAATGCGAGGCAACAAGCAAAGCAAAAATCCCTGGTAGCTAGCTAGCTAGATAGTGACATTCGGTCGATTCTCTGTATATGCTGCATGCAAGCCTCTAATCCATTTTTCTTGTTCATCTTTTTACGTTGAAAAATCGATCGTTAAAATATATAAATATCGGGGCAGTCAATTAATATTTAGCAAAGAGTAGGGCGGGGACGTGGAGAACTGGGATTTACTCCCAAGTACTTTGGCAACTAAAGTTTAGTTTAGTGCATGCCGAGGGTACTGTATAGCTAGGTTTGATCGATTTAAGAAACCAAAGCCGCATCTGTTCTTTATGGTACTAAACCCTATCCAATATACATCTGAGACATCAGTAGAATTCCATTTCACTATTTGTAAAGTCATATTATTGGGACAGAGAAAACAGTGATCTGGATTTTGAAAGAGCGTATATCTATATAGAATTGCTCGCAATTAGCTAGAAAGCTAGACAGTAACATTGGTAAAGCAGGGACAAGCTGCCAGCGTTTCAATTTTCTAGGAGGCAAGTATTTTAGATTGAAATTATAAATAGGGTAATAGTTTAGTTAAAAAAAATTTAAAAACATGCACCAGTACTATTAACAAAATGATAATAAACAAAAAAAAGGTGATTAATTAAAGAGTTAGAAATAAAAATTAAATTTGAAACCTAACGAAAATAGGCATTTCACAAAAATAATAACAGCAAAACTTCTAATGTTTTAATTAATAAGTGTATACATAAAGTTTAAGTAGTACTAAACATAAAAAATAAATTATGATTTAAAATTTTCACAAAATTTTTAAAGATTATTATTGACTACAAATAAAAATAATTTATTTATCTTCTTCTGTATATGTTTTAAATTTATTTAAAAGTAAATATTATTTTTCTAATAAATCTCTCTAAGAATTGAAATTCTCTCTGTCAAAATTATTAAGTTTTTAAAAAAAAAAAAATATTAAACTAATTTGTAGAGCCTTGGGGGACAGGGCCCCCTCGATCGCCCCCCCTTGGCTTCGTCACTGATTGGTGGGGCTGGAACATCTCTTGAGCTCGCAGTTTGCCAGGCAGATCACCAATGCGCGCGTACACCAATGGAGATGTTGGACTTCGTTGAAACTACATCCCGAGAGCTTCTTGTTGCATAGGTTATGATACTGTGCAGGTTTTTGAATATGTAATAATAACTATATCTGTGACAGAGAAAGAGTGGCGGAGATATATACTTGGAGACGATCGAGTGGCCGGGGTCATGATCCTCGTCCCCCCAGCTGTTTGAAAAAACCATATTTTTACTAACGTACGTGTGCTTACATAATTACGATTTGCATACCCCATCCCTAAGAATGTGTTATTGAAAAAAGAAAAAGAAAAATAAAGGTAATTAATAATACCTTTAAGTATTTGATGAGAAGAATATATATTGGCCGTAGAGCTAGCTTATATATATATATATATATATATATATATATATATATATATATATATATATGTTCATTTTGGCGACACTAGAGACAGAACCCAACTAGGACATTTGCACGTCGCTTTTACTATAGTGCGCGCTGTTACTAATGATCTTTGTCTACTTCACTTTGCTTTTGTTGTTCCTGATGAAACACACTTGGGGTGGACAAGGTGCATGCGTTGCACATGTGTATGCCATACAGTGCTGGTACTGCATGCTTTACCTGCCGCGCGCGCTTTGAGCTCTAGGGTAAAGTAATGGCCGTGAATCGATGGCGGTAACTGCAGAATTAACAGAAGTGACTGTATATAGACCAAGATCTATATCAAGGAAGCATGACATGGTTTGTCATTTCCATACTCGACCTTTATCATGAAGTAGTGTTTTTTGCTAACAAGTCAACGTCGTGTCCAGCTATTATATCATGTACATGAGCATTGCTGGGGAAAACAAACATGAAACGTCGTACAAAACAACTAGAGAACCTATATATTGTATACATTGAAATAAAGTAGAACTGTTCAATATTATAGGATTGGACCAATATCTCATGTAAATTAATCGTGTTATATATATATATATATATATATATTAGCGGCCTAATTGATCATTCTAAACTAGTATAATTATTCTTTGGTAAATTAAGTTTCCACGATTATAAGAAATATTTTTATTTCATGATATAATTTCATCTTCTGTTTTTTAATTTAAAATTAATTAAATCGAGCAAAATTCAAATCACATTTGCCAAATGCCTTATAAGGTACTACAAGAAAACTGCTTATTTGTTGTCAGTTATTTCCTACGAAAATAATTATTTTCTGTTAAAATGAGTCTATTTTTTTCTCAAATAGTCATTTTCATTGCAAATAATCTATCTCAAATGCTCTTTTTTTTTGTAGTCAGGTACGTATCTATTCCTCCTGCAATATTTTATTAGCATCCTTGTTGATTTCTTTAATTTTTTTGGGGATACAATATATTTTATTTTTCTCCTTTATCAAGTGTCTTTTTTTAATTATTATAATAAAAAATTTCAGTCTTTTCTCTTACAGTTATAGTTCTTGCAATCTTTTAAATTTTAATCGAGACTATCGTTTATATAGTAATTTAACAAAAACAAATTGATCATGTAGTTCTCCCTGTTTTGTATTATATAATATCTCCTCCTTTAAAATATATATAGGAAAATCAATTTAAAGTTCTTTGCACACGAACAAAAAAACTACCAACTAATATAAATTACTGTCTCAAATACATGATATATATATTTTTTTTTATGGAAACAGACTCATTTCATTAATGAACCAAAGTTACAAATGTGACTTATCAATACATGAAAAATTCAGACTATAAGTCAACTACGCATCAGCTCTGGGGCTTCCCCACTCACAAACTGCTCTGTGGCGGACAGTGTCTTAACTTTTAAAAACTCTCTCTTAAACAGAGAAAGCGCTCTGTAAAAACAGAACTAAACTGCCCCTTAGACATTCCTAGAGGAATGAGTACGGGACGTTGCTATAGACATCAAATCCAATAGTCTATTTCTATTTTATTACTAATTAAAAACCAAACCTACACCTAAATACAAAACAAAACAATGAAATGACCTGAAGCACTGGTGCGATCCTGGACGTCACACCAACCGCAAGCATCGGCATCTCGAATCTGGACTGGACGGGCACCTAGCTCGCGCACGGACCACAAAGCTTGGCCGTACTACCACCAGCATAGCATCGCCCAATACTCTCGAATAGCTCTTGCCACGAAGTACGTCCAATCCAAAGGCCCAACACCACACTCAGGTCAAGACTGCTAGGTAGAAACTAACTAGACTACCGCATGCAGCATGCCCTTTATTATTCCATCCTGCTGATTTTGTAATATTTATTAATAACTATTAAAGTTTTATTTTTTAATAATTGTAATTATTCTAATAATTATTATACAATATTCCACATTGGTGTATATGTATATAGTTTTTTAATTTTGCTACAAATCAATAACTGTTCACATTATACATTCTACACATGGCGTGAGATTATTTTTTCATAGCGTGTAATGATATTTTTCATAGGGTGTAGGGTATGGGATGGTGAATAATAACTGATGAAAATTTTTTTTTGCAATTTATATCCTAGTGATCCCTTTTGAAATTGTAGGATTATAATTTATCCGATCAAGTGATCTGGACACGTACGGTCGAATACTCATGAAGAACCGAATTAATAATTAGTGTTATACATATATATATATATATATATATATATAGATAGTTTTCAATTGAAAAAAGAAAATAAATTAAAGAAAGGAAGATCGAAATCATGATGAATTGATTTACGTGTTAACTAGCAACCAAATAAACCACAAAACGGCCGGTAACGGTACTATTTTCCTAGATTCTACTCATATATGGCATTAAAAATAAATAAATTTAATAGATTCTCTTCTAACCCTTAGGGCCTAATGATCAAAATTTTATTTATTTTTTATTTTTATTATATTCTGCTCGATGGGGTGATTCTAAATTGTCTTCCACTCGCCTTTACTTTAATTAATTCTCTGTTGAGTACTGTGTATCACTTCTCCTCTCTCCATCGTCCACTCCCTAGTTGGGTCATCTTGTAATTCTCTCTCTCTCTCTCTAAAAGCAAAGCTAGCACAGTGAAACTATTCCCGATCCCCTTACAGCCTTTCCACCATGGCTGACCCCTACTCAAATTTCTTCACAGGTCTGTTCAAATTCAACCCTCTCCACCATTACCCACCTTCAAACCCTCCTCCACATGACCCTCCCTACGCTCACAATTTCTTCATCAACCAAAACGGCAACTTTTTCCACTACCAAAACCCACCCACTTCCCCTCCTCTCAAAGAAGCTCTCCCTCTTTTGAGCTTAAGCCCTACCAAACAAGAACAAGAACAGGAACAGGAACGATCATTAGATAGATACTATTGCACTGCCATGGATGTGGATAAGATCAGCAAAAATAAAGAAGAAGAAGATGAGGACGACGATGAGACTGTGACTGTTGCACTGCACATAGGGTTGCCAAGCCCTAGTGCTGCTGAGATGGCTTCTGTGCTCTCTGCTTCTTCCTCGGATATCACCGATAAGGATCAGGGAGATGGTGATGATTCTGGGCACCATATGAACAGGCTCAACAAGGGGCAGTATTGGATCCCCACCCCTTCTCAGATTCTCATTGGCCCAACACAGTTCTCATGTCCTGTTTGCTGCAAGACCTTCAACAGATACAACAACATGCAGGTTTGTTTCTTCACATGAAACCATGCCCCCCCCCCCCCCCCCAAAAAAAAAAAAAAAAGGTCTCCTTTTTTCTTTCTCCCTCTGCTCCCTCTTCAGGACTTCTTCCTTCGCTTCATTTTCAATATATTTTGAGGAAAAGAAATAGAAAACTGAATAGACATTCCTTTTCTGATTCTATGACTTTCAATAAAAAATTGAATAGACATTCCTTTCTGTATCTATGACTTTCTTGCCTGATTTGAATCTTCAACTGTTGTCGTGTGCTTGGATTTAAAGAGGCAAAGGGAGTTTGATTCTATGGGTATTTATCAAATATTTCTCCTGGATTTACCATCTTCCAGTTATTTTTTATTTTAATTTACGTTTTTGCATGGGTTTGGGCTTTGGGTTTTGAACAAATCTTTTCTGATCCAAACTGAGACTGGTATCAGTATTCATGATCAGTTCCTTCCCTTTATGTGATTGAACAATACATGATGTTCCTCACGCTTTTAGTACTTTCAACTGAAATCTTGCAGTTCTTTAACCAGAGGCCCAGATGATGATCTTATTCCATGAACAAATTAAGGTCTCTCTCTCTCTCTCTCTCTTTTTTGAACCTTCGCTCCGCAACAAACGGTTCATGGACTGTTGGACATGACAACCTCATGATTCATAGGACATTGCTTCTCTATATATGATCTCCTAAATCCCATGAACCAGTCTTGAGCCTTTCTAAATATTGCTTGTTTCACCTGTTTTGTTTTTAATCGGAGATGTTGTAAAGAGAAAGAAACTAGCAACCCGGACAATTCGGATACGACGTACAGCGAAGAGAATCTTTTGTTCCGTACTTCAGTCTGGCCTGAAGCAAATCCGTTTTCCTTCATTTAGGGTTGCATAAGCTAGAAATTTTAAATTAAGGTTCATTATCATGAAGAAGTAACAAGCTTCTTTCAAATGCCTATTTCACAATCGCAGTATCGTATGATCTGTAAGATTCAACGAGACCTCCAAATGTAAAGCAGAAAAGGCAACTTTCACACTTCATAATCCTTAACTAACTACGTACATGACTCTCAAGACGCACCTATTTCACAGGAATGCAAATGTGTAAATTGAATATTATTTAAGAAGTTTTACTCTGATTAGGTCATTTTGCTTGGCATTTTCTTGATTGTTTTGGGATGTGGTAGCAGGTACATTGGCTATCTGTATTTATTATTAAACTTAATTGATTGTTTATTTCTTGGTGTGACTAAATTTTTCAGATGCATATGTGGGGGCATGGATCTCAGTATAGAAAAGGGCCCGAATCTCTGAGGGGCACCCAACCAACGGGGATGCTTAGGCTTCCTTGTTATTGTTGTGCACCAGGGTGCAGGAACAACATTGATCACCCGAGAGCAAAGCCTCTTAAGGATTTCAGAACTCTCCAGACGCATTATAAGAGGAAGCATGGAAACAAGCCTTTCATGTGCAGAAAATGTGGCAAGGCTTTCGCCGTGAGGGGCGATTGGAGAACCCATGAAAAGAACTGTGGAAAGCTTTGGTATTGCATCTGTGGATCCGATTTCAAGCACAAAAGATCTCTTAAAGACCATATAAAGGCTTTTGGAAGCGGCCATGCGGCATATGGCATGGATGGCTTCGAAGAGGAAGATGAACCTGCATCCGAAGTAGAGCAAGATAACGAGTCAATGCAGTGATATCATATAAATGAGCATCAATACTAGCAAATGATCTAAAAGCCTTTGAGGTCATTTGCATTAATTAGTACTATATATATATAGCTATGGCTTTCTACTGAGAACTGTAGTGTAAGCTTCAGTCCACTTGGAGAGCCAAATTTAGATTTTTTTTTCCTGTTTCTTTTCTGTTCTTTCCTAATATTTCCTACTTAGCAATGTAGAATCCAAAGCAAATCCTAGACCAAGCCTTCTCCAAGGCCATTTTCTTTTCAACTCTTGTTAATTGATACCTTCTCTTTCCTTCTATCGAGCTAATTCCTGTACCCTGCTGAAAAAGGTACGTCTGGTTATCAAATCAGACTCAACTCATCTCAATTTATTATTATAAATTTTTTAAATTTTAACACAAAATATAATAAACAATTCAATTTTTTTAAATATGAAAATAATAATAATATTAAAAAATAATATTATAATAATATTTTATCATCTCAATTCAATTCAGTTCAATATCCAAACGCAGCCTAAAACATCACTTAGAAATTAAAGTTGTTTTGAATGAGTTAAGATCAAAACCAAAAGAGTTCCCATGGGAAAGATTACTTGCTTTTGGATATTGAGTTAAGTTGAGTTGAATTATTTATAAATAGTAGTGAATTTAGATGGTGAAGTAATAGTTCCGTGGAGTCACTTAAGATGAATTTAAATATATTTAGATATTAAAATAAGTTTAAATATATTTATGAAAAGTTGAAAAAAATTGTGGGACTTACATATAAAAAGATGTTGAGTCAAAAAAAATTATAAATTTTACATATAAAAATATTTTAAGTTGAGATAAATTTAATAATTTGATAGTTTAATATTTAAATATTATAAAAAGTAAGCAAACCCAGCCTTACTTTTGTCCCTTCTTTCATTCCCTGAGAAAGGCTTCAGTGTCCCTGAGCATTCCCTAGCGCACGTAGTACTTGAAATTTTTTCCCCGGAGAATCATGAGTACTGAGATTAGGCATTTTTTTCTCTCAAAACTAGCGACCGGGATGTATAGGGATTCGTTGAGAACATTTTGCAGATATATAAAATGGCAATTAAAATATCTTTGTATTATTCTATATATTAAGCAACTAGCCTTGATCATGACTTACTCGATCGAGCTCATGATATTCTCACACATACCAATTACGTTTTTACGTGCGCGCGCGACGTGAATATATAACTATAAAAGGTACCTAGCTATGACATACATGTGACGTAATAAGTAGATCGATTGCATGTCAGTCTCTATGAATTAGTAATGATTCATCCTGTTTGCCGACAAAAATTAAAGAAGAGTTTGCATATCATGGGGTTTTCAACGAAAAGGTAACAGGAAGGATACCTTATTTGAAATAATAAGACTACCTCTTCTAACTTTTAGCGATGATGATACATCCGAGAATAATGTTTGTGGGGGCATAATTTCAGGATTTGTTTGGCTCAATAATTCATTTTCTTTTTACGATTCTCGATCGTGTGTGTCTCCATATATCAATTCACAAATCTGACAAATGGTAGTGAAGGTTGTAAAAGAAGCAAACTCCTCGATAGACAGACACTTGACCTGCAGCTTGAAAAAAGTGATAACAAGGCTAGCTGAGGTGTGAATGCAAGTATAATTGAGGTAGTCTTTTCATCCTGATCAACGTAAATGAACAGCTAGCTTTGTATCGATTGCAGAATGCCAGAAAGCTGCCTGGCTGCGGCTTGTAACCGTAACTATTCAGGATTTATGATCATTAATTTCGATCGCTGAAGTACTATTTGGTTCCGGAGTTAAGATCAACTGTCCGGGGTTTTTTTTTTTTTTTTCAATTTTTTTATAATTCTTTTCATGTACTTCTGAATGGATTGGACTAGAGTACTTTTTATTGAAGACTCGATCCTAACCCTAATTACTCTTTATCTTCCATTTTGATTTCAACGCATAGGCTAATTAGAAAAATAAATAAATAAACAAGGATCAGCTTTTTACTGGCTGGAGTGGATACGATACGGCCCTTTATTGCTTTGCTCAGTGGAGATTTATGTGTTTGTCGATGGATGGAACATATACCATTTGGCATTCACTATTGTAGCTAGCTAGGGAAAATTCAAAGCAAATGATTAATTGGAAACGGGATGATTCTGAAGATCTAGTGAGAGAGAGAGAGAGAGAGAGAGAGAGAGGACCAGGTCCTTCATATCATTTAACAGACAGTATATAAAACGATACACAGACATGAGGAGCAAAAACAAAAATAAATATAGTATTGGCCATTGGGTATGCAAAACGTTTGTCAGGTTTGGAGGAGCTTTCTTTTGAGAGAATAGGGAAAGGGAGAGGGAGCCACGTGGAAAAAAGTTCAGCGAGATCGAAGGCAGAAAACTGCAACAGTGCGAAGACAAAGTTGCATTGGTTGGGCTAATTCGAAACAAATACTGATGTCTGGCCAACAGTACCATAGATGACCTCCTCTGATGTATATACTGTAGACCGATATGACTTCTCAATAATATTTTGACCCTTCTCTCAAACACTTTTGGAACACAGCCTGCAATCTTCGTTGATAAACGTATACGGCATGTTTTCAATTAGGAAGAACAATATATAATAGTGAATTGTGGGATACGATCGATGAGGGGGAAAAAGCCAACCATTCTTTTGAGATGGAAATTTGGACCTCTCAAATTCACCCTCTAGATCTATTCTTTGTAGGAATATCGAAAGAAATAAGTAATAATAACAACACAATAATTTAAATAAAAAATTTAAATAAAAAATTTTCAAAACAAAAAAAAAATACCAGATTCAGAGAAAAGAATTCACTATATAAAAAATTATTACAATCATATAATTTTCTCTTAACCCTGAATACACCCACAAAGTTTTCATATTAGCAAAATTTTAACTCTCACATTTTCTTTTTTTACAAAAAATGCCAGCAGAAAAATTTAACTAAAGTCAAAAGTTACTAATTAAGCTTTTAACAGGTGCATTTTATCAAGGAGGTTAACTCTTATTCTATAGGCCTTGAGCCTTAATCACTTCACAAATCCCACCGATATGAGACTTAAGGAGTAATACCCAACAATCTCCACCTTGCGACTTTGGCTAGTCCCACAGCCACGCTCCACCTCAATGAAAATTTTCATCGCTTCTATTATCATGCTCCACCATAAAAGCATACACTCAGAATAAACCAATTCCAAGTTTTTTACTTTAACCCATGTCAAAAATAACCTTGTTGAAAATTTATGGTATAACTTCTATGTTTGACTTTCTTGGAAGTTCATCAGTCATCGACATAAATTTTCACTACACATCATGCATCAATGACAAACCAATGCCTGTGTGCAAACTTATGAATCCGCTAACATTAACACATCCTCTATCATGTCAACTTTGGGAATTAGCAGCATGCCATGAGGATGTATATGTCCATTTTCAACAGACATCGTATTCCATGGAGAGAGACACAACGTTAACTTAATTTCCAGTATCTTCATTTACTGACTTGGAGTCACTTGCCGAACCTGCTACTTGTATTAATCATTTCACCAGTCGCTAGTATCACAACTGACTTCACGGATTGGTCTGCCCTTCAACGTCTTGTGTAATTTTGATTCAATCAAAACATCCTTGACTTTCACTTGCCACAAGTCAAAATTGATTCTTCCATCAAATTTCTCCGCCTCAAATTTGATAGGATTTGAAGTCATACTTCTTGACATTATCTTGATGAATTTTATCGTATAAATTAATAGTACTTACTAAATAAGTTTTCAGGAAAGATTCTTATTTTTTAAACAAAATTTCAAGGTTCCCAGAAAAAATTGGAGGATCACAATGGTCCGCTTAAATTTCAATCTCATAGACAGAACCTTCCTAGGCAGTACACATCCACACTACTACGCCAAAGCTACACCCACCAAAAGAACCTAGTGGCTCTGATATCACTTGTTGGGAATGAGAAATAATAAGAACACAAGAATTTAAGTGAAAAACCTCAAAAAATCAGAAAAATCATCAAACTCAAAGAAAAAAATTCACTATGTGAAAATTATTACAATCATATAATTTTTCTCCTCACTCTAAATACACCCACAAAACTTTTTTATTAGAAATATTTCAACTCTCACATCTTCCCTTTTTACAAAAAAGGTCAATAGAAAATTTTAACTAAAATAAAAAATTATTAATTAAACTTTTAACTGATACACTTTATCAAATAGCGACCTTGTACCTTATTAACTTCACAAATCCCACCAACGTGCGAAGTAAGGAGCAATACCCAATATATAGCAATATTTTCTTTTGGGATTCAGCAATTCAACTTCTGATCTTTAACATTGACAACAACGGTTTTTTTGTTAAATCCATGACCAATATCCTTAAGTTAATTTACCGACCAGTACACCGTCGTGGGGTTTTTTCCCAACTAAGTTCCATTATATAATAAAAAATAAAAATACAACGTTGTAGGTAACTGAAAGCTGCCTCAGCAAACGTAGTATTGCAACAAATTACAATATTTATTTTTTATATAAAAAGTAATGGTTTTATATATAATAAATTGCTTTAGTCTAATAAAGGAGGAGACCCCAAAAAAGATGCGATTTTCGATGCAGTTCAACTGAGGGAATGAAATGATGTCATGGCTGTCGAGCAGAGGTACTGCACTAACTTCTCTTTAATTTACAGCATTCGATAGCTCAATTTTCATTCTTCCATCTTTGAGATCCTCAAATCATAAAAAATAAAAATATCAAAAATAAAAATAACTGTTGCGAGAGGGTTCGATGGATTAATAGACAAGAAATTCAACTGGGTGGCACGTGATGATCGACTGATGATGATTGAATTTCCATTTTCCATAAAAAATGAGGAAAAATGGCCACCTCGTGGTAATAGATCAAAAGATGGCCGACGAAATAAAAGATGGAGTGTTTTTTTTTTTGTTTTTGAATATATATATATATATATATATATATATATATATATATATTGATCAGTAGGTCTATTAAAAAAAAAAAAAACCAAAGCTGAATTTGTCTTACATATATATAATATATAGTGACTGCCACGTGGGCTTTGCACTTATAATAATTACTTTGTTTGCTATATATGAAACATTGCCACATGGTACAAAATAAACGATGCGGATAGATTAAACTGATAGAACTGAAGAATTTATTGTATTGACCATTGACCATTAATATCTTGACTCTTTGTTGGGAAAACCGTGACCTGCTAGCAGTGGCATCAATGCATGCACCATGACCCTCTCCATCCATTATACATCCAGCTCCATCTACATCACTAGATCTCTTCCAATGCATGCATGCATGTCCATATAATGCATATGATCTTAGTTTTTGTCCCGCAAGAGTTTTACTGTACATCTGACTTGCTAGCTAGTCTGTCCGAAAGAAGTACTGAAACCAACGTTAATACCGCCAAAATTGCCATACAGTGTAATTGACAATAGTCGGGAAATATATACACGCATACATTACACACATTAATTATATTTATATATAAACGTGCATCTATGTGTACGTACACTACTGTGCATGCACAGAAAAATAAAAATAAAATAAAAAAAAGTGTAAAAGCTGATATTGGACGATTTCTCAATTTTCTTGGGTGAAATGAAAAGAGGAGATGTACTGATTTTGCGGATAAAATGGTGCTTGACTGAATCTTTGTTTGCACCATTACGATCGAAGTTTTCTTGAAGCTAGCGATTCGATCTATAGCTGATGAAGTATTTGGATCCTCATGAAATATATATATCTTAATTTTATGGTATCATTAACAGTAGTACCGTGATCAGTAGCATATATAGGATATAAAAAATGCATGGTATGATAGTACATGATCTCTTCTAAAAGAACAGTACCGGCCGGCTGTGTAATTTTTGCAGAAAATTTTTGTCATGCATGCATGGCCGTTTACATGTTCATATAATATATATATGAACTTTTGATTCTCAAAGTATATGAGACAATTTTCTCCGAGAGGCCCCAATCAGCAAAAGAAAAAGGCAAAAAGGAAAAAAAAAATATTGAGTACCCCATATTGCATGATCATCACATATATTATATGTGACGTATGCCTAGCGATCGAGCTACTTTCATGCATCCATTTCCTAGATCAGTTAAAAATGATCTGTTGCTTTGATTTTGCTCGCTGGAGGGTACCTTCAATTCTTTGTTTGGGGAATACAGAGAAAAACGTCGTCGTAGACCATCAGAAGCAAATAAGAATATAGAGTTTTATAAGCCTTTTACAAATTTTTTTTTTTTTATCAGCTCGTAAAATATCCTATATTTTAATTAAAGATCATAAAGCTGAACCATAAAGCCAAAAGGAAATTAAAGTCGCGGACATGAAGGGCACTCATAATTATTAGAAGCTAACCCACACGAACAACGACCTTTAAAAGTACTACTAATTTGAGCTGGTATTATGATGAGGATCCCATGCATGCAATTTTCAACTTGGTCGGTCATGATGTACAAAATATGTACATGGCGGCCTTCGTCCATGAGTTTCATTATCAATATTGGATCATATATATATATATATATTTATAATATTAGAGCTAGCATGCATATATATTTCCCCGTGACGGCTAATTTAGTCTGATGATCGATCTAGTTTTGACTGAATAACTATATATATATGTATGTGTGTGTACAGCTCGATCGCAGCAATGCTTTGGTGGGTCAGGTCAAGTCAAATATGTCTTGTAGGACTCACTCTCGATAATAATTCCCATGGTCATCATATGATCTTTTCCAAAAATCAGATCAAGGTGGGTTAAAGACGAAACTTTTTCCTTTTAAAAGACCACTTTGATCATCGGCTAGCTTCCTCGAAGGTTCCTAGCTATCAGTGGAATTAATTATACTGTAATAAAAAGTAGAAAATGAAAGGTGAAAATGGGAAAAAAAGAAGAAGCTTAAGGCCGGTTAACTTATTATACAAGAAAAATAGAATAGATGAGAATATAAATTTTAATTTTAATTTAACATATTAATAAATAGATGCCGATCAATTATTTTTGCTATATAGCTCCTAATAAATGCACCACGTACGTAAGACGTACATGCATCATATTATATATAAATCCAAACACAAATACGTCATTTTTTCAGTAAATGGTTGAGAAGAAATTAAAGACAATAGTCCAAATTAAATATAAAATCCTATTATATGTAGAGTTTTAATTAAAGTGTTCATATATAATTAAAGCATCACATTAATTTCCTAGCTAGTTCTTTCACACATTATATAGCATGCATGCACGTACACTACTGAATGCAACACATGATTCTCGCACATGCTCATAAATATATAGAGAGAGCCTCTAAAGTTTGTTTAACACATTATTTATCTCCAAAGCAAGAAGCTTAATTAATAATTTATTTGAAGATCAATAATAGAGTAGTAGCTATTACAAATGAATGCATGCATTAACTTCTTGCTTTTTCATCTCTCGTGAACTCCTTAAATTCTGGGACGACCAATCAAAAGTACGAGCACCGATTGGCCAGTGCTCGACCGATCCGGACAATTGGAATAAAGAGTCAAACATCGATCACCAAGGGCTAGCTAAGCCTTAGCTCAAACCATGCTGACAACTGAAGACCCTACACCCACCAGATTCCAATCGTGGAAAGGGCACATGCACACTCGTACGTACGTGCCTAGCTAGCTAGAGATATCCCCCAAATATATGAATGTGTAGGATTATAAATGGAAAGGAAAATGATACTACCCTTTAACTATTTATTTATTATTTTTTTATATTTGATTATTTTTTTAATTTTTAATTTTATTTAATAGTTAAAGAAGTGATTATTAATAAAATTATATATTTTTTTAATTTTTTTAATAATTAAATATGTTAAAAAAATATTTAAAATAAAAAAATAAATATATTACAAGTAGTAAATAGATAGTTATAAATAGGTAGTACGTCTGTCACTGCGAAAAGTTGTGTAGGGTAGAAGGCCAGGGCTTTGACTAATTGTCCTCTTTTGCCAGATGGTGCTCTTATTCACTCCCATCGGTTTGTCTTTTTAAGCTAATTATCATCAACAGTGTAATTATATTATTTTTTTAAAATATTATTAAACATTTTTTAAAGATGAAAAAACATATCACTTTTTTAATTATTAAAAATAAATAAAATAATAAAATAAAATAAAATATCAAAACAGTATAGACTAACTTTAAGAGGACAAATTCAGCCTCGATCCTAAAGTGATCTGAATAATTCTGATGACCCATTCTTATTGGCTTAATTAATATTACTTATAAATATGTATCAACTGTTTATATATCTGCAAATAGAAATGGAAATTGAAGGTTAATGACCGTTTAATTTATATATTAAATCCTTTCCATATCAATAGAAAAATTGAAACTAATTTAGAGCATAAAATGCTCCTCGTGTTGATCAAATCCTACAATTAGGCTTAATTAATTGTTGCATGCATGACACTTTGCGCGCGTACTAGATCGAGCAACTCTCGATCGATCACCACCTCCATGTTTCTGAATCTCTGATAGTGCCATTGTAACATCCCGGTTTTTAGTGTATTTTTAATGAAGGTTTATTTTAATTATTTATTGTGTAATTCTCTTGTTTTAATATTTTAAAGATTTTATTTTATTATTTTATTGGACTTTTCTATTTTTATTGATTATTAATTTTGGAGTTTTAAAATATTATATTAGAATATTTTAAATTGTGAAAATATTATTTTTATTGGACTTTTTATTGTTAATTATTATTTTAGATTTAAATTGATCTTTAGTTTAAATTGGTTTATTTGTGGGTTTTAAAAATTACTATTGTTTTATTAAAGCATTTCACTGTGTTTGATTTATTTTAATTAATGATCTGTAATTTAATTTATCTTTATTTTAAAAGGATGTTTTTGTCAGAGTTTAATATTTTACTGTAGTTAATTTTGAGTTAAATTGATTTATTTCTTTTAACTGTTTTAAAAATTGTTATTGTTTTAATTAAATGAGCTTGTTTTTGGATTTTAATATTTTTACTGTTTTAATTGAGCATTTCAGTAAGTTTGAATTATTTTATTTATCTAGGGGTTTTAAAATCGTTTTCGTTGGATCACTTTCGAAACCCAAGTTGGGAAAGTCTGGACCTCCTTTTTCTTCTTCCTCTTTTTCTTTTTCTCTTTTTCTTTTTCTTTTTCTTCTTTTTCCCCCCAGCCCCGATCTGATCTCCCTCTCTCTCTCACCCACGGCTGCCTCGGCCTCTCCCTCGCAGCGCCGCCTTCAGCCGGCGGTGGTCGACACCGCCGGCACCAGCAGCTCCCCCGTGCGCCGGCGACCTTCCACCATCAATATCCGGCCGGCTAACGCCGCCGTTAGACTCCAGTGGCCGTGCGAAGTCGCGGCGTTCCTTCACCCATTCCGCCGCCGTCCGGCCACCTCCGGCCACCAGCTCCTAGCCACATAATCACCGGCCCATTTCCGACCTAACCGACCCAATCCCGGCTCCGATCCGTCGCCGGAGCAGCCCCAACGAGCATCAAACCCGAACCCACTTTTCCGGCCTTCCACCGCCGTTTCGGCCGCCACCCACGGCCAACCATCACCACCATTAGATTCCCCACCTCCTATAGGCCCTACCCTACCATTCCCAAGTCTTCGTTTGACCCCGGGTGAAATTTGAGATTCACTGTGTATTTCGGCCACAGTGTATTTTTACACTGTGGTGTTGCTGTTTTGGCGCTTCCAGCTCTCCCGTGATCCTCCATAAATTATTTTAAAGCACTGTAAGTATTTCTCCAAAAGACTTTTAAGATTTAAATATATTTTTGCAATGATTTGTTTTATAAACTGTGAATTGGATATCTGTTGGTTATTTGGAAATTATGGATATCTGTTGGTTATTTGTTTTTGGTCATTTTCATGGCATTGAGCACGCATGCGTGGGTGTGTAAATGGAAAAGGCTTCTCGGGTGTGTGTGTATCACCCCCAAGCCGAGATGGGTTATTATCTCGGTGGAGCTCCTCTGGGCACTCGGGAGCGGAATAAACTGAGTGTCGTCCCCTGGAGCTATTGCTCGGGACTTGGACCGGGATGGTAGCGCTCTCGGATCCGACTCCGTGATCTCTCGTGCTGGCGGAGATCAGAGGATGCTTGGCTATGTACGCGGTGGGCGCGGAACTGGGCATCGCTCATGTATTACTCGCACAGCCGTTACCTGTGGAGTGAATAAAGAAGCCAGGGTATGTGGATGGTCCCTAGGGGAGGCCATGGTACATACGGATTAAAATTGGCTGTTTTCTGGGAAAATAGCGTGAGTTGATTTTATGTGCCATTTTCTGGGAAAATGGTGGAACTGATTTTATTGGACATGATTTTTGTGCCAAAGGGATTTTTGGCGTGCGTGAAAAACTTGTGATTTTTGAGAAATGGTATTTTTCTCGGGTTTTGAACTTGGGTCATCATGTGCATGCATTGGTCGCTGTATTTATATATTTGTTATCTTGGAGTACTTTTGGGTTTTACTTACTGTAGTACCATTTATTTGGTACTGCAGATTTTTGATACAGGTTTTGAGGAGATTGAGCCCGAGGATGCGGCTCCGCCTGAGGAGTAGGGACATTTGGCTATATTTTTATTTGGTATTTGTATTTTATTTGATGTCATTTTATGAACAACAAAATTGTATTATGTTGACTTGTGGATTTCTGTATTATTTTTGTATTGTATTAAATTCTGGTACTTAGTTATCTGACTTAACCTTTCCGCTGCATTTTATTTTGTACACGTGTTGCATTTCACACACTCGGCACGTGTTGTTGGGGTGCGTGACCGTGCTGTCATCATCCCGGGTGTCTCGATTTCCGTGCTTGTCCGTACATGGAAGTCGGGGGCGCCACAGGTGGTATCAGAGCGGTTTGGCTCTGGGTAAAGCCACATGTCCCTTAGGTGCAGTACCAGAAAGTTTTAAAGTTGTGATTTAAAATTATTTGATTTGAAGTATGTTGTTTTTAATGGTTTTAAATTATTATTTGTTGTTGTTATTTTTATTGGTTTCATCTATTTTGTTGAATATTATTTTATTTTAATTGTTTTATTTTGTGGTCGGTTATTTTATTTGTTTTAATTATTTTTTTGTGTGTTTCTTCATTGTTTTATTCATTTATCGCATGTCATTTTATTTATGAAATTTTATTTGTGAGATTTTGTTTTATTTTGATTTTTGTTGTTTGAGGTATGTTACTTTAAATGTTTTAATTTATTGAATGTCGTTATATTTGGTTGATTTTATTCTATTTTATTTCATGACATTTTGTTGTGTTTTAAATTATTTTTTTTATTATTAGATTTTAATCGGTTTGAGTTGAAAAGTGGGTTAAGAGCTACGCTATGGCAGGGAGATGGTACGACTGTGAATGTCATTGTTAGGCTTGAATATTTAGTGTAGTTGGCCTGAACTCTTAGCGATTGGTAGGTTTTAATATCGAGACTCGAAGGAAACGACATGGTCTAAATAGACTCTATGGAGTAGGAACTCAAGTTGCAGCTAAGGTAGGATTTTGTCTAGTTCGCTTAGGATACTTGAGGTCTTAAATTCCATAGGATTAATTTTTGGGTCTAGGGAATAAGAGGTCATAAGTTCAACGAACTTCGAGGTTAGATTTTTGAGAAGTTATCTAAGGTTTGAGGCCCTATAGTTTTAGGAAATAAGTTTAGAGGATCTAAGGTGGTGGGTTCAACAAGCACTTGAGGGATTAAATAAATTAGAAATTTTAGATTTTGTCGGCTCAGTTAAGCACTTTGGTATTATTTTGGGTTTAGAATTTTGCAAGGTTTGTAAGGTGAGTGTTTTAGCTTTAAGGTCATCGAATTTGAGGATTTTAGGAAGTGATTCTTTTTGGCTTAAGGTTTTAGAATTATAGATTTGAAGGATTGAATTGTAATAAGATTTAAGCTTTTAATTTCTCGAGCTTGGTGTGCTAGCTTGATTTATTTTGGAGACTGTTTAGTCTGTGACCATTATTATGCGATTGATTAGAGTTCAGTGATTAATATAAGAATTTTTTTTTTATGAGAATATTTCTTGGGTGATGGACGGTAATGATTTAGCTCGTGTATTTTCTGAGGATTGTAGATTTGGATCGAATTCGAGAAAATGATTGTTTTTAGCTTGAGGTTACAATAGCAGATTTAAGATTTGATCCATATCAATTTTTTTAAGGATTAAGATAGTGTTGATTTAAGAAATGATTCTTGTTGATTTCGAGGATATAAGTCCAGATGATGGAATTGGTAGTGATAGATCTTTTGCACGTTGGAGGAATATTGATTTTAGTTAAGGACGCACGAGATCGACGCGTAACAGTTGTGAGCTGTAGGAATTTCGGAGAGTACAGGTTCTAGTCTCATTCTTGGCTTGGAAAAAGTAGTTTTGGTAGGTGTTGTAAATGAGTCGTTCCGATAGTATTAAGTTCAAGAGTTTTGATGAGTTGATCGAAGAGTACAGTCGAAGCAGGTTACTCGATGGAATGATGATTGGCAGTAATTACTTCGATTACCTAAAGGAATTAGTTGTGCCTTGAGGTCACATAGGAATTTAAATTTTTGAGGCTATACTTTCCTTTGGAAATTAAGTGTCCAGTTGGGAGAATCAAGGATGGTTATTTGACTTAAAGTAAGATTGATGAATCTTGGAAGTTGAAATTTAGGCATCAACGGTGGATAGTATAATCAAGTATGTGAGATATTTAACATTAGGATCTTTGGATGTTGTAGAATAGTTTTGATGGATTGAAGATTTGAACAGTAGGGTTTTCCTTGAGGTTTATTAGTGTTGTGCTATTGAAGGATCTAGTCTTGCAAAAACTAGCTTATAGGAATAGAAGTAGGTGGGCAAGTTACCTAGGTTTCTGTAATGTTTTAGAGAAGTCTTTGGTGGTTCGTAGAGAGTTAGTCACCGCTAGAATAGTTGTTATTTGGAATTTAGTTGTTAAACTTTCGGGTTTAGTTGTCTGGTAGAATTTATAAATGCTCTTTTTGGTTGGCTGGAAGGGATTTGAGCCTTTTAAGATAAGCTCTTACCTAAGTTGAGCAGGTATATTTTGGAACGCTGAGGTTGGTTAATATTGATTTTTGTTTAAGACAACGAGAGTTAATTTTGGAATATGTGTGTTAATTCATGATTTTGGAAGAGGGTATTTTTCTACCAATTGTGGTAAGAGTTTCTTGGTTAGTAGGTATGGAGCTACCTTGCACTCAATGGTGTTGTTTTGTGAGGACATGAATTTTCGGTATGTTGTGTCTATCAGAGTGCGCAGCAGGAGCATGATACTATGATTGTTATTAGGAGTTCAAATTTTGTGTTGATTTTGAGGAATTAGTGCTGACTTGGAATTTTTGAGGAATATCTGTTATTGGAGATTGATTTTGTGTATGCAATTTCATTATTGATGGTTAATTTTTTTTGGAAGTGGCCACTAGGTTACTAAGGTTTAGTATTCAACGAAGGTTTGGAAGTTTTACTGTAGGAATTAATAGAGGTTAGTACCGAGTATCAAATGGAGCTAGTAATCATTGGATTTCCTTGGGTGTGGTGTTAAGGCTTTATGGATATAGAGATCTTGGATTACATGGCCGCTCTAGGAGTAATAATCATGATGTGCCTTTGGGAGACTAGTGAGAGTATTTTATTTTGGGCCGGGTTATATTAAGAGATGTTATGGCGGAAGAGTAAGGTTGTTAGAAAAGTTATGCGGAATCAAGAAGAAGAGACTTGTCTTTTGAGGAAGGTGATTGAGTTTACCTTAAAGTCCCTCTTATGAAAGGCGTTAAGTGTTTTGGTAAAGAGGAAAACTTAGCCCAAGATTTGTAGGACCTTTTCAGATTTTGGTGATGATTGGGGCTGTTGCTTTCAGGATTGCTTTGATAGAGTATTTTGGAAAGGTTCTTGATGTGTTCCATGTGCTCTCAAGAAAAGTTTTGGTCAGCAAGAGGTGCGCTTTGTCGACCCAAGACGCATCGAATTTCAGCTTGACCTTACTTATGAGGTTGCCCCGACTCAGATTGTAAATTGGAAGGAGTGAATGTTGAGATCTAAGTCGATACCTTTGGAGAAGGTAGTTTGGGACTATCTTTTGGCTCAAGATTCTCTTGGGAAAGAGAAGCAATTATGATGGAATAATATCAACAATCGTATGATTGATCGGCGGAATGTCTCTTAAGCCTACCTGTAGTCGCATCTCATGCCTGTCTTTAGTATTGATGTTTGACCCTATAATTTCGAGGACGAAATTTATTTTAAGGGGGGGAGATTGTAACATCCCGGTTTTTAGTGTATTTTTAATGAAGGTTTATTTTAATTATTTATTGTGTAATTCTCTTGTTTTAATATTTTAAAGATTTTATTTTATTATTTTATTGGACTTTTCTATTTTTATTGATTATTAATTTTGGAGTTTTAAAATATTATATTAGAATATTTTAAATTGTGAAAATATTATTTTTATTGGACTTTTTATTGTTAATTATTATTTTAGATTTAAATTGATCTTTAGTTTAAATTGGTTTATTTGTGGGTTTTAAAAATTACTATTGTTTTATTAAAGCATTTCACTGTGTTTGATTTATTTTAATTAATGATCTGTAATTTAATTTATCTTTATTTTAAAAGGATGTTTTTGTCAGAGTTTAATATTTTACTGTAGTTAATTTTGAGTTAAATTGATTTATTTCTTTTAACTGTTTTAAAAATTGTTATTGTTTTAATTAAATGAGCTTGTTTTTGGATTTTAATATTTTTACTGTTTTAATTGAGCATTTCAGTAAGTTTGAATTATTTTATTTATCTAGGGGTTTTAAAATCGTTTTCGTTGGATCACTTTCGAAACCCAAGTTGGGAAAGTCTGGACCTCCTTTTTCTTCTTCCTCTTTTTCTTTTTCTCTTTTTCTTTTTCTTTTTCTTCTTTTTCCCCCCAGCCCCGATCTGATCTCCCTCTCTCTCTCACCCACGGCTGCCTCGGCCTCTCCCTCGCAGCGCCGCCTTCAGCCGGCGGTGGTCGACACCGCCGGCACCAGCAGCTCCCCCGTGCGCCGGCGACCTTCCACCATCAATATCCGGCCGGCTAACGCCGCCGTTAGACTCCAGTGGCCGTGCGAAGTCGCGGCGTTCCTTCACCCATTCCGCCGCCGTCCGGCCACCTCCGGCCACCAGCTCCTAGCCACATAATCACCGGCCCATTTCCGACCTAACCGACCCAATCCCGGCTCCGATCCGTCGCCGGAGCAGCCCCAACGAGCATCAAACCCGAACCCACTTTTCCGGCCTTCCACCGCCGTTTCGGCCGCCACCCACGGCCAACCATCACCACCATTAGATTCCCCACCTCCTATAGGCCCTACCCTACCATTCCCAAGTCTTCGTTTGACCCCGGGTGAAATTTGAGATTCACTGTGTATTTCGGCCACAGTGTATTTTTACACTGTGGTGTTGCTGTTTTGGCGCTTCCAGCTCTCCCGTGATCCTCCATAAATTATTTTAAAGCACTGTAAGTATTTCTCCAAAAGACTTTTAAGATTTAAATATATTTTTGCAATGATTTGTTTTATAAACTGTGAATTGGATATCTGTTGGTTATTTGGAAATTATGGATATCTGTTGGTTATTTGTTTTTGGTCATTTTCATGGCATTGAGCACGCATGCGTGGGTGTGTAAATGGAAAAGGCTTCTCGGGTGTGTGTGTATCACCCCCAAGCCGAGATGGGTTATTATCTCGGTGGAGCTCCTCTGGGCACTCGGGAGCGGAATAAACTGAGTGTCGTCCCCTGGAGCTATTGCTCGGGACTTGGACCGGGATGGTAGCGCTCTCGGATCCGACTCCGTGATCTCTCGTGCTGGCGGAGATCAGAGGATGCTTGGCTATGTACGCGGTGGGCGCGGAACTGGGCATCGCTCATGTATTACTCGCACAGCCGTTACCTGTGGAGTGAATAAAGAAGCCAGGGTATGTGGATGGTCCCTAGGGGAGGCCATGGTACATACGGATTAAAATTGGCTGTTTTCTGGGAAAATAGCGTGAGTTGATTTTATGTGCCATTTTCTGGGAAAATGGTGGAACTGATTTTATTGGACATGATTTTTGTGCCAAAGGGATTTTTGGCGTGCGTGAAAAACTTGTGATTTTTGAGAAATGGTATTTTTCTCGGGTTTTGAACTTGGGTCATCATGTGCATGCATTGGTCGCTGTATTTATATATTTGTTATCTTGGAGTACTTTTGGGTTTTACTTACTGTAGTACCATTTATTTGGTACTGCAGATTTTTGATACAGGTTTTGAGGAGATTGAGCCCGAGGATGCGGCTCCGCCTGAGGAGTAGGGACATTTGGCTATATTTTTATTTGGTATTTGTATTTTATTTGATGTCATTTTATGAACAACAAAATTGTATTATGTTGACTTGTGGATTTCTGTATTATTTTTGTATTGTATTAAATTCTGGTACTTAGTTATCTGACTTAACCTTTCCGCTGCATTTTATTTTGTACACGTGTTGCATTTCACACACTCGGCACGTGTTGTTGGGGTGCGTGACCGTGCTGTCATCATCCCGGGTGTCTCGATTTCCGTGCTTGTCCGTACATGGAAGTCGGGGGCGCCACAGCCATTGTTCTGATTATTGCTCCTTTCGCAACTCGATCGATCCCATTGCCTGTTTTGTGACCGCCACGTACTTAAACCATTCACTATTAATACATGTCATTATTAAGCAAGAGACGCATTAAAAAAAAAAAAAAAAAAACTCGGCTCTTGTAATCAATATTCTTACTTTCATCATGTTAAGATCATAATTACGAGGAGTGGATGCTACGTACTTACCCACCTTCTACAAATATAACATGGACTACGTCCTTGCAAATTTGTCTTGATCTCTGCTAATTAGGTCAATCAGGGATAGTAGTGTTCAATTTTCTCGTAATTAGTATCCCCTTCCATTGCCGGCCAGTAATGTCCGTTGATCTATTAGGGTGATTTTTTTACCTGCTGCCTCGGTACGATTTTTAATGTGAATTTAAAGGTTCAACCAATTTCTGATCAAGTTGGGTGTATCAGCTAATTAACGAGCAGTATAGTACTTCCGCGTAGATCTCAATAAATTAAAGCATAGTCCCATTAATTTTCTGCCTTTCTGGGTCAATGTTTTATTAGAGCATGCATACATGCATGCACCTTTTCATGGGAGGAAATGATCTAAATGATTAAAAAAAACCAAATTCTTCACACTAAAAGAAATACATGTTACTCCTATATATACAAAACCATTAATATTGCCAAGAACTTGGGGCCAAACACACATTTTTGTGCCCCTTAATGTTTTATTGTTTTGTTTTGTTTTTTTGTTTTTGTCTATCTTAATGGTTTTTCTTTTCTTTTTCTTCATATTCATAGAAAGGCTTTCTATATATCAATAAGACTTTGGGGAATCCAATCAAAACCTATGCAGAAAAGATCATGGTTAAACATCATGAGACAGCTTTTCTCCAACAAACGTGTTCCACAAAATTTGTGTTTCTTGCATGATGACATGTTATAAGGATTTGTGATATCAACCCATTTTGTTGGCTGACATTCTCAATGCGAAATCATGTGCAGTAAATAGTGGTCACTCAGACATGGACCCTTCTTTCAATGAACCCAACACAAAAGAGGCTCTCTTTGATCTGTTTTTGGAGAGATTAGGGCAGGTGATTGACAGCCTCTGTCCCCACTAGACTCCAACTATCATCCCTATATATACAACTTTTATTTTATTTTATGTTACTCTGTTTGTTTTTTTTTTGGTAGGGAGAGGGTTGAGTTAAATTAAAATGAGTTGAGTTATTTATGAATAGTAGTGAGTTGAGATGGTGGAGTGAGTTTTGAGAGACCCACCTAAGATGGGTTTAGATGTATTTATGGAAAGTTGATAAAAGTTATCGGTCATGCATATAAAAAAGTGTTAAGTTGAAAAAAGTTATGGATCTCACATATAAAAAGGTTTTAAGTTGAGATGAGTTTATGATTTGAGAAGTAGGTATTTGGACGTTAGACTTAATTTAAAACTAGACTCATATCAGTTCAGTCCAACTTTCAAACATGACCTAAAAGTACTAAAAAACCTAATTTATTTTCGTGGATGCTAATGCAATGTGATCAAGTTTAGTTGTTCATTTACAATACTATTAGTAACAATAAACTTTGGTTTTTTTTGGTTTGTAATTATTGGGAAGAAGAAATTTTAGGGGGCTTTTAATCCTTTTTCTCTATTTCTTTTGACTCCAAACAATTTTTAGAAATTCAAAAATAATAATTTTGAGTTTTTGGACGGTTCTATACTTGATTGGCCCAGATCAAGTCTAGATGGGATGGGCTGAACCCCGAATATACAAGCGATATCGGCTAATTTTAGTTGGGTCAGCCCACTTTTTTTGAAAGTCAGAATCCCCTAAAATTTTCATCTTTTTAGAAAACCCAGCACTTTTTTTTTTCCTTAAAAGTGAAATTTTAAAACTACTCAAAGGCAGAAATGATATTTTATAAGCATATGTTTCTTTAATTATGTGAGATAAATATGTCAGAGTAAAGGTATTACTCGATCGTTTACTCTTTTTCTTTCAACATTTCGAAAGCATTTTTCTCAATTAAAAAATAAGGTTTGTTGTTTTTTTAATTACAAATTTAATAAATTATTGAAAAAAAGATATTAAAAAATAAGGTTTGTTGTTTTTAATAATAATGATACAAACACAATATATTTTTACAACAGAGTTCATAATAATATTATAAGATGATTTTTTTTATAAAATGATATCATTTTTATAAAATATCTTTTATTTAATATATAATTATATAAAATATTATAAAAATATTATGTATAAATGATTTTTCCTTTTGAAATTGTCCTCTCAATTGATCAGAGAGCCACAATTTATTTATTTATTTTTATTTTTTTGCGGTGACACGTGAGGAGATTCATGTGGACCCATCAGAATCCAAAAAAAGATAGAAGAGCCGCCATTCTTGGTTTCTTACTTTTCTCGAAGCTAAGAACTGAAACCGAAAAATGGAGCCGGCTCTGTGCCGCAATTTGAATCTCAAACCAACCCATTGCTCACCAATCTCAACCGAACTGCCGAAACCCATTTCACGATCATCCCATTCTCCTAGGCTTTCATGCTTAAACCGCCTTAGAAGCCAGAACTGGGGCGCGTTGATAATGCCCTGTGCTTCGTACAAACCAAAGTCTGAGGCACAACATCTTGGTACCCAACTAATTGGACCGCTCGTAAAAGGGCTTTTCGGGTTTGCCGCCGCAGCCACTACTTTAGTCTCGGTCTGCTGCGACTCCCCGGCTCTCGCCCAGCCACTTTCCGTTGCTATTCCAGTCTCACGAGCTCGAGAGGTGATTTTTATTTCCTTTTTTATTTGTTATTTTGGCTCTCTTAATCTATATTTGGATTTGAATAGTGGCTTGATTAGCGCAGTGTTGAGTAAATAAGGTTTATTTGTAGGTGAATACAGTTCAAAGAACACTTGTGGAGGCTTGGGGTTTGATTCGTGAAACATTTATAGACCCATCATTTAATCATCAAGGTAGCCGGGGTGTTTTATTCTCAATCAGTACAATGGATTTTATTTTCTTGGTAATTGTGGTTCTTTTTCGTTTTGGTGTTGAGGCAAGTGAATGGACGACTAAGGAGATAAAATCATGTAATAGAAATTATGATGTTTTGTAGATTGGGATTCAAAGTTACAAGAAACAATGGTGGAATTGTTTCCCCTGAGATCAGCCGATGCGGCGTATACGAAAATAAGTGGAATGCTTTCTACTCTTGGAGATCCATTTACTCGGATTATCAGTCCAGAGGTCCTTTTGACACATTGTAATTCAAATGTACCAGGATGTCTTAATCTGTAAGATACTATATCAGAAATCAATTATTTTGATCAATCCTAGAACGGCTTTTGCTGGCAGGAATATCAAAGTTTCAGAATTGGAAGTGATGGGAATTTGCATGGAGTCGGCCTTCTCATAAATGCTGAGCCTAGGACGGGACACCTGGTTAGCGACAAACCAAAGCCTGTTCTTAATTTTCTTTTTCTTTTTCTTTTTCTTTTTTAATTAAAAAAACCACAAGTGACCTTTTTTTGGAAAAAAATGATTGATTTGCTGGCTGTTAGATATAGAGAAGTTCCTGCTCTACAAATGACTTCTGCATCCATTTTTTTATCAATCCGTAAGTTAACCAATGAGAACAAAGGTGCTGCATTAAGACTTCTCGTGAGACAAAAATCTATGTTACTTTCAGCGTGTATACTCAATGGTTGTTGTTATTTATTTCCATATGTATGTATTCCTAGCATCTAAACATTTTTAATTAGATTATGGATTTATCCTTAAATTTGAATTAAGAGGGAAAAAGAAGGAAAAGAGGACTTTAGATGTTTCTCTGATACCATTTACTCATCATATGTTCCCGCACCAAATCCTTTGGGTTGGCATTGCAGGTTGTTTTGGCTTCAGTAGATGGTAGCCCAGCTGCTCGTGCTGGCATTCATGAAGGAGATGAGTTGATTGAGATTAATGGTACTGTACCATCTGAGATTTGATTTCTTATTCTGAATATTGAGTCTTTAAATATGCATTATGCTATGCTATCTCAGTTACTTCCAAGTCCTACTTGAACCTTGCTCAAGGGAAAAAGCTCTTTCTAGGTTTATAAAATTAGCATTCCATCATTCTTTACATGCCAAAATTTATTTTCTAGTATCACTTCAAATTCTCTTTTATTTCGGAAAATAGAAGGGTCCTTGGCCCTTGTTCATCAGTTGTTTTTCAGATGACTTTTCTTCTGCATATTTGAATTTGTCTTAGCCTAATATCCATTCAACTTATGTCATATTGGTTTTAAACTACCTTTGGAACTTAAGGAGAGAGGCTTGATGGCCTTGATAGTGAAGCAGCAGCACAGAAGCTTAGAGGGCATGTTGGAACAGCTGTTGCAGTTAAAGTCCACAGTGTAATATATTCATCCTCTCCTTTTGTAAACGATGTATGTTGAGTACGACCATTTCAAAGAAGTCTTGAGCCCTTATTTTTTTTTACCTTTACACAATATCATTTAAAAAAACAATATTCTACTTGATAGTTTTTTCCAACAATAACACAAGATCAGGCATTCTTATGTGGAGAACTAGTTGTTTTATTCTCGGTATGAACAGCATAACACTACGCAGATTGTTTCAAAATTGTGGTTCATAGTGTCATAGTAGACAGATTCACAATTCCCCTATGAGGACATGGAGCATCCTCCAAGGCTGAACAAAATTTTTCCATCTACTCTTCACTTCCACTTCATAGTTATATGTCTGTTACTGAGTGCCTTTCATATGAATATTTTGCAAGGGATGATTCACCTCATGTGTTGAGAGAATGAAGACTGTTAAACTTCCTGAACCAATTCATTTTGGTAGTGCTTGCGGAAAAGCTTTTAACACTAAAATCCCAGATGCTGAATATTGCCAACAATTGAATTCCTATTTTATCGAAACAAGAAAAGGACGTCAACATTATTCATTTTGGTGGTGCTTGTGAACTGATATGAATACTTTTCTAAGTATAGAATGATTGTTCTTGTTCTGGGTATTTTGTGCGGTAATCTAATCTTCTTAGCAACAGCAAATGTGTCAACAACTAATTTAGTGCTCTATTTTCCAGAGAAAAGATTTGGCGAGTGATTATGGTGTCAGAGAGGTAATGAAGCATTTGTTATATGGCATTTTGTTGATGTGATATAATATGAAACACAATTGGTTTCTTTGTGACAGAATAGAAAAAAGCCTCAACTTACAGTTTCATGCAAAAGCATGCATCTGCTCTGGCTTGTTTCGTTCTAACAATAAACTGTGTTCTTTGATGAACTGATTGGGAAACTTACCTCATCCGCTTGAAGGTCAAACTACCTAGGGAGTACATTAAGCTCTCTCCCATATCAAGCACCATCATCCCTCATAGAACTGGAGATGGCCGTCTGACAAAAATTGGTTATTTGAAGCTCTCAGCTTTCTCTCAGGTACTATCTCCAGATCCAACAAAGAAGGTGCTTCTTTCTATGATATGGCACATACCATGAAAATAATGATCAGTTAATAAATCGGTATCTGTTTCATGACAGACTGCTGCTGCTGATATGAAAAATGCACTTCATGAAATGGAAAGTCAGAATGTACAGGCATATATACTTGATCTGCGGAACAATCCGGTAAATTTCGTTATCTTTCTAGATGGAAAATCTTAGAAACTTCATTTTCTGACCTCGATTTTCTTTCCGTAACAGTATCCTCTCTTATTTTATTTCATATTACAGGGGGGCCTTGTAAAAGCAGGACTTGATATTGCCCAAATATGGCTTGATGGGGATGAGACTCTTGTGAACACAATTAATCGGGATGGAAACATGTCACCCATCAACATGGTCAATGGGCATGCTATAACTCACGATCCACTTATTGTGCTTGTGAGTATCTAACTTTATATGTGGAAGCTTCCTATCAAAAGGAAGTTATGTAGGTTTGGCAAGTGGGATGAGATACAAAATTCTCATCTCATAATTACAACTTTTTTAAATTCCCACACAAAATATAATAAACAATTCAACTTTTTCAAATCTCAAAACAATAATAATATTAAAAAATAATATTTTAAACTTTTATCTAAAACCAAAAATTCTCATTTCACTATCCAAACCTTATCATCATTCTTAATTTCTTTACACTCGAGTTATTTGTGTGTAAGAAGTTTCATTGTATAAAAATCACTTTTTTTATTTTTGCAGTAGAATTGGTGCATCATATCAACAGATTATGTACAGATGAATTTCGGATTAACACATATCAACTGGTTTAATTAAAGGGGAAAAAAAGAACGTGGAAGACTCCCAAGTTTTGTGTTCATCCAATTAATATTGCTATAAAGTCAAGTTTAAGCTAGATGCAGTTTAGGCTCCAAGTTTGATTAATTTAAACATGTACAATACACATTTTCAGCAACATTTTCTTTCATTCTGCCTAATAAAGATCAGAACTGGATTGAAGTTGGGTACTTTTGAACCCAATAAGTACTTGGCCAACTGACATGGATCTACATAAAACCCAATTGACTGCATGCTTTAGGTGTGAGCTCTCTCTGCATTTTAATTATCTTTTTTGTATCTTTTGTTCCATTGTGTATCATATCATTTTGAGCTGATTATTTTATTCTTTCATTATGAAAAATTTCTGGATGATTCTGATTGATCCTTAGGCATAGGATTTGAAAATGATACCTGTTGGCTCTGAATGTTTAAAACACGAAGGTCTTAATGCAATTAATTGGTCTTTTACATGGCACCTAGTCCTCAGTTATTTTGATTGCCAAATGTATCACCCCCTGAAACAGGTCAACGAGGGGAGTGCAAGCGCAAGTGAGATTTTGGCAGGAGCGCTACGCGACAATGGCAGGGCCATACTTGTTGGGCACAAAACCTTTGGGAAAGGTAAAATTCAGGTAATAACATTTCCCAAAGATTTAATACATTCAAGCGATGTAATGATCTTGAAATGATAATACTCAATTAAGAGGTGCTATGAGACACTCTTGTATTTGAATGAAGAACGCCACAGGTGGTTTCCCATTATATGACCACTGTGTACTGTGAATTCATTCAACTCTATGTGGTTTAACTTTGAAGTCTTTGTTCTGTTTTATACCCCTGGCATTTTCCCAAGTCACTCCTGTTGTTTTCAGTTTCAGTTTCTATTTCCAACCTTGCCAATGATAACAATACAAAGGATTCCATCTGAGCTCTCCATGGCAGAAAATTCTCATTGGTTAATTTGATAGAGACTAAATGAGAGAGTTGGGAAAGAAGAGTAGGTGCGGGTGGGGTTGGGTTTGAGTTTTTCACCATGGAAGACGTTTGTCTAGAATGGCTCTGATACCATGTAAACTTTCAAGAATGGAATATATTCATTTCATTGTAAATTGAGTGTTTACACAGTACTCTATTTATAGAGAAGATCATGCTGTGAGCACCTTGGCATCGTAACAAACATGTGGTGTGCTGGCAACCTACAGCTAGCTGTAAGGTAGTGCTAACAGCAGAAAGGATGCCTTTTGTACAAAACAGAATTACACAGAATATTCCAGGATCAGAGAGAAGAATTTCCAGAGAGTTCTTGCAGCTGTGATGGCTTGACGTCCTTGTGTGCAGCTGAGGTGGAGCACTGCAATTTAGTGTGCTGAGTCAAGGTTGAGCTGGAATCCTTTGTATTGTTATCAGCCAACCACCTTTGTCAAGCTTAAACCGTAGCCCCCCCCCCCCCTAATTGTTTAGTTGCATAGATTCTGACTCGGGTATCTACAGAGTGTCACAGAGCTCCATGACGGTTCAGCCCTCTTTGTAACAGTCGCGAAGTACCTATCCCCCGCACTTCATGACATAGATCAGGTTGGTATAACACCAGATGTGCAGTGCACGACAGAGATGCTAAATTCTCACAAGGATTCGTTTTTAAGGGATAAGAGCTCCGTTGTGACCCTGGAAGCGGATTCCTGTATCATGGTGGCAGAGCACGAACTGGACATTCAACAGTCCAAAGGGACTGCCTCTTGAAAGATGGCTTGCGCCGTCATATTGCTTTGAGGCTTGGAAATTTTCTGTACAGATGCTATGGAAGAATTCACACGGCACAATGTTTGTTGTGCATGTGCTTGTATGTTGTAATTTTGCAAGTTACAACTCAACGGATACGTACAGGTATTTCAAAATAAACAAAAAGTTATTCTGCCGCTCGATGTTTAGTTTTTTCTTTAGAGTCGGGCTGCCCAGAGTAGCCCGTTCTACTTGACCGCAGGTAGTTTTTCATCATTTTATTATTTTTTTATTTTTTTATTCATATATTTTTAATAGATTTAAATATTTTTAAAAAATAAAAAATACTAAGTAAAAAAATTTTTTTTTTTTCACAGCTGTACATTTGGGTGGTATGTTTGGGGCGACAAAGTAGCTTTTTTCTTTTCTTTAAGATACTTAGGTCACGTTTGGATAGTGAGTGGATATGAGATGAGTTGAAAGAAAAGTTTAAAGTTGAATAGAATATTGTTAGAATATTTTTTTTTAATATGATTATTGTTTTGAGATTTAAAAAAATTGAATTGTTTGTTATATTTTGTGTGAAAATTTAGAAAAGTTATAATACTTAAATAAAATGTGATGAGATGAGTTGAGATTTCTTGAAGAATAATTTCACATTGCTTGTGAACAACGTCTTTGACATGTTTATAAGGAATGAACAATTCTCTCTCGTAGAATTAGTTTTATGATATGAGTTAGGTCTATGAATTTTTCATGGTATCAAAGTCTGTCATAGGACGAACGGGAACCCACATTACTTATCCCGTGACAAGGATAAAAAAAAATATTGTTCAACACGTGAATGAGGATATTGAGGAATAATCTTACATTACCTGTGGATAAAATTTTTGGCATGTTGATAAGGAATGAGCAATCCTCTTTTATAAAACTGATTTTATGATACGAGTTAAGCTTCTGAATTTCTTCAAAATCACCTCTCAATCCAAACCTTTGGAACCTTAGTAAATCTGTTATATAGAATATACATATATGTAGTCACTCAAAGTTCCCAAAAACTAGTAGTTGACACAACGTCACCATGCAAGTATATTGTTGGTTAAAAAGGTGTAATGCTTCATCAAAATCGACCTAAGTTTAGGTCATGTAGATTTTTCCATGAAAGAAGAACCAACGATAAAACAAAGCATCCTCTTTTGTCTACCATATTTCTCACAGAGAGAGAGAGAGTCCACAGTACGCATTAGATTCATAATCAAGAAGAAAACATAATTTACGCAAAAAGAATTTGATTATTTCATCTTTTCATGTAAATAAAGATATGAAAAAAATAACAATCCCTCACAAAACCATGGAAATCAAACCAATCTCTCTAGCAGAATCATCTCGAGTATAATGTTCACTGCTTCAAAAGAGCGAGGAGAGAGAACACAATGGAGAATCCCATCGCAACAACAGAAACCGATGTAGAACACCCGGCACCGGTGTCCATAGATGGCGCGGGCGACGGCGACATATTGCTACCCTGCGCCGATGCCTTAGCAACAGCCATCGAAAAGATGACAACCGCGAGGACAAACGTCAAGGCCGTGGAATTTCTAACTTGTGCCATGCTCAAGGACGAAGAAAGGTTTCTTCAAATAAACTCAAAATTGCGAGCTGAAATGCGAGGTTGGAAGTAGGGGCCGGGTATGATATCTATATATAAGAATGTCGATGCGGCGCATGGGACCCAGGTTGTCGCCATGGTTAGCAGGACAGCTTCGAGTTTTGGTGGGGGTGGCCATGGGAGATGGTGAAAACTGTTCCGTGGCCATGGTCGGTGCGGAATATGAGACGGACACGTTGCATGATGTGGGTTGGCATTTGGATGTAAAGTCGGTTGGCACATTGGCTGCTGTGCCAAGGTGTGGGTGGGAACAATAGACCATACCTACCGAACAGAGCTTCATGTGGCAGAGCACAAAGTTTTGAGTTTAAGGAGAGACGTAGGAGATGACGAGGTCGAGTTTGAGTTTTAGGACTTTGTTTTTGCCCTTTGTATATAACTAGACCATTTCATTTTATCTAAAAAAAATTTCATAATTTTATTATCTAATATTATTTAAATACAAATATTATTTAATTTAAAATCATCTACTTATTCATCTAATCATTAGCCAGTCATTACAATTTATTCAAATTTTCAAACAAAACACAAAAATAATACATCTTTTTTAAATTTTAAAACAAAAATAATAGATATGAGTTCCATTGCACATTTACTCATTGACAGGAAAAAAATAAAAATATAAATGGTTTATAACTTTACAGCAGAAACAAGTTAAGAGACAGCCCACATTATTGCCAGACACAGTGGAGCTGTTTTTTTCTTTTTCTTTTTATAGTCAATCGATAATTTGACACACTTCTAATTTTCCTTTGGCTCAAATGATAATATTTTCCATGGGGGTTCTCCATCATCACACGATTTTGTATCTGACTAGGGAATAGGGACAATACATGAGAAAACCTCCAAGGCCAATTTAGTTAGCCCTATTGTATGTGCAATTTCGCTGGCTCCTGTTGTAGTCAATTATGAGCAGCGAAGCGATATACTTGCATATGATGACGAGGACGAACATCAATGCTTTTCAAATATATGGATATACCCGAAGGAACTCTAAATGAGGAAATACACTCACACCCCTGTAGGAATCTTTGGAAACATTGAATGGGACCATTTTAGTCCTCATGCGTCCGGGGATATCATGGTGAGGAACCAAAATTGGTATATTCTATCATGTCAAGTGGACCTCAATGATGTTAATCGATTGAATTACGCCAAGCTTGTTTTTCAATTCATGCTGCTGTCGAGGAGGTCCGAGAAAATAATTATGTTAATAGTTACTAAAGATGCTGGGGAGACAAGACTGTTGGCTGCAAGTTGATACATTTACAGTTTGCAACAACAGCATATGATGTCTCTTTCCATGGATGAATGGTCGAATTAATGGCAATGAAGTTAGTAGCAGTAGTGTAAATTTCAGTTTTGATGTAATTAATTGACATAAAATTAGGAGTGGAAGTGTAATATTCGATTGTGATGTAACCAAAAATGATGTTGAGGATTCACTTTACACATGGCTGTCCAGAAGATTTGTCATAGTTCCATGGATGGTACAACTAATCTTCTAGACGAAAAAATAAAACTACAGTCTAATATATTTTGGCAAAAGTGCTTCCAAACGAACAAAAGAATATGATACAATAAACAGTCCAATGCATTTGCATGCAATGAAGATTTGTAGTCAGTGACAAGTACTGCTGACCAGTTTATGTTACCGGTGACGGGGACTTTATGTTCGTTCTCATCAAAGACAATAGTAAGTTGACAATCTGTGCTATATGTTATTCCAAGCCTCTATCTTCAATCAACACAACAATGCGGACGATTTACACATTATTTTAACACGCTCACTCAAATATTCTTATGGTGATTAATAAGTTCTGCCAATCACCTCTAAAATTTAGTTTCCTCCATTAAGTTTTTGGGCAGACATGAGGCTCTTTGTCAACCAGATTGCTGTTTCTCTCGATGAGACAGTTTCTTCTCCAAATGGTCTTAGCACACCAGCAAGCTCGTCAAGTTTGTCCTGCTTGAGTAGCTGAGCACATAACTCAAGCAGAGACTCCAGGGCATCAGCTCTTTGCTGGCTTGGATTATTCCACTCACTTTTGATTTCATCACCACCAATTGCAGTGAGTGTACTGACTAAAGAGATATCACTAGGTGCCTGATTATGTACATGAGCATCATCTCTCTCGGTCTGCATGGAACAACTAAGGTTATCTGTTTTTGCTCTTACTTTATCTTTACATGGAAATGTGCCATTATTTTCAGAGAATGTGCAGTCCATGTTATTGCCTTCTGTGCATGCATAATCACTTTCTGTCCTTAGTATAGTTCTGGATTCTAGATCAGGTTTACGTTCAACAATCTCCCCAGCCGAAGATGAACTTTCATCATCAAGGGACCCAACTTTATCATTGCATCCTGCATTGGAAATTGTCAATTTTCCACAATCCCCTGGTTTATCAGACTTGCCCTCTACTTCAGCTTTATTATCGGGAACTTCATTCCCTGGTTTACCAAGCTTGCTTTCTGCTTCAGCTTCTTCTTGAACTTGGTTGCAAAGTTTCCCTGGTTTAGCACACTTAGCCTCTGCATCAGATTCTTTATGAATTTGGTTGTAAAATTTTTCGTCTTTTGTGGTCACAGTCTTGATATCAACCTCTTGCAATTGGTTAAAATGTTCACTGGTTTGTTCCATTTCCTCATTCTGACAATTCAGTGTTCTCTCCAATTTAATCTCATTGTTGGTTTTTCCCTTTTCAGGTGTATTTCCAACATCTGCTTCACCATCTCCATTGCACACAGGTGCTTCAGAACCAGTTGACTCATCAGTTGAAATATTGGCGGATATTTCAACTGTATAGCTAGTAGGATCTACCTTCTTGGTCTCAAGGTTGTCTTCTGCACTAGCTGTCAGTGTTGGCTTATCACTGTTGGGCAATTTACTTGGCTGTATATCAGTTTTACTCTCAGATGGATGGATACCTTCAAGCCGGTTTGGTACTCCATCTTCTTTTTGTATGTTGTCTTTGCCAGTTCCGTTAGATAATGATTTTCTTGTTCCCTTCTCCTTGGAACTGTCCATGGGCTTGATTGGTAGAAAAACTGAAGATGTATTACGGCAACGGAGGAGATATGGTTGTAAATGCGGATGCCTCAAAAGTTCTGCTGCCTACGATTGTAGAGATGCACGGGTAAAAATGGATCACGGTACTCAAATAGAACGAGAAATGAGGATAGGTTGACCTGAACTCACCGTTGGTCTGTGTTCTGGGTTCTTTCGCAGCATACTCTTGATAATTTGTTTCCTGTAAGATGTAAGCCTTTTGTTTCAACTGAAATGTGCAAATTGAATGCAATATTCATGAGATACCACTAGGCGGTCACTTACATTATGGAGGAATACACAATTGGGAGTGGAGAAATGGAGGATCTGTTTATTTTATTGATGAGTCCTGCCATGTCCTGTTAAATTGAGTGCTTAATGGATCTGTTTCACTTATGAAATGTTCATCAAGTACAAAGGAAAAATTTATGGCTGATAATTTATTTCAGTACATGTGACTGAAGCTTAAACTTACAGGAGCTCTAAATGCTGGTTGATGAGCAGCAATTTCAAACATACAGCAGCCTGAAAAAAAACCAAGCTGTTATCCCTAGGCTCCTAGTCAAGATCTTGGCCACAGCTTTGTTAAATTAGAACAATGCTTCCACTATTCTTACCAAGCGACCATATATCAGATTTGTAACCATAAGGAATGTCTGTAAGGAGCTCAGGACACATGTAGTTGGGAGTTCCAACGACCTATATAAAATCGCAAAGCCACTTAGCATAACCATGTGATAGTTGATGCTCTAGAGATGACAAACATCAGTGAAACTTGGGCAGGGTGTTGTGCTACAGTATAGGGCCTTAAGACAGTTTAGAATTATAGGCATCACAAACATCCAGGAAACTAGGGCAGAGCAGTGTGTGGCAGTAATAGGGTTTTACGATAGTAGTGTAGATTGCTATATTGAGAATAAGTGAAAAACAGCACACCAAATATATATACAAGTTCATACCGAGGAAGTAAGGTCTTCTGTGTTGAGTAGTTTTGCGAGTCCAAAGTCACCTGTACAGTCCATGTAAGATATACATTGATTTAGAAGACCTGAAGATATGGAAGCCAAACCTGATGCAGGAAATAAAAGTCTGCTCCATTAATAATCATAATGCTTCGTACCAAGCCGGATGTCATTCTCCTTTGTAAGGAATATGTTGGAACACTGGAATTCAATAAAGTGTCTTTTAGTACACAAAATTAGGATCTTTTGATTTTCAAAGATGGATACCATATAATACCTTTAGATCTCTGTGAAGTACACGATTGGAGTGCAGGTAGTCCACAGCTAGCAACAACTGGGTCAGCCATTTGCAGAGCTTCTGAAAAATGGAACAGATAAACAATAAGGTGTAGGAGCAGATTACCTAGCCGAAGTACATACAAAGGACTTAAAAGATCATGAAATCTTGCTGATTACCTCCTCAGGGAAAAATTTTCCTCTAGCTTTTTTTATAATTTCAGCCCTGCTCCAGAGGGGAAAAACATCAATCATTCACAGGTAGCACTCTGACTGTTTTTCTATTTTTAACATATTATTTATTTACTAGAACACATTCTGATACACCAACCAAAACCTGTATAAAATGCTAAAACACAAATGGATGTTACTTACATGTCTCCTCCTTCACAATAGCCAGTTACAATGCATATGCAGTCTCCCTACAAACAAAAAACTCACGATCATGAATGAACCAAGTCAGAAATAATCACAATAACGACAGATTTCTACAAAATTGTAGCCCTATCATGTCAGCTTGAAGTTATCCGATATTTTGGAATAAAAATGATATTCACCTTGTCTACCCAAGCATCTTTGTACTCCACAACATATGGGTTATCTAGTTTCGCAATTAAGTTCATCTGCAACAGAAATAGAGGAACTGTCATTCATGAGAGGCAAGTTATTTTAATGAGAATTTCAGTTGATAAAGCCTGCTTGGCACCATGCATGGGAGTTTTGAGTATAGAGGATACTTCTTGTATAATTGATGGACAAAGAATACACACATATGGAAGTTTACTTCCTATGTTCAACTCCAAAAATAGAGGAAAGACATATTAAGCCGCATTGCCCACAAGATCGATGAAATGAAAAGTATAAAACCCATGTGGAATAGACTAGTAAGAAGCACATTACAACCCAATCCTTTTATCGGCAATCAGCAAAATTAGTGCAAATGTTGTCTATAGTGACCTCCTGATGTGCAGTACGTTTGAACTTCTCCGTTTGTTTAGCCAAGCGAATCTTCTTCAACACATACCTAAACAAAGCAAATAATTAAGAAGATGGAAGTTAAAAACATAAACTAACCCTTCTTTTTGTTCTAACTGGAAATCTTGAATTCTAAATTTTTCCCCTCTTGGAAGGAAGTTAACTTCCTGGATATGAACTATGATGCCATCATATTCAGTCATTAACTACATAGTTAGAAAGGAATTTTTAGCAATTGACGATCCTGTTGATACGAACCACGGAATTGAAGAACAGTTGCGTTGAGAAAGAAACGAAGTTGATCAGAAAATTGTTCTTACTTCTTTTTCTCGATCTTATGGAGAACCAGAAACGCAGCGCCAAATGCTCCTCTTCCTATCTGTTCTATCACTTCGTAGTCCTCCAACGTTGACTTTGTATCACCATTGTCGGTCTCCATGTGTAGCTTCAGAACCTGAAAGTTAAGTCCAACTTCAGAGACAGATCCAACTAGTTATATCTACTAAATTTGAAGCCATTTCAGGCATCAAAGATACATAATTGAAAGAAATATAGAAGTTGAATTACCCCCAAAATAAACCCAGGAAAAAAAAAAGGAGTTAAAAGAGATCGAAGGCAGATCAGTTTGTACCTTGGTTACACAGAAAAAATCTTCGGAGCTTCTTGAGACTATTGAAGTTCCAGAAACTGCAAGGAATCCTATAGTTAAGAGACATAAAAATCAGTAAAGCTACATCCCATAATGATGATATAACACCACCTTGTCAGAGAAGAGAGAGGAGGAAGGGAAAACGCAATTAAAGTCATCTACCACTAATATTATAATTGAAAAGCTGATCACTTACCAAATAGTTGGGAGAGATGTGGAAAGACAAGCTTAATTAATGCAACATTTCAACTTATAAATAATACACAACTGAAAATAGCTGATTACCTACCACAAAAGAAAAGGGAAGAAGAGAGAAAGAGAGCATGAAAGCCAAACGTTAAAGTGACAGATACAGAAAACCTACAAAAAAAAGCAAAGGTTTTGCTTGCATTCACAGATTCATGGGATCAGAGCACCCACACTACTAGAGAATGTTTTTCCCCCCGAGCGTGCAGGTGTGTGGTCACCGTCCTTGTAACTCGAAAATCTCACTCGACTTTCGACTTAGCTTACAGATAGGGTCCTCCACAACGTTTCACACTGTCCTTGCGCAGCTGTGGTACCCAGCAACGGGTATTCGTGGGTCAAAGTTTCGAACTTTTTATTTATTTATTTATTTTTCAAAAAAATTGTAGGAATTGGCAATTAAAAACAAGCCTAAATAACGAAAAGTTGAGTCAAAAGTTTTTAAGTATTTTAGGAGATGCATCTTTGGGTGTAAACATGGTGGGCCAAAACCAATCCCCAATGAAATCAGGTGGGCAACGGTACCAAAAAAGAATCAATTCCAACTAGGCGGCCAAATCCTCATTGGTAGCTAAGGCTTGCTGAACAATATCTTCTTCCTGTGTGGGGTTGGGTACAATTAACAGCTGTTCTGTACCTTAAATTAAGGAATGGATGAGATTATAATTTATAAATTGGGGAAAAAATGCCATCTTCGCTTTCATGGTAGACCACAAAGAGAAGGTATAACGTCGACAGTACAGTATGTGACGGTTTTGGTGAAGACGTGGAAAATGTGTTGTATGCTATATTCCTAATGCAAATGATAGAACTCTTTTCGGACTTAGATAATAAGATGAGATATTTTTAAATTAATTGAATAAAATATTATTATTATTTTAAGATTTAAAAAGATTAAATTATTTATTATATTTTATGTAAAAATTTTAAAAAATTATAATGATAAGATAAGAAAAAATTAGATGATTTATCTATCCAAACGATTCATTCTTCTCTACGGGTTTTCTTTAGCTAGATGACAAGCTATTATTGCTAGAAGACACAGCAAAAAAAAATCTTGCTTGATATTTATACAATCTGCCCCAATACGAAAAGCCATACCAAAGAATCCTCGTCGTATCATTTTTCAGCAAGCTTGCCGTTGAAGCTAACAAAAATCTGCTATGTACCTCATATTTTTTTACCCTAAAGTAAACCGTAGCTGTAAGAAAGGGACGGACTAAATTGATGGTTTAAAACTTTAAACTCGAGAAGAGAATATTCAGAAATGTTGTTATTCATCTAATTTTTGTTATATTCAATCTTATTTGTCACATTTTAAGCAATTATCCATTTAAATATTTAAAATAAAAAAGTATAATATCAAAAAGTATAATTAAAGAGTAATAATTACGTTATTTTAAAATTCACACTCGGATATCCACTTCACAGACCCACCAAAATAATCTTAAAAAATGAAAATTAATAATAAAGGTCAGTTTTTTTCTTTTTTCGTCAACCCATAATATATATTTATTAAAAAAAATTACTTTTGTTTTCTTTTTTAAAATAAATAAAGGAACGCACTTTCACTGGCACCGAGGCCATGGTGAGGTTTGGGATGAGACATACTTGCCTACAGCTGGAGGCCAAACCACTGGCACGAACCTATTAGTCGTCCGCACTCGGTTTGGAGTTGGAACGAGGAGAGCCCAATCAAAAGAAACCCAGCAAAGAAAACGGTGCCCCTTTGATAATCGAGGTTGACGGAATTTTCTACTGATCCCGACAAAATTAAGGACAGAAGATGAACAGAAAGACACAAGAAAAAGAAGTTAAAAACCATTGGCAACACCAAGATTTGTTCCACGTTTTCGCCGTATTTTAGATGGAAATACTTGGACGGGAGTAGCGTGGTAGTTCGGGCAACCAGCCTTGGAATGATGACCTGTAACTACCATTTTCAACAGTTTTACAATTATCATTATCAATCATTCATCACACAGCGCAATAATTTAAAAGGCCTCAACATTATTTCTCTCACCAATAAAGTCACCACACCAATATGGGACAGTAACGTTGGATATCTATCGACCAATTAAAAACCCGACATCCTTAATTCACTACGTATCCTTAACTAGCGAAAGTTGTCACGGCAGCGGCGGCAGCAGCAGCAAAGGTTTAAACTAGCGAAACTAACTAATTAATGGGTGAAGTAGTTGTTTCCACTTTCTCGTCGAAAATTAATTACTTCATTCATTTTTTCCCATTTGGAAACCAAACTCAAACCCCAAGGAAAATGGGTGAAGCCATAATCAGATAGAAGATAGCTCACACCCACACAGTTCTCAGCGCATTTAAATCGTTAAGACTATTGCAGGGTGTCTGTCAGCAAAAGAAAATTTTGTACACAATCAATTCACAGTACACAAATTCGAGCGAGGTAGTTACTTCCGCCTTGAACTCTTGGAGGGCCTACGGCTTTCAAGTCTTTTCTGCACAGCCTCGAATTCTTCTTCAGTGGGTTCTGAAACAGCATTACTACTCCCACCATATTTAGACACTAGAGATGAGAACATGGAATCAAAGCGGTCTTTTCTCTCACTTCCACGACGAGATATTAGGGCGTATAAGTCTGCCCCTGACTCTTTATTTGATCTGTAAAACGGTTTGAGCACATCAAACTTCTTATGTCATCCAAGTTCTGATCGAAGTCTTTCGAGAAAAATGGCAAAATATTCCAGCAGTATAATACTTACTTCCCCCTCCTCAAAGGACTGGTAGGTGGTTTCATCTTAGACACTTGCTTCCCCCATTTCTGATAGGCTTTGGTAGCTTTCAGTTCTCCTACAGATGCCAGAAGTTAGCCCACTGAAAATGATCAAGCATGCCTTAAAAGTATAAAGGTACACTGCATTTGATCTTGATACTAATCAATAATACACGGACAATATTGGCCAAAGTAATACTAAATACAGTTTTAAGATATGCAAGTCACACACACTACATTTGAAAAAAAGTGAAGTTTGCCATAAAAAAAAATAATAATAATTTTTTCATGTAAGTTCCAAATTTATCCACTTTTTTTTAAAAAGAGTACACAGGACTTACACACCCTATAATTGCAAATATTGTTTCTCTATTGGCTAACCTAATATTTTATAGTAGATATGTGTAGCTAACAACCAACTATTGAGCATGAATCATTAATTTTCAACTTGCAAAGCAGGAGTGAGCTCAGATCCCAAATTCAGACCTCCTACAAAGTGTAGAACAGACCATTTCCTAACAAACCCAACCTCAGGAAAAAAAAAAGTAACTAGAAATTATTACCTGCAGCTATAGCCTCATCAATAATATCCTTATAACGGTGTGAATCAAGCTTAGGATCTGAACAAAGCATTGAACAGAAGAGTCTGTAGAGGAAAGAACTTTAGACACCAAACTGGCAAGTCTTTATTAAAGATGCTAAAACATTGATCTTGTACCTGTTCATGTTACCCTTGCATTCCTCATACAGATGAATTAAATCTTTCTTCTCAGAGTCAGATCCCCTATAGTTTGCTTCAAACTCTTCAATATCTGCCTCAGTGACCTGCAGTTATGCATCTATCAGCTTAAAATACTATCAAATTAATGAAAGCCATCTGACAACACTAAAGATATTAACCAGATAACATCGATGTAACCTTTTTGTACATTGTTCTGAAAAACTCATGCAGATTCTGAACAACTTCCCCAGCAAGGTCCTGACCATCAAAAAGAAGAAATGAGACACGTTGATGAAAAAAGAACTTGGGATTGACTTGAAAGCTAAAACCATTCATTTTGTTTTACAAAGCAAATCAAATGTAATGTTTAAAGCTCGTGGAAATCAGGATAAGAGTTTTTGTGTTTCATTAACTTAATCTTAAGGAATGTCATTATTTACACAATTCCGTCATTTTCCAACAGTCTTGTGTCCACAGTTTGTTGTAATGAACAACAATATTTAATGAATTATAAAGTAGTAATTTATGACTTCCAAAATCTGAAGCAAGTAGAATAGTCATATCCCATAGGTATTCAAGAGCCCTTGATTAGATTAACTTAAACTAAAAATTAAACATTTAGATAGTCACTAACGGCATCATCAACACATCCAGTCTGATCATAGAGTGCTCTTTTCTCCTCATCCCCAAGAATTGATATCACTTTTTGCAACTGCTGAAACTTCTCTTTAGCCTCCTATAAGAAGTAAAATAAGAGGTTAGAAATACAGAATCCTTCAAGTTGAAAAAATTTGTTATCTAGTAAAATCCCCTGTTACCTCATCACCAGGATTTTTATCAGGATGGAGTCTCAATGCCAACTTATAGTACGCTTTCTTTATCTCCTGCTGAGATGCTGTCTTCTCCACACCAAGAACCTACAAACAGAAAATCATAATTTGATATAATTTGATATAGCTTGCTACACTTCACACTGATATAAATCTAAAACAACAAAGGACAAGACCATCTCAACCCATCTCATCTCATCATTACAACTTTTCTAAATTCTCATACGAAATATAATAAACAATTCAACTTTTTCAAATCTCAAAACAATAATAATATTAAAAAATAATATTCTAACAATATTTTATTCAATTCATCTAAAACCATCTCATCTCACTATCCAAACGAGCCCCAATCAAACACAACTACAGAGAACTCAAAACAATGAGGACATCCATAAGCCTAACTGCACAAGGGCATACAAAAATCAGAATGTTCGGAGCAATCCTAAGTTACTTGATCAGAGCAGGACAAAAGTGCAAAGGCTCATCCGAGGAACCCCAAGCCATGAAGCCAGAAAAGTCTGTTTAAGCAGATCAATGTACTTCAAACAGTATTTAAGCATCACTCAAAAGTGAGACAAATTGAATATGGCAATCCCAACCAAAGAATATTGCAAGCATTGATAAAGGAGACAGGCCAAATCAAGGAGAAAAAATAATATTGCATGACCCAGACACTGGCAGAGTCAGCATTTTACTGAGGGAGGGCAAAAAAAGAAAGTCAAATCCCAAAACAATAATAATAATAATAAAAGATAATATTATAACAATATTTTATTCAACTCTTAACTTTCATATCATCTCAATTCACTATCCAAACCGCACCTAAATCAGTGGGAGACAAATTAGGAGAGAATTCACAAGCAATTGGTAAGACCTGATAATCTATTGCCTCTCAGTCATGATTTATACTGGATAAAAAATAAGAGCGATAAATGATAATCTTGAAATAGATGCTCTTATACAGAAATGTATAATGCATATCCATGGCCTTATTTCTTTCTTTGGTAAGTGATAAATGATGCGTTTCCATTGCCAGTAATCCAAAAATACTTCTAAGAATACATCCTGAAGATATCCAAACACGTCTTCATTTAAGTCCAAGGCCAAAATGCAAAGCAATCGGTAGGCCGTGCCTTGGTTCGTTAATTCCAGAAAAGGCAGTTCTGGTCTAAAGTTCTTTCCAAGTTATCAATCCAGGCACCTAGAGTACTAGACCAACATAACCCTCACTTCTACTCTGAGTCACTCCTTGAAGCATTGCAAATATAGATTTTTGACCGCAAGGTGAAATGCCCTTTCGGATGGAGGGACACTAACTATTCTCCACGAACCCAATAAACCTTCCAATTGAATAGTGTTACGCATTCAGGTAAGAAAATCGTTGAACAACAACAGAGAACAATATAAACATCCCCAAAAACATTTATAAGAAGCGCAATAGAGCAACACCCAGAAAACCTAAATTCCCATCTTAGGGCAAAACAACTCGGAAAATACAGTTCTTCAGCAAATATATTTTTGAAATTGAGTAGAATTTCGGGGTACCTCGTAAAGGCTCTTGTCGTGAGTTGACGGCCGATTGAGATTTTCTTGTTGAGCTTGTCCATCTTCTAGGACTTCTTCTTCTTCTTCTTCCTTGAAAACCCTAGATTTCTTCCTCTTCGCCATCGAAGACTGCAGAAATACGAAAGTAGGAACTTATTTGTGCGTTGAAGTGAAAAGCGAGGCCAGGAGAGGGTTTGGCATTTAAAGGTCCGATTTCGTGTGTGGTATTTTCATGTCTTGGCCACCCCCGATTTGTTCCCGCTGCTTCCCGCCTTGCTTTAACCCTCTTCCCGCCGTCATCATCTCTTTTGGATTTTGGTAAATACTCTAGTAATAAATAAATTATTTAATAATAATGTTGTTTTATAAAATTATTTTCATAAGTACTGTTCATATTAAATATTGCATTTTTGTTTCGCAATCATTTTATTATTTTGAGTGTTACTATTTATTAGTGTTTAGTTTTTTAAAAGTAAAGTTATCCAATAATTGATTCACAACATTTTAATCAGATGTTAGTAAGATATAATGTAGTATGAAGCATAACTCTTTTATTTTAGAAGTAGGAATTGTATCCTACATTTTATTGATTTAAGATACTTACGACACAATAATATTATTTTAAAAAAATGCTTCAACGAATTTTTTGATAGAGATATAAAATTCTCAAAACTTGTCATAGTTTATTTCTATACATCATAAATAAAAAACATTTTTTAATTTTCAATTTTTAAACTTTTTTATTTAATCATTACGTAATTATTATTCAAATACAAAAATCAATATAAATTTTACAAATTTCAAAACAAAACATAAAAATTAATACAATTTTTCGAACTTCAAAACAAAATTAATAAGAAAAATATATTCATTTCATTATTGTTCAGATAAAATATCATATAATTCTAAAACTCAATAAAATATCTTAACTCAAACCATTTAATTATCATTCACATAATTCTAATATAGTCAAACTCCAAATGTCCAAACCAACCATAAAGTTACAAAAATTGTAAAAACATGTTTTTTATGAGAAAATATAAACTAAAACTATCATCTATACAAGTATTTAATCTAAACTATTTAAAATCTATACAAACATTATAATACTGAAACAAATATAAACAAAACAGGTTACTTGATTCTAAAAGATGGCAGATCAGATTTATCAAGGAAGAATACACTAGAAAGATGCTTTAGGAATTGAGAAATTGATTAATTATATCCGGCTCATCCTAAGTTTACAATATTGAGTATAACTATAACATAATTTATATTTAAGGGTTAGCATGTGTACATTGAAATAAATTATTAAAAAGTATTTGAAAGAAAAATAATTAAATAAAAACTACGATTCACACTAGTGATAAATAGTATTTATATTATTCAAACAAAGTGGTTATACAAGGTTTTAAGTAGTCTATTGAAAAATATAACTGATATTTGTAGTCGTGCGTAAATGTCGTGTAACTTTTTTGTAAAAAAAATGAATAAATATAAGACCTACATGAATAAAAAATTAAATTTTTAATAATGGACCTCACTTTTTTCCAAACGATTATCTAGTACTTTCACATTATACTACTATATGTAATATTACTTTTTTTAAAATTTAGTTTTAAAGTCTTTAAACATAAAAAAATATATTTATATTTGTAAAGTGTGTAAATACTACATAATTTTTTAAAAAAATATAAGTAAATATGAGACAAATATTTAAAAAAATAAATAATTTTTTAATTATAAATTTTATTATTTTTCAAAACAATTACGCGATATTTCACTTGCTACTAATTTACTAAACGTAACATTACTCTTAACATGAGCCGAGGTGTCAAGCCCAGCCCCGTTTAAACACGAAGCGTTACGTAGGAAAATGGTAAAACAGAAAATAAAAGGTTGTCGGAAGGGCAATGAATCCCGCGCCACTGACTCAGCGGAGAGCGTCTGTTTGTTGGCAGAGAAAAGGAGAGTTTTTTTTAAATTAAATAGGCAAACGCAGAAAGACAGCCTTGTTAACGTTTTTACTCTCTCTCTCCTCTGGTCTTCATTTTTCCCATTTTCGTTCAATTATCTGATCGATCCAGGGTAAGATTTTTCTCGCTCTCTACATATTTTTTTTCAAATTATTTTCCTCTCTCGTTGGTTTTTGAAATTTATGCCTGATTTGGATTATATATTTTATTTTCAGTTTTAAATAAAAAAGAAAAACATTTATTGTAGTAATCATCTGGTTCGATTTTATGCACCGAGATCGGCGAAACCAAATAGACCAGGCGTTTATTGATATGTTTATTTATCCTTTTTAGGGTTTCCTTTCCTGTCTGTGCGAACTTATGTTATATTAGACAGACATATATGGTGGTATATTTTGCTCTTTTTTTTAATTTTTGAAGGTGACTAGTTTTACTTGCTAAGCAAGGTTATTCTTTTTGAGTTTCGGCTGATTGGGTTTGATAAAAAAATATTTTAGCAATTTTTAAAAACAATTTTTATGTGATGGGTAAATGTTTGGGAGAAGATAAAGTTAGGGTTTTTGCTCTTTATTTAGTAATATTTTGAATTTGGTTGGCGTTTGTCGAAATCGTTATATTAAGGAAATTTTGATGTTTCGGTATTTTGAACCGTGTAAAATTCTATGCTGATTGTTTCTTACAAGGCTGGCTTTATTAGAGTATTGTTCAAGAAAACTCATGATTTTGCTAGACTTGGTTTGATTTATATGAGAGCTGACGATGTTCATCCATGTAGAGTCTGCGCGAAATGTTTTGTGGGGATGCTAGAGAGATGACCCCCTGAAAAAAAGGAAAAAAACTGGTGTTTCTGCATTTTCTTGTTGTTTGAACTCCTGCCAACTCTCACTCTTACTTGGAAAGTCAATGTTTCTCCACTATTCACTGCTTTTATTTGTTCCGTATGCAGCCATGACACATGTCATAGTACAAGTTGTAAGGAAATTGATAAGATTTGTGCAAGTTGTATCCCTTGCTTCCCTGATTAGTGACTACCTCTTCCACGTACCTGGACTTGCCCATTTGTTTGCTTGTACTTATGTATGCTTGGCCTTGTGGGTCTCTGAAGTATATACGTCTCTTCCTGGGTAATATGGATTACTATATGGTAGGATCATGGTTTTCTCATTCTTGCATCTGATTTGCAGTTATGGATTTCAAGTTAACTCTTCTTGCAGGAAAACTAGAGAAGAAGATGGATTCTCATGATGAGACAGGATGCCAAGCTCCTGAACGCCCCATTCTTTGCATTAATAACTGTGGTTTCTTTGGAAGGGCTGCGACAATGAATATGTGTTCCAAATGCTACAAGGACGTGTTCCTGAAGCAGGAGCAAGCCAACCTTGCGGCATCATCAATAGGAAGCATAGTGAATGGCAGCTCTAGCAGTAATGAAAAGGAGCCTGTCATTATGGATGCGGTGAATGTACAATCGAAACCAGTGGAGAGACAGATATTTTCAATAGAAACGTCGACTGATTCATCCTCAAGCAACTCCCTTCAGATGCCTATGAAAGAGGGCCCAAGTAGATGCATGACTTGTCGAAAGCGTGTTGGTTTAACCGGCTTTAATTGCAAGTGTGGAAACCTGTTTTGTGCAATTCATCGCTATTCTGATAAGCATGACTGTCCCTTTGATTATAGGTCAAATGCCCGGGATGCTATTGCAAAAGCCAACCCTGTTGTGAAGGCAGAAAAGCTTGATAAAATTTAGGACCAATAGTTTGAAGTGAAGATCTATGTCCTGAAGTGCGATGCTTCTTTCTCTATCTACGTGTCTCTATATAAGTTGGCTGCTTGTCTTGTACGCGTCCTCCACGGAGAAAAATGGTTCAAGTCATGATAGTGAGGACATCTGTAGAAGTGTACTCCTTGTTTATTGGTGAGGGCACCATTCTTGGCTCCAGTGTGAAAGTCTTTATTTGTGCTGGTTTGATAGACATATTTGGGGTTAACCTGTAATGTGAAATCTCGGTTGGCTGCGTTTCTTTCCAGAAGTACTTGAAAAATTGGCATTCTCTGTTTCATGCATGTATGCAATGTTATGGGCATTTCTTTCAATATTCCCTATAGGTATAATGCTCTTCTTGGGTTTAAAACCATATCTTTGAATCTTGGATAATTTTTATTGTTTTTATATTTACTTAGGGGCTTAGTTGTGTCTCGGGTTTATCAAACTACCTTGGGCAACATGTGTCGATTTTTTTTCCCATCAGAAATTATATCATCTGTTACATAGAATATATCTCGAGGAGCCATGTTGGTTTAGTTGCGACTCTGTAAAATGGTGGTGATTGATAAGGCTCAGTTGGAAGTTGTTTGTCTGCAACTTTTGGATCCTGTTTTATTCATAACGAAACCAAGGAGGCTGGTAAAACATTTGTATGTTTGTGTTTAGACTCAGAAAAATCCATGGTTGCAGGTGTGAATATTGGTAATTCAGGGATTAAGGAGGCCTTGAAACTTTTCAAAAGAAAATAAATCTTGGCACATTGTTTTGGAGTTCCTCGGCCGGTGGGGCTAGAAAAATTCTGGTTTGGGGTGGTGCTAGTAAGAATCAGACGATTGATTATCCAAGGTAGTTTCTCAGCATTTCAGTGCCTTTTTTTTTTATATGGATTAATGTGTGTTTTATTATGCCTTCTGATCTCAGAGTTGTGCTTGTGCTTGTGATTGTGAAACAACGTAATTATCAGGTATCACAATGGGCGGCTACCTCTGATGATCTCCTTATTGAATAATGTATATCCAATTACCATTCCGGTGTAAATTCAAGGCATCCTTTTTCCAGAGACTAGCTGCTTTGTGGGTGAGATAAAACACAAAATTTTCATCTTTATTTCATCATTACATCTTTATCAAATCTCCATACAAAATATAATAAACAATTTAAAATCTCAAAATAATAATACTAAAAAATAATATTTTAAACTTTCATCTAAAATAAAAAATTCTGATCTCACTCGTTAAACCTGTCCTAGTCACTTCTTCCTATCTATGCAGGATTGGTTCCGAGTCGTCTTATTAGCTTTTCCACAAATGGATTATGGACTTTCATGCTTCTTTTGTAGATCTGTTATTGAAAAAATTTGAAAAAATTATAATGATGAGATAAGAAATATTGATTTTACCTTTACTCTCAAACCTGTCAGGATAAAGACAAAGCATAAAATTTTCATTTTTTTATTACAATTTTTTTAAATTTTTATATAAAATGTAATAAATAATTTAATTTTTTTTAAATAATAATAATATTAAAAAATAATATTTTAAATTTTTACCTAAAATTACACTCTCCAAACCTCCCCTTTTAACACTCTTAAGAGCATTAGCATTGGTCTATGCAAATGCATATGCAAAATTATCTCTTTTGCATAACCATTTGACCATTTGCATATGCATAAGTAAAACTCTCACATTGGCTTATGCATATTTGAGACCAAATAATAATAAAATATTATTTTTTTATTATTATTAATTTTTTTCTAAAATCAAAATTTTTATATATATTTTGTAATTAGCATCCACTATATACATTTGAGATTAATAATACAAATGCAATAATAAAAAATATAATTTTTTTATATATTATATTAAAAATATAATAAAATGAAAAAAATATATATAATATATTATAATAATAAAATGAATGTGTATGTGAAGATTTGTTGTGTTGTTGAGGGAGGGAGAAGAGGAAAAAATTGAGAGAGAGAATGGAAGGAGAGAGAAAAAATAATTAAAATATGTTTGATGGAGTGAATAGTTGTTATCCAAATTTGGATAACAACTGTTCACTGCTAGCTAAATTTATGCATATGCATAAGTCAATGTGGGTGTTTTTTGAGTCATATTATGTAAATATGGCTTTGCATATAGATATGCATAGACCAATGCTAGTGCTCTAAGGTAAACGAATTTGTAGCTTTTAAGAGTCGACAGTGAAAATCGAAGCCATAGTGCTCTAGGGACGCCTCGAGCCCAACGAAGACAGGCATGGCTTTCATTGTATTGTTGCCGGTATACGTCCGTCTGCAACGAGCTATCTCTGGGCTTGTATGGAGCCGGAGATTTCTCTCCCTGTTGTCTCTCTGTTAGACTGTTTTCAATTTTTTCTTCGTCTTTGGGTGATGCATCATGGCCTCAAAAGAAAGAATTTAGAACACTCTTAACGGATTATATAAAATCCTTATTTTTGTATAATCTTAAAAAACTTATCTGAAAAGTGGCATTCAACTGATGCTCTATTTTATATATAATTTATAATTAATTATAGTGTTACCGTTACATTAGCGGTACCTGTTCATATTTATAAATAAATTTTTAATTTTCTCTCTCATCTATGTACTTTTCCCTCTCCTACCGTGATTTTATTTATTTCATTTCAACCTATTTTCACACCCCATCTATTTATTTTGTGCGCTTCCCTTTCTCAGTATTTTTTTTAGATTTTCATTTTTCTTTCACTGGGCAGTATTATTTTCCTTCAATTATTGCAAGTCCAGTATTTTTTTCCAGATTTTCATTTTTCTTTCTTCTGGGCAGTATTATTTCCCTTCCATTAGTGCAAGTCCAACATTTCCCTTCAATTACTGTACGTTCTCTTTTCTTTAGAGAGTTTTGTAGAGAGACAAATATAACTATTTTTGTTTTTTGAATAATTTATATTTTGATTTAGCTTATAAATTTGGATTAATTTAAAATAGAACATAATTATATTATATTATATATGAGGATATCATTGATTGCTAGAGAACATATTTGAAATGAATAAAAAAGATTAAAAAATATAATATTTAAATAATATGAAGAAAAAATAGATAGACTGATATATGATATATTGTAAAAGTCAATATATAAAATAAAAAAAATAGATTTTGGTGATATATTTTAAATGATAGTATGAAGGATCTATTAGGAGTGCATTAACGAGAAGAAAATGGAAGTCTCTCTCTCTTTTTAATTGATAAATTCTTGGGTCCCATTTTGAGTCTCAAACATTCCTACCGATAATTGTTTTTTAATACTTAGTAATTAAATAAGTATTTTTTTAATGATGTTATAATTTTAAAATATATATATTAAAAGAGATTTAAAAAACATTAAAAAAAAAACCACTTTAATGGCTCTAGCAATACCCTTTTTTATTTAACAATGCAGAAATCGTTAAGATGGTAATTTTGAATCTAAGAATTTAAAACTTTTGACTATGTAGAAAGCGATTTCCTGTGAAACAACAACATTACGATGGGATTACAATACTAGAAGGGGTTTCATCCTCTTTTTTTTTGGGGGGGGGGGGGGGCCTCACGAGTTAAACCATGGGGTTGAACTATAACACAGCCCAATAATCCAATCAATCAAGGGCCTGATCCATTTCAAGCATATTAGAGTTGATACTAAAAGGATAACCGCCAAAGAACTTCGAGAGGAAAGCTATCAACTTATTTAAGATAAGCTGTGTCCCAATATCCCAATTTCAAATAATAGGTGAAGCAGTTATCACATAGTAACAAAACGTGTTGCGGGTTATATTTATGAAAAATCTATTCAATCTCTACTATTCACACCACATTTTACACTCTATATTTTTTTTAATTTTTTTTATCAAATATATTTTTATATGAATAGTGAATAAAAAATTATAAATAGTTTAAAAAAAATAAATTCAAAAAAAATATTAAAAAATATGGAGTGTAGAGTGTGGAGAGGATAAATAACAAAATCCTATATTTATATGTATGACAATGAAACTCAATGAATTCATTGCTAGGGAAATCTCCATCATCTTTTATTAATTTAGGCATCGGATACATTCCCTTAAATCCCTAAGTCTCATTTCTTTTTAGTTATAGGTGATTGCATGTGTAAGACTATGAAACACGCCCATAACAAACGCATACACGAAACAAAGCATATACGAAGATGTAGTGCTAGCACTGTGGTGTTGCAAGTTACCAACCCTTTTTATGGTATCATTGGTATTTGAACGTGGAAATTCTATACCATAACAGGTTTGTTATGTGGGCAAATGCGGGATATCAGTTTAAGAAATTGTATTTGCAGTTATAAGCTCCACACACTCTTTTTAAAAAGAGTGAGTAAATATAAGAATTATGTGAAAAAACTAAGAAAAATGCTTGGTGTCCTGATGATACATCTCTACAGTGGATCCCGATACTTATTTTATTTTATTTTTATATAATGATAAATGAAGTCTTTTTTAATGATGTTATGAATTTTTTTAAAAATATTTAAGGATATAAAAAAATGTATGAACAAAAAAATCAAAAAGAAAAAAAGGTCAAATGGCCTTGTTGGTAGAATTTGTCGGTGACTGTAGCACCATCTAAAAATTAATTCTTTAATAGTAGATCTATTGTTTTTCAAAATAAATGCACTACATTTGTACAGCCCATCACATAATTAGAATTGGACCTTTGGTCTGATTTACTGGTTCATTGATTTTTTTTTCACTCTTAATTTTGGATTTTCCTGTGGCCTACATATGCGTGATAACTCTTAAAACTTGAAATATTATTTTTCATTTTTGATTATATTAATTTTACTTAAATAAATTATATTTATAATCGTTGAGTGTGCAAATACTGTGCAATTCTTAAATAACTTAACTCACTCCACTTTCACAAAACTCACTCCACTATTTAAACTCATTATTATTCATAAAAAACTCAACTTAGCTCGACATCCAAACATGATCTTAATCTAAACTATTTAAAATCTATAAAAACATTATAATAGTGAAAAAAAAAAATCTAAACAGAACAGGTTACTTGATTCTAAAGATGGCAAATCATATTTATCAAGGAATAACGATGCTTTGGGAATTGAGAATCAGAAGTTTAACATATTGAGTATAACTGTAACATAAATTATATTTAAGGGTTAGCATGTGTAATTGAAATAAATTATTAATAAATATTTATCTGCCATAACAATTATATTTAAGCGTTAGCGTGTATACATTGAAATAAATTATAATATTACAATAATTGTTCTAGTATAAAGAAATCATTAAAAACATTACACGTATTTTGCGAGTCAAATAAATCTTATTTTGTACATTAATAACTTAATGTTATTTTTATTTTTTATTTTTTAATGCTTAAATAAGTAACTATTAATGAAGTGATATTTTATTTTTAAAATTTTGTTATAGATATTTAAAAATAAACAAATAAATAACTACAATTCACACCAGTGATAAATAGTATTTATATTTTTCAAACAAATTGGTTACACAAGGTTCCAAGTAGTCTATTGAGACACGTGAGCCGTGGTGTCAAGCCCAGCCCTTTGGATCAGCCCGGCCAAGCCCAGTTTTAACACATGAAGCGTTACGGAGGAAACTGGTAAAACAGTAAATAACAAGTTGTCGGAAGTGCAACCATCCCGCGCCACCGACTCAGCGGAGAGCGTCTGTTTGTTGGCCGAGAAATGAGAGTTGTTTGATGCGCTTGTACTTTCGTAAATAATAAAAAATAATAATAGAAGAAGTAACGATAAAATAATATTTAATAATAAATAACATTTAAATTATATAAATTGAATAAAATATTTTTAAAATATTTTTTTTTTAATATTGGCTTCTCCTTCTTAACAGGCTTCTTTTTTTCAAGACAACTCATCTTACCATCTAATATAATTGGTGGATTCTCAAGATTTATTTGATCTGAAATTTACAGAATATGACCTTCAGATTATGTGACCTCAAAAGATTATTACTTTTTCGACTATTCAACATATCAGGCGAAAGTTGTCAGAAGGATTATCTCTTCAAAGAGTAAAGACAATGAACTTTGTCTACACTGTTCAAGAGTATTCATCAAATTATTGTCCAGATAAAAGATAAAAGATTTTATTTACACTGTTCACCTAGGAAGTATTATTAGTTCACGTAGGAAGTAAACAAGTGAGAGCAATCAGAAAACTTTCATCTAAAACCTCGTATTCTCTCGTCCAAGCTTTCTCTTCTCTTCTCTAATCCTCCTCACTATCTAAAATCTCTCATTAAAACCTTTCAATTTTCCTTCATGTCTTTTGCTTCCAACCATTTTGATCTAAAATCTTCTTGTAAGTATTATATCTTTAATGAAATTGATTTTATCATATATATTTTCTATATTTTATATTTATTCATGCATATGGTCGGTTATACCGTCTGTTTTACTTGCACTTATACATGAGACTGGTTATATCGTCTTTTATTTATATTGATTAAGCTATTACTATAAATTATCTTATATATTCTGGTTATACGTCTTTGGTATTAGCAGATTTAGTTGATAATTTTTACTTTATAATTCTTCCATAACCAAGATCAGAGGTATCTGTTTCAACAATTTTAAAAGCACGAGGTGATGAGAGTCCTAAGCATGGTAATTTCTTAACATGAGATTTAATTTGTTTTATAATATTTGTATGCGTTTCTGTCCATGGAAGTAGATTCTTTTTTAATATTTTGAATAATAGTTTACATAATAGCCTAAGAGATTGATAAAAATTTACAACATAATTAAGACTTTCAAAAAATCATTATAATTGTTGCTTATCTTTTATTTTATCATACAATTTATTAGCAAATTCTATTATTTTACTAATTGGTGTAATATATTCTTGATAAATATCATTTCCAATGAATCTAATTTTATTTTCAAATAATTTTATTTTTGGTAATAAAATAACTAATCCATTTTGTTTAATAACCTGAATAAAAGCATTCAAATGTTTCCATTGTTGTTTAATAGATGAGAAAAATATTAATACGTCATCTATATAAACTATTGAAAAGTGAGTGAATGGAATAAATATTTCATTCATAATATTTTAGAATTCAATAAGAGCATTTTTTTATCTGAATGACATAACATTTCATTCATAATGTTCAAATGGGACTGTGAATATTGTTTTATAGCGGTCTTTTGAAGCAATTTGGATTTGCCAAAATTCACTATTCATGTCAAATTTTGAAAATGTAGTAGCATTATAAAGGCTAGATAATAAATCATTCTTATTGGAAATTAGATATCTAATCTATTGTAATATTTTATTTAATGGTTTGTAATTGATAATTAATTGAGGAACTCATCTTTATAATTCTATATGTTTTTTAATATAAAAAGCAGCACAACTCTATGGTGACTTGCTTTTTCTAATCTCATTATTGACACCAGAACTGGTTTAACTATATGTAATTATCTGAGATTAAAAAAATTAAATGGATAAAGAAAAGAAATTTGCTAAGAAAAAAGTAGGTAACTTTTGTGAACAATTTGACTATACTCTATTATTAGCTCATTCAAGAAGACATAAAAAATGAAAAAAATTTATAAGAATTATCTTAATAAAAAAATAAAAATATAAACAACCTTACAAAATGAACAGAAGATGAACAAATACATAATAAACCAATAGAAAATCCAAAAAAGTATAATAAAAAGAAAAAAACAAATTGTTTGTTATAAATATGAAAAAGTTAAATATTACAAATCAAATTATAAGGTTAAACAATAGATTAATGAATTAGAAATACATGAAACATTAAAAGAAAAATTATTAAATATTTTTATAATACATTCAAGTGACCAAGAGAAAAACTATTCAGGAGAAGAATAAATCTATAAATTAAAGGAATCAAGTTTTTCAGAGCAATCTTCTGATAATCAATCAGAAGAAGATGATGTACATGTCTGTAATTGCTTAGATAAGAATAATTATATTTGTAATAAAATCATTAATGTACTCTCAAAACATGAAGACATTATATTAGAATTAATTGACAAAATTATGATCCACAATAAAGAAAATATTATTTAGTAAAACTAAAATATACTTGTACTAATGAAACTATTTCAATAACTTCTTCTGCACTATATAATTTTTCAGAAATAATAGAAAGATCTAAAACAAAAAAATAAAAAATTATATTACAGGATTTACAACAAGAAATTAATGAAATAAAACAATAAGTTAGAAACTTGAAAAAATCTAATATTAAACTATAAGTTTCAAATGAACAATTATTATAATAAATTATATTATTAAAAATAGACAAAAATATAAATACTTCTCATGATAAATAATAAAGAAATTGTTCAACAATAGTTATTAAAGACGAAACTGATAATTTCATTAATATCCTTGATATGATAAATTTTTAAAAATGGTATATTGAAGTAATAGTTTATATTAATCAATAATTTTCTTTTACTGCAATTGTCTTATTAGACACAAGAGCATATTTAAATTGTGTACGAGAAAGATTAATAACTTCCAAATATTTTGAAAAAAAAAATATCCCAAGCCAATTAAATAAAATTAAACATAACTTATAAATTATCTAATACTCATATTTGTAATAATGGAATTTGTTTCAAAATAATATTTATTTTAGTAAAAAATATTAACACTAAAGTAATATCAGGAAATCCATTTATTGCCTTACTTTATCATTTCTTTGTAATAGAAAAAAAAATTATACTAAAATACATAATGTTTTCAAGAGAGGAATGAGATTTGATAACAGATTCTCACTTTATAATCAAATTTAATTTTGTTTTGAAGAAGAAAAGAATAATTGGTGAAAAATACTTTAATGAAGGTAGATAATCATTTTGCGAAGCAAAATCTGAAGACCCGCTTGTCGCACTTGCACTCATACATATTACTGATTATACCGTCTTTTTTTTTTATATTAATTAAGCTATTACTATAAATTACCTTACATATTATATATATATATCTCCTAATCATACATCTTTGGTATCAATACAAATTGAATTAAATATTTAGAGAATATTATTTTTTAATATTATTTTTTAATATTTAAAAATATTAAATTATTTATTATATTAAGTAAAAATTTTAAAAAATTATAATGATAAAAAAAATATTTTCACTTTCTAAACAAAATCTTAAAAATATTGTTAGAAACAATCTAGCACAAACATGGTGCAATTTTTGGGAAAAGAGTGGATTTAGTAGTAAAAAAATTAAATTTTTACTATGTAAACTTTATATTGATTTATTTATATTAAATAGATTAAAAAACATAAATATCATTTCTCTTTTTTAAATTAAACGGCAAACAGAGAAAGACAGCCTTGTTAACGTTTTTACTCTCTCTCTCTCTCTCTCTCTCTCTCTCCCTCCTCTGGTCTTCATTTTTCCGATTTTCTTTCAATTATCTGGTCGATCCAGGGTAAGATTTTTCTCGCTCTCACTATTTTTTTTTCAAATTATTTTCCTCTCTCGTTGGTTTTTGAAATTTATGCCCGATTGGGATTATATATTTTATTTTCAGTTTTAAATAAAAACGAAAAACATTTCTTGTAGTAATCATCTGGCTCGATTTTATGCACCGAGATCGGCGAAACCAAAGAGACGAGGTGTTTCTTGATATGTTTCTTTATCCTTTCTAGGGTTTGCTTTCCTGTGTGTGCGAACGTATGTTATATTCGACAGATATATATGGTGGTAAATTTTTCTTTTTTTATTTATTTATGAAGATGACTAGTTTTACTTGTTAAGCAGGTGATTTTTTTTGAGTTTGGGCTAATTGGGTTTGATAAAAAAATGTTTTAGTAATTAAAAAAAAATTTGATAAGTAATTTTTAAAAACAATTTTTATGTGATGGGTAAATGTTTGGGAGAAGATAAAGTTAGGGTTTTGGCTGTTTATTTAGTAATATTTTTAATTTGGTTGGCGTTTGTCGAAATCGTTATATTAGGAAATTTTGATGTTTCGGTATGTTGAACCGGGTAAAATTCTATGCTGATTGTTTCAGCTCATGATTTTGCTAGACTTGTTTTGATTTATATGAGAGCTGACGATGTTCATCCATGTAGAGTCTGCGTGAAATGTTTTTTGGGGATGCTAGAGAGATGACCCTCCTGCAAAAAAAAAGGAAAAAACTGGTGTTTCTGCTTTTTTAGCATTTTCTTGCTGGTTGAGCTCCTGCCAACTCTCACTCTTACTTGGAAAGTCAATGTTTCTCCGCTATTCACTGTTTTTATTTGTTCCGTATGCAGCCTTGACACATATGTCATAGTACAAGTTGTAAGGAAATTGAAAAGATTTGTGGAATTGAATGAGATTTGTGCAAGTTGTATCCCTTTTTTTGGCTTCCCAGATTACCTTTTCCACGTACCTGGGCTTGCCCATTTGTTTGCTTGTACTTCTGTATGCATGGTCTTGTGGGTCTCTGAAGATATACTTCTCTTACTGGGTAATATGGATTACTATATGCTGGGATAATGGTTCTCTCATTATTGCATCTGATTTGCAGTTGTGGATTTCAAGTTAATTTTTCTTGCAGGAAACTAGAGAAGAAGATGGAGTCTCACGATGAGACAGGATGCCAAGCTCCTGAACGCCCCATTCTTTGCATTAATAACTGTGGTTTCTTTGGAAGGGCTGCGACAATGAATATGTGTTCCAAATGCTACAAGGACGTGTTCCTGAAGCAGGAGCAAGCCAACCTTGCAGCATCATCAATAGGAAGCATAGTGAATGGCAGCTCTAGCAGTAATGAAAAGGAGCCTGTCATTATGGATGCGGTGAATGTACAATCGAAACCAGTGGAGAGACAGATCTTTTCAATAGAAACGTCGACTGATTCATCCTCAAGCAACTCCCTTCAGATGCCTATGAAAGAGGGCCCGAGTAGATGCGTGACTTGTCGAAAGCGTGTTGGTTTAACCGGCTATAATTGCAAGTGTGGAAACCTGTTTTGTGCAATTCATCGCTATTCTGATAAGCATGACTGTCCCTTTGATTATAGGTCAAATGCCCGGGATGCTATTGCAAAAGCCAACCCTGTTGTGAAGGCAGAAAAGCTTGATAAAATTTAGGACCAATAGTTTGAAGTGAAGATTTATGTCCTGAAGTGCGATGCTTCTTTCTCCATCTGCGTGTCTCTATATAAGTTGGCTGCTTGTCTTGTACGCGTCCTCCACGGAGAAAAATGGTTCAAGTCATGATAGTGAGGACATCTGTAGAAGTGTACTCCTTGTTTATTGGTGAGGGCACCATTCTTGGCTCCAGTGTGAAAGTCTTTATTTGTGCTGGTTTGATAGACATATTTGGGGTTAACCTGTAATGTGAAATCTCGGTTGGCTGCGTTTCTTTCCACTAGTACTTGAAAAATTGGCATTCTCTGTTTCATGCATGTATGCAATGTTATGGGCATTTCTTTCAATATTCCCTACAGGTATAATGCTCGTCTCTGGTTTATCAAACTACGTTGGGCAACATGTGTCGATTTTTTATCCCATCAGAAATTATATTATCTGTCAAATAGAATATCTCGAGGAGCCATGTTGGTTTAGTTGCGACTCTGTAAAATGGTGGTGATTGATAAGGCTCAGTCGAAAGTTGTTTGTCTGCAACTTACGTATCCTGTTTTATTCATAACGAAACCAAGAAGGCTAGTAAAACATTTGTATGTTTGTGTTTAGACTCAGAAAAACCCATGGTTGTAGGTGTGAATATTAGTGATTCAGGGATTAAGGAAGCCTTGAAACTTTTCTAATGAAAATAAATCTTGGCACCTTGTTTTGAAGTTCCTCGGCTAGTGGGCCAAGAAAAATTCTAGAAAAATTCTGGTTTTGGGTGGTGCAATGTTTCGGAAGAATCAGACGACTGATCATCCAAGGTAGTTCCTCAGCATTTCAGTGCGTTTTTTTTATATGGATTAATGTGTGTTTTATAATGCCTTCTGACCTCAGAGTTGTGCTTGTGCTTGTGAAACAACGTAATTATCAGGTATCACAATGGGTGGCTACCTCTGATGATCTCCTTATTGAATAATGTATATCCAATTACCATTCCGGTGTGAATTCAAGGCATCCTTTTTCCAGAGACTAATGATCACTTCATCCCATCTACGCAGGATTGGTTCCAAATCTTCTTATTAGCTTTACCACAAATGGATTATGGAATTTTATGCTTCTTTTGTAGATCTATTATTTCACCTTGCTTCATTTATCTGGTATCATTTCATCTAATTATTATATATTTTTTAAAATTTTATATTAAATAAAATAAATAATTTAATTTTTTAAAATTTTAAAATATTTTTTTTTTCAACTTTGATTCAAATTCGTCTAATCTCAATTTGTAGTACGAATCTGTAGCTCTTGAAAGAGGAGTTGACAATGAAAATCGAAGGCATGGTGCTCTAGGGACGCCTCGAGCCCAACGAAGACAGGCATGGCTTTAATCGTAGAGCAGAGACGGGTCCGATAAGAGCACCTTTTATTTATTTATTTTATTCTTAAGTTGTGTTTAGATGATAAATTGAGCTTAATTGAGTTAAATTGTTTTTATAAATAATAAAGAGTTGAGTAGTGAAGAGAATTATATGAGACTTATCTAAATTTAGTTTAAAATGTATTTAGATGTTAAAATGAGTTTAGTGCTTTTTATGAAAAATTAAAAAATGTTATGAATTCTACGTATAAATATGTTTTAAGTTGAAAAAAGTTATGAGTCTCACGTGTAAAAAGATTTTGAGTTGAAATGAATTTAGTAATTTGAGAGTTGAGCGTTTGGACGTTAGACTCAGTTTAAAATTAGATCGAACTCAGTTGAGCTCAGGAACCAAATGAAGCCAAACTTTTTTGAAAAAAAATAAATAAGAACATCATTTAAAAACACTTCTCTAATCAGGACCCAACTGTTGGTGTGAGTAGCATTTTTGTTAAGAGTTTTGCTACAATGACTGAGTAGCATTTTTGTTAAGAGTTTTGCTACAAATCAGTCATTGTTCACATCACACAGCTATAACTTTTCATAGAGTGTGTGAGTGTTTTTCATAGGATGTATGAATATTTTTCATTGAATGTAGGATATGAGATGATGAATAGTGATTGATGAGAAAAATTATTCTTTTGTTAATGGTATTGTGCCCGTGTACCTCGATCTGCAACAAACTATCTTTGGGCTTGTCTGGAACCTTAGATATCTGTCTAAATCTTTCTGTTTTTAGTTGTATTTTCGTCTTGTATAATGCTAGGGGCAATCGGGCGGGGTAAGCGGCATGCAGTCGGCCCGACATGGCATTTGCCACGTCAATTAAAAAAAAAAAAATCAAATGCGAAAACAAGAAATGCGGGAAAATTATCTGGCTTCTTATTTAAGTTTAATTTCTGTCACTTCCGAGAAGCTCTGGGTTGGAGTGCCGAAGACCCACCATTGTTCTTGTTTTGATTGTTGAGAGAGAGTGGAAAAAGAACTGGGAAAAATGCTGAGCAGTCGCGTGGGGGGTAAGCGTCATCTGCATTTGGTCTTTGGCGTAGTTGTCTGTAAACAAACCGATAAGAAATCACGGTAGGTCTTCGTCTGCTTCTTCACCGTCTGGTAAGAGCTTGCAAGTTTGGGTTGTGTTGCTTTGAATGTATTGGATGGATGAATTTGCTCTGTTTTGAATATATTTTCAGAAGCTCTGTTGTGAGGTTTTTTCTTTACAATGGTTAAAAAAATTCCCTTTTTATAGGTTTCGGTTCAACCAGTCTAGCAGCTTCCTACAATCTCCATGCAGAAGAAAAAAACTATACAATTAATAATGACCATTCTTACTGATAATCTAGTGACAATTAGAGAAAAATATATTTCTTATTTGGTGCATGATTGTGATATGAAATTGTGCAGTTTGATGCTCTTGAATAGTTGAGTGGCTTCGCGAATTTTCTGAGCAAGGCCAACTGTTTTGTGGTGCTACAAGGGCAAACTTGACCTCAGCAGGTCAACTTTACCACTCTTATTTTCCTCTTCCATCTAGGCTGTGGAATTAGTAACGATTGTTACTTGTTTCTTCTTTTATCGAAGTAATGAATGTTTTTTTTTCCTAATATGAGTAATGAATGTTACTTGTTACCATAGTTACCATGTATTGGACACTGACTAAATGTCTTTGTATACCCTGTACAATACGTAATGCAATAAGATGTCGCATATATCATAAAGGGATGTGCTGCATTATTTGATTTAGTTATGAACCACTGGCATTAAGATAGGATGTGGATGTCTTCTGATAGCATATCAAGAGCACTCGAAAAGTGATATCTACTTACTAAAATATTAAATTTTATTGGATTATAAAATTTGCTGCACGTGCACATCTCCATGTGTATATAGAAATTTGATTGGAAACCATTGCTTTTTTCACAGGAGCACTAAAAGATAATTAATTGCTCTTTTCTCATGAGCACTAAAAGAGAGTTAATTGCATGACTACATGAAATAATTAGTTTTAGAAGTAAATTCTTGGTAGATGAGATAAAATGAGAATTTTTAAAAATTTTGTTAATAGTATTAAGATGAAAGTTTAAAATATTATTTTTTAATATTATTATTATTTTAGGATTTGAAAAAATTAAATTAGAATTTGAAAAAGTTAAATTGTTTATTATATTTTGTATGAAAATTTGAAAAAGATGTAATGATGATATGAGATAGAGATGAGATGAGATTTCTCATCTTTGCCCCCAAACATAATTTAAATGTTTGCAAAAGTTTTAAAAAGTCGGTATTTTTCAAACATGTTGAATTATTTGAACTATTTTGCTTCTATAAAAATGGTTGTACAATTTTTTTATAGTGGGAAGATTGTCAGCATGGGAAAAGGGGAAGAAAACACATCTCTCTCGACACCATGTAGCTCAAATCCTCCAACCACGATATGTTATTTTATTGTTAACATTTGTTAGGAGTTTGTCAACCTTGTACTTGCTAATTATCATTATTATTGTCATGTTAGGACATCCCAACAACTACTCCAAACTTTCCAAATTACTTGCACGGTTACCTTGGACCAGGGCCTACATGGTCATCGGCTTATAGCACATATCCAAATGCATACCAATGTCCAAACAACATTCAGGTGGTGATGCAAATGCTTTGTTTTGTTTGTTGTTGTTGTTGTTTTTTTTTTTCTTTCTTTCTTTCTGTTTTTTGGAAGTTTAATTGCTTTCATTTTTATCAGAATACTGGTTACCCATTTCAATATGGGATGAGACCTCTGACTCCTCTCATGGCTACAAGCTCAGGAACCACCGAACGATTCGAAGAGGATACACCCGGATGTAGGGAAACCGAAGCGCCATGTTTCTCCTCTATGGTTCATGAAGTAGGTGAAGAGGATAGGCCAGATTCAGGAAAAAATGACGATGGCACTGCCGGGACATCTCAGTTAGACCGAATGGATGGTGGTGATACGATTGAGGAGCCAAAAGCAAGTTTCAAATTATAATTTTTAATTAATTGTGGTTATAAAGATGCAACTTCCTGGTTGTAATTTCTTTTGTGGGAAGAAATTGTAATTTCTTTTGTGAAAGAAAGCATGATTTTAGTGGGAAGATTAGATTTTTTTTTTTTTTACAAGTGGAAGCCATAGGATCATTTTTAGTTGTTGTGATGATACACCCCCTTGCTGGCAATACAGATGAAATTGAGACCTCACAGTGTTGGTTTAACGACTTAAATGTGTCATGCTTCAAGTAATACATACAAGGATGGGGAAAGTAACGATCCTGACAAATTTGTGTATGCCAATATTGTGCTATTTTTGCACTATGAATGTGGGAAAATCCTAATACCACAACCACGGGCAGCTACTTTCAAGCTACTGCGTATACAGGTTTTGGGGGCAATAGGTAGTTATTATCTATGCAAATATTGTACCTATAAAAAAAACAAAAAAAAAAATGACAAAATTGTCTATGCCAATATTGGCCAGCATGCACATATTGGCCAGATAGTGAGACCGTTAAAACTAATTCCTTTGCCAGGTAATGGTAATAAGAAAAATAATAATATACAAATCAAAATCAGTTCTCCAAGCTATTTTATAACACTTAAACTACAAATTCAGTTATCTCTCTAAGCTATTTTATAACATTTAAACTACAAATTTAGACTATAATTTGTAACATAAATCACTACCACTTCACCAAGTAACAATAAACAACTATCACAAAATCCCAATACAGCCGGGGTAGCATGCGTGAACGCTTTAGGAGAGCTTCTCTCTCAAGAAGGACCAACTTCTTTCTTTGAATCTTCTCATTTCTACTGGATAGCATCATGTCTCTCTTCTCGATATCATCCACTATTTTACGGAGCTGAATCAGTTTCCTTTCAACATCGATGAGTCTTTTCTCAATCTCTTCCTCCTTCCTTAAGCGTTCATTTTGTATTTCTTGTAGATCCGATTGTATGTATTGATTACTATCAGCCCACTTGAAATATTTGCAATATGGTAATCCCTAATATTTAACACATAAAAAAGTGTTAGATGTACGTAATAGGCAATCAATATATTATTTCAAGTTACATTACAAGAGTACTAGTTACTTTTGTATTGTACTTTGGACACCCTAAGAAGGGTCGTCCTGGATTTCTTTTAGTATTAGAGCACTAGCATTGGTCTATGCATATCTATATGCAAAGTCATATTTGCATAATATGACTCAAAAAACACCCACATTGGCTTATGCATATGCATAAATTTGGCTAGCAGTGAACAGTTGTCTTTTCCTTCCATCAAACATTCACTCCATCAAACATATTTTAATTGTTATTTCTCTCTCCTTCCACTCTTTCTCTCTCAATCTTTTCCTCTTCTCCCTCCCTCAACAACACAACAAATCTTCACATTCACATTCATTTTATTATTATAATATATTATATATATTTTTTTCATTTTATTATATTTTTAATATAATATATAAAAAAAATTATATTTTTTATTATTGCATTTGTATTATTAATCTCAAATGTATATAGTGGATGCTAATTACAAAATATATATAAAAATTTTGATTTTAGGAAAAAATTAATAAAATTAATAAAAATAAAAAAATAATATTTTATTATTATTTGGTCTCAAATATGCATAAGCCAATGTGGGAGTTTTGCTTGAATGGCCAAATGGTTATGCAAAAGAGGTAATTTTGCATATGCATATGCATAGACCAATGCTAATGCTCTTAGCCCATCTCAATGTAGCTTTAATATTACATAAGCACAATGGTTTCGCTGACGATGAAGAAGACAGTGATGATGAGGACATTCTAACATGAACCAAAAATGTTATACTGTTGTTGGCCAGGTGCAATACTATAGGCATAAAATGCAGTAAACAAATTGTTAGAATGGGCAACTACATAAAAAAATCAACTATAATAACTCTTTACTTATTTTTTTTAATGCAAGGACAATTGACAATTAACTCCTAATCATAAAATAACATACAAAATAAGCTAGATTGTGAAGAAGTTAAGGAGGTTGACAGCTACAAGTTTTGACTTGGAAAGGAAATATATCAATTATTCTTTTCCTTTCCATGGATAAACAAAACAGGGCGGCTTATCAATATTTTCAAACACCTAAACAAGCACTTCAAGAAAGAGCACAAGCCTGAAAAGCTAGTGAGTCAAATATCATGACAAAATTGGCAGCTACTTTTATAGCTTACCAAACTGCAAACACTGAAAGAGACCTTAAACACAAAGCAATAATACAAGGCAAACCCAAACAAACAAAGCCCTTACAAACCAAGTTCAAACTTTCCAAACCAAACACTCATCTAACAAAAAAAAAAAAAATTTAAAACCACAAATTGTCCGTATACACTTTAGTGTATACCAAAAAATTTTATACTGTTATTGGCCAGGTGCATTACTATGGGCATAAAATCCGATAAACAAATCTGTTAGAAGCTGCAACTACAAAAAAAAATCAGATGTAATCTTAGTTTTTTTTTTAATGCAAGAACAATTGACAATTAACTCCTAATCATAAAATAACATACACAATAAGCTAGGAGTGAATTCCTAAAAATCTTCACGTTTCTTGGTAATAGAAAGAAAATAGATATCTATTTAAAACTTCAAACCAAAGCATGAAAATACCATTCAGTAATACAAAGAGAAAGAGCATAGAAAGAGCCTAACAAATCCTAACAATTCAAAAAAATCACACATTTCGTAGATAACAAAATCGTAAGATGAAATTATGGGATGAAAATAGAAAATACTCCCATTTAAATTATAGGACCTCGGATTTGTGGTAGCAAACATCGGAAATGGAGCTACGTGCCGGAACTTTAAAAGTTAGGATTTTTCGGGATGAAGGGAAAGAAGCTTTTTCCAGAAGATGAAGACGAAGGGAGGCCCGTAAGCGAGTCTTCGAGGGAAAAAAGAGAAATTGCTCTCGTGAGGAAGCAGAGAAAGAGAAGAGAGGGAGGGAAAGGCTAGAGAGCAAAATTGCAGAGAGGGAAATGTGAAAAGTGAGAAATGAGGTCGCGGGCGAGTTTGGAGGATAGACATATTCAAGTCAAAACGGTGCATTTCAAAATATTTTGCCACATCAGCTGGCGTTTGCGCGGCGCTTACCCCGCCCGACTGCTTCCAGCATTTTTCTTTCGTCTTTGGGTGATGCATCATTACGTAAAAGAAAGAATTAACGAGAAGAAAACCGATCGAAGTCTCTCTCTCTCTCTCTTAACAATGTAGAAATTACAAGATCATAATGTTAAATCTAAGAACTTAAAACTTTTGACTGCATTCCCCAATCATGAGTCTAAATAATTTTTAAGAATGAACAATTGGCGTAGCGGAAATGTTGAGATGAATAACAAGTGCCAAAACAGAGTAAAGATAGAACAAAAGAAGAGCTGTGTCTTCCAAGTCGATACAAATTGCAGCAGAAAACTGATTTTCTTTTCCACACGATTTATTCAATAATTTATTGTCCTCCTTCCATACAAGTACCATCGAATATATAAGAAACTTATTAAGGAAATCAAACAATTGAAATGGAAAATGTTCAAAAAGGAAACAACTGAAATGGAAACAATTGTAATATAAACTTGGAAACAGAATTTGGTATTGTGTCTGCAGCTTGATAAGCGTGGCTGAAGTTTCCTTTTGGTGTCGAGAATCGTATAATCAAGGATTGTGTCCCGTTGTTGCCAAATTGATGTCGCCTATGTCCTGCACCAACAATGTACTAGCAAGTGATTTCGTGAAACAACTTTATGATGGGATTACGGTGCATACACGAAACAAAACAAATACAAAGATTTAATGCCAGCACTGTGGTGTTGCAAGTTACCAATCCTTTCGGTATCATTGGTATTTGAACGGAAATTATGTACCATATTAGGTTTATTATGTGGCCGATTCCAAGATATCCAATTTGAAAAATGATATTACTAATTGTATAATGCACAAACGCCACATACTTTTTTTTAAAGAGGTGAGTAATGCGTAAACAATATGAGAATTATATGAAAAATTAATTATTTAACGATAAACCTACTATTTTTAAAAATGAATCACCACAGGACGTTTGCAACTTATAACTCTATCTAAAATTATTCATCCGATTTATACGGCTGATCCTATGACCACAGCATCATTCCTTCCTTGAGGTTGCATGTTGGAGGATCCTGCTAGTTCCTTTCTAGATTTTTGTGCTGGCTGTATATGAGCTTTTCCAGGATTTTGTTGTAGGATTTTGTTAACACTATAAAATGCTTTGAACCCAGCAGTTTGTATGCAGTCGAGGAGCGTGGATAAAAGTAAGTTGACTTCCATTAAAGGATGAAGAAAAGGGGAGATTGTTTGATGCTTCTTGTTTCCTTGTTTTGTTCGTGAGTGGTTGTGCAATTGCTTTTTTAATACAGGAGGTCGTCGCGGGGGAAAAAGAAAAAAAAAACTGCAATATACCCTCCCGAATAATGATAACCAGTAAATATGTTTGTACTACAATTTACTCGACATAATACTGTAGAATTTGTATGCTGCTTTACATTTTGTTGTTGCTCCACAACCCATCTTTTAACTCAAGATCAAAAAACTTAAGCCTCAATTTGGATTGAGAAGCAATTTCAACTCATCTCATTACAATTTTTTTAAATTCTCATACAAAATTTAATAAATAATTTAACTTTTTTAAATCTTAAAATAATAATAATAATAAAAAATAATATTCTCACTATATTAACTTTTAACTTTCATCTAAATTCATTTTATCTCAATCCACTATTAAAAGGCACATAAAACTTGGATCTACGCTGCAAGAACTGTTCTACGTGATAATATAAACTGGAAATAAATATGTTACATTCTCCCTGTGGCATGCATCATCTTCATGTACGTACCGCTTGTTGCAGTCTGAGCAAATTTTGGTTGTTTACAATTTAAGAGTAAAATCCTAAGAACAGTTTCTTTTGCCCGGCTCAAAATAAAAAGAAAACCCAACAAAGAAAAAAAGTTGGGAGGGCATAAAGGATCATTGAGGGAACATAAACATGGCAAGCAACATGAAGAAATGAACAGAGATGTCCCCACTCTCCACCGTCTGCTGAAAGCAATGTTGGTAATAGGCTATGGAGTGTATGTATTATTAAATTCATATAGCTTTCTTCAATGCAATAAGTGAAATTTTATAGTAGGCTACTCTCACTCACGCCCACCGACTCCTGTCTGGTTTCTGCATCAAAGACAAAAAGGTGCTCTCTCCAAATCCTTTTGTTGGGACTGGGGACTTGTTTTCTGGGGAATATTGCTTGCAACAATAAACAGCACAAACATCCAAGGTCCAAATCGATATATATATATATATATATATGCATTATATATGTGTGCCCTTGGATGCTTAATCCCCGTCTTTTCGTTTTCGAAAGTTGACCCTTTTATAACATAGAACGTTGATATACTTTTAACTTTTGAGGGAAAAATACCTTTTGGAAAGGAACAAATTGGGATGCATTAAAAAAATAAAGAACATCAGTGTATAAACTACTATTATTCATGGCTTTATTAGTGTAGATTTACGTGCCAAAAGTTGTCTCAAGTGCTGAACAAATTTTCAACCGATTGACATTCTTATGGAATAACTAGTGATCAAGGTGTCCCATATAAATAAAAATAAATAAATGTTTGGTACCATTAATTATGATAATTCTGATCCCCGGAAAGGGTTGACGAGTCAGTGAAGGACTTAGGTTAGATTTAGATGTTGAGATGAGAATTTTTAATTTGAGATAAAAGTTAAAAATTGTATAAAATATTATTATTATTTTAAGAATTGAAAAAATTGAATTATTTATTATATTTTATATAAAAATTTAAAAAAATTATAATGATTAGATGAGATGAAAATTTTATATTTAAAAAAATTTCTAAACCTAACTTAATTATTATGAATCAATATATATATATATATATAAAAGAATAATTATTTTTATCAACTATTATTTATCATTTCATATTTTATAAAAAAAAATTATTATTTTATTAAAAACTCTCTCACATCTTATAAAAATATTATAAATATAAACTATGAAAATAGTGATGGATCATTGATGCATATGAAATTTTTATGCACAATTGTTATACCTAACAGCTTGAAAGACAAAAGCTTGTGTCGGTGACTGCTCTTGATTATGAATTATTGTCCTTTTGTTTATGATATCGATGGTGGGATGAAGATAATTAATATGCATTGAATTATGGAGTTTCCTTCTGCCTTCTATCATGCCATATTGACCACGTTACTAGCTCATTATTATTCTATAACATGGCTTTCTTTTCTTTCTCTTAATTAATCCATTAACATCTCTGTTGTTTTGTCTATTATTATTACTTCGTGAATCACTCGATGAATACTATTTCACAAATAACATAAAAATCAATGATTAAATTTCTCATTCACTTATTAATTTAATAGAAAGAGAAATGATTCTACATCTCATCTTAAAAAAATATATAAAAAAAAATATTTTTTATACTTTTAAAAAAAATAAAAATTGTATAAGACTTATTTAAGGGCATTACTCTGACAGAAAACTATTGTCTTGAAGCTGACATGACAGCAAAAAATTTTCTGTAGATTTGCCAGAGAGGCTGCAATAATAGGTGTCCTTGCACCGGACGCTCTCACTGAAAAAGGTCAAATAGAGGGAGGAGTTGAAAAAAAAAAGAGTCAACTTGGAGAAAAAAAGCTACACGTGTAAATGTAGTACTGGTCAATCGGTGGCAGTGGATGACAGCTGGTTAGCCGTTAGCCCTAAGTCACCGACCGTCGATCTACACTTCATCTTTCCTGATACAAATATATTCACAGTATTAAAATGTGTCAGTCTTGCACGCTATTTCAAAAATAATGAGTATATTTAAAATTTAGTATATTATTATTATTTTTTAAAAATGCTCTGCGTTTATAATTCAGTAGAGCTGCCTAGATCTCTGACTACCTCTGTCTGTTCTTTTGTTTAATTAACCGACTTGTCAGTTTTTCATATCAAAAATTCTACTTAACCTCTTACTATTCACACTACACTTCACACTCTATCTTTTTTTTAATTTTTTTTTTAATTTTTTTATCAAATATATTTTTATATGAATAGTGAATAAAAAATTATAAATAGTTTAAAAAAATTAATTCAAAAAAAATTTAAAAAAATATTAAAAAATATTAAAAAATATAGAACGTGAAGTGTAAAGAAGATAAATAACAAATCCCTTTTCATATTGATTTCTCCCGTATTGACATTGTCTTTACTTTTTTTTTAGTTAATTAATAATTATAATACAGATGTTGACATTAACATATCCATGTCGTTGAAAAGAGTGGACTCTTTGTCTTTTCTTCAACGTTGTTCTCAGCAGCATCTCTTTGTCTGCACTCTTTTCACGTAACATTCACGAGAAAGTCTTCTTTTTCTTCTTCCTCTCTTCTTTTTGAAGTCTCAATCGTGACTTATCTTTTTCACATAATATTCTTTTTATAGACGGGGGTAAATATTTTTCAAACCAGTGGGTTGAATCATGACGGCCACTGCAGCAGGACAGCTCATGGAGGGGATTATTAGGTTATGTTTGGAAAACATGTTTCATTAAAAATTTTCATCTTCATCTTATCTCATCTTTACACTTTTTCAAATCTCCATATAAAATATAATAAATAATTCAATCTTTTCAAATCTCAATATAACTTTTTCAAATTCCAATTTAACTTTTTCAAATCTTAAAACTAAAAAATAATATTTTAAACTTTAAAACAAAACACAAAATTCTCATCTCACCTCCCAAGCATAACCTTAATTGTTGGAGATTTCTGTTGTTTAAGATATCGTTTTGTTGTTTGATTTTGTAAAAATGACAATAAATGGTTAAAGAATAATACTATTTAGACACTCTATTTTAACATTTTATGCTTTTTAATTTTTTTATTTAATAGTTAAGAAAGTGACTATTAATATATTGATATTTTTTTATATCTGTATTTAAAATATTTTAAAATAAAAAAAATAAAAAATTAATTTTGACTTAAAAAACAGGCTACTTTGAGTTGCAAGAAGCATCATTCAATAGTTAAATTATTTCTAATGGTTTGAGGTTTACAGCTCTATATTTTATTCATGAGCGGTGCTACTATGATGCTTGGGCATTAACCGTTTTGTGTAATTTATATTTTGCTTTTTTATATTTTATTTTAAATATTTTAAAAAAAATATTTATATAGTAATAGTCACTTTCTTAATTATTAAAAATTAAAAAAAATTAAATATATGAACTATTAAAATAGGAAAACAAAATGAAAAATTATAGTAACATCTCCCATTTCTATAGCTCTACAATTTACTACAGAATGAATAAGGTTTCTGGTATGGTTGGTAAAAGTTCAAATCCTGTCTAACAATTTCTTAGGATTCTTTTTTCAACTTACAACAATAATGACAATGTTGAAACTAAAACGTGAGGATAAAGTTGAAAGGGAAAACACAGAAAAATAGAGTGGTAAGTAATGTAGCTAATGTTAATCCTGTGCATGAAACGCCATTGATGCTTTTCTTTCAGCTTTTATGGCGGGCGGGGGGCAGTGCACCATTTCACACACTACGAAGTGATTTTTTGGGACCTGAAGCTAGGAAAGTAGCTGAAGAAGAGTAATCTCGTTTACTTCTGTTAATATACTGATTAAATAAAAAAAGTTCCAAAGATGCCCATATCAAATACTGTTCTCTGATTATGACTTGCCTCTTATGCTACCAAATTAATGCTAGTCATTAGGTTTTACCTTTCATTTACGTTTAAAATGTCAAAAAATTTTCTGCAGTACTTGTTTGGATAATAGAACCTCCAACAAATTAAAGGTTTCAAAATTTGCAACAATAAATTGATAATTAATATGCAATTGAAAAATATAATTTTTAATCTCAGAAATTGTTTGACTATTTTTCTTTTTGTTTTCTTTAGGGAAGGACAGTGGGGGAGGAGCCGAGGAGGAAGTTTTCTTTGGACTTAAGAATTTTTATGTAAAAGGTTCTACCTAATACGAAATCCTCAAAAGTTAATGATGACGTTTTGTAACTTTGCAAAGATACTCTTGACCCCATCAATATCCTGTAATCTATTCCTCCGAGTCCCACTCTCTCACTTCACAGATATATAGGAAAGATTGAAAAGAAACCCCCCAAGCTCTCTCAGCCACCTCCAATGGCCATAACCTGCAAATACCCGTTTCTTCTCTCTCTAATCTGCACATTCTTCGTTCTTAACTCAGCTTCATCTGAGGCAGATATCCTTTTAACCTTCAAGGCCTCCATTGTAGACTCAAAGAATTATCTCGCTTCCTGGTCTAATGCCTCAGCCACCCATTATTGTAACTGGACTGGAATCACCTGCACTCCCACACCGTCACTCTCCGTTACTTCTCTCAACCTTCAAAACCTAAACCTTTCCGGTGAAATCTCATCTTCAATCTGCGAGCTTCCCCATCTTTCTCACCTCAATCTTGCTGAAAATCTTTTTCACAAGCCCATTCCTCTTCATCTCTCTCAGTGCAGTACTTTGGAAACTCTGAATCTCAGTAACAATCTCATTTCGGGTCCAATCCCAGTTCAGATTTCTCAGTTTGGTTCTTTGAAAGTGCTTGATTTCAGCAGAAACCATGTTGAGGGAAAGATCCCAGAAACCATAGGCTTACTGCAGAATCTTGAAGCTCTCAACTTGGGAAACAACTTACTTTCAGGTAGCGTACCTGCTGTATTTGGCAACTTATCTGAGCTTGTTGTTCTTGATTTGTCTCACAATGCATACTTGATGAGTGAGCTTCCCAGTGACATTGGGAAGCTTGAGAAGCTGGAGCAGCTTCTTTTGCAAAGCTCTGGTTTTTATGGTGAAATCCCCGACTCTTTTGTGGGTTTGCGAAGTTTGACCATTTTGGACCTTTCCCAAAACAATCTGAGTGGTGAGGTTCCTCAGACACTAGGATCTTCTCTCAAGAACCTGGTGTCTCTTGATGTTTCCCAGAATATGCTTTTGGGGCCATTCCCCAATGGCGTTTGCAATGGAAAAGGCCTTATAAACCTGAGTCTCCATACAAATTTCTTCAGCGGTTCAATAGGCAACTCCATTAGTGAATGTATAAATCTTGAGAGGTTTCAGGTTCAGAACAATGTGTTATCTGGTGATTTCCCTAATGCTTTATGGTCATTGACCAAAATTAAGCTTATCAGAGCTGAAAATAATAGATTTTCTGGAGAAATACCCGATTCAATATCAATGGCTGCTCAATTGGAGCAAGTTCAGCTGGATAACAACAATTTCACTGGTAGAATTCCTCAGGGTCTTGGGTTGGTTAAGAGCTTATACAGGTTTTCTGCATCTCTTAATGGTTTATATGGTGAACTTCCTCCAAACTTTTGTGATTCACCTGTTATGAGTATAATAAATCTCTCTCACAATTCTCTTTCGGGCCAAATTCCAGAGTTGAAGAAATGCAGGAAGCTAGTCTCGTTGTCCTTATCAGACAACAGTCTTACCGGAGTCATTCTACCATCCCTTGCTGATTTACCGGTGCTAACTTACCTTGATCTTTCTGATAACAATCTCACCGGTCCCGTCCCCCAAGAGCTTCAGAACTTGAAGCTTGCACTCTTCAATGTATCCTTCAATCAACTATCCGGTAGAGTTCCGTACTCTTTGATTTCAGGTCTCCCGGCTTCATTTCTGGAAGGAAATCCTGGACTTTGTGGCCCAGGATTGCCCAATGCTTGTTCTGATGACCAGCCAAGACATGAAACTGTTGGTCTTACAACATTGACATGTGCTCTGATATCTGTCGCTTTTGGTCTTGGGACTTTGATTGTAGCTGCTGGGTTCTTCGTCTATCATAGATATTCCAAGCAAAAATATCAAATGGGAAGTCGGCGGTTGGTAGTCTTCTATCCTCTTAGAGTCACCGAGCAAGAATTGGTCGTGGGAATGAATGAAAAAACTGTGGTAGGAAGTGGTGGAGCTTTTGGTAGAGTTTACATTTTAGGTTTACCGAGTGGTGAACTTGTTGCCATAAAGAAACTTGTTAATTATGGGAGCCAGTCATTTAAAAGTTTGAAGGCTGAGATTAAGACATTAGCCAAGATCAGGCATAAGAACATCGTTAAGATTCTTGGGTTTTGCCATTCTGATGATTCAATCTTTCTAATATATGAATTCTTACAGAAGGGGAGTTTAGGGGATTTGATTCACAGACCAGGTTTTCAGCTGCAGTGGCACGTGAGATTGAGAATTGCCATCGGGGTTGCTCAGGGATTAGCATACCTTCAGAAGGATTATGTCCCACGCTTACTTCACAGAAGTGTCAAGTCAAATAACATTCTGTTGGATGCAGATTTTGAACCAAAACTCACAGATTTCGCACTCAACAGAATTGTGGGAGAAGCTGCATTTCAGTCAACCATGGCCTTGGAGTCTGCATTATCCTGTTACAATGCTCCAGGTGAGGGATCCGACTTGAAAACGTGCCTCAACTATGCCAGCTTATGTCCTGTCTTAGGTCACACCACATAAGTGGTATTTGAATGCCTGAATTCTGTATACCGCTGAAATTACCCCCATAAAAATTTTACTGCTTGCATTTTCCTTTTTGATTACATGATAAGTCACCTCTAAAACACACCCTTTCTCATCTGTATCATATGGTTTGAGTCTTGATGATCTTATTGGGTCTGTATTGCAGAATATGGGTACAGTAAGAAGGCAACAGAGCAGATGGATGTTTACAGCTTCGGTGTCGTATTGTTAGAGCTAGTGAGCGGCCGACAGGCCGAGCAAGCAGAACCAGCAGAGCCTCTTGATATTGTCAAATGGGTGCGGAGGAAAGTTAACATTACCAATGGAGCATACCAAGTTCTTGACCCCAAAATATCAGATTCTGCAAAACAAGAGATGCTTGGGGCTCTAGATATAGCTCTCCGTTGCACATCTATGATGCCAGAGAAACGGCCATCCATGTTTGAAGTTGTGAGAGCACTTCAGTCTCTAGACTCAAGGACCCCCCTTCCAAGTAGAGAGTTTTCTACTTCCGAAGAGGATTTATCCAGTCTGAACATTGAACCAAGGAATTAACACCCCCCCATCCCCCTTTTTCAATGTAAAGCCAACTTGTTTTTCCTCCTTTTGACGTCTGATTGAGAAAAGCATATGCTTGGGCATGGTAGTTTCTGGTCTGCACCAGGATTTGTTTTGGGATTCTGTTTGATAGAAATACAAGATTTTTACAATGTGCTAATAATAAATGGTCATGAGTGCCAGTTTTAAGGAACTTGATCCAGTGGTCCTGGCAACAATCTGTTATCTGAACCGGGATTTCTAGAACCGAAAGTAACAATATGTTTTGGTTCTCGAGACAGACAATTGGGTTCTTTGGGACAGATTGTCTTGAATTGGTTGGGCGTACATGACTTTCTGATACTGGTATGGAAATGGAAGTAGATTGTGTTTTGAGAAGAAACCCCTGTTCAAATTGCATGCCATGAGGTCGGAGATTGATGCTCGTGATTTTCTTTATGTATAAAACATCTCAAGATTTAAATATCAGAGAATTCAGAGATCTGCACCTTTCCGACTTGAATGTGTGTGAGAGATTAGTTTTGTATTTACAAAACTTGCAATGGGTGTGGGGGTTTTGGATTTTGGTTTTGTCGATTGGATCCAATAATGTAATAATGACATGGTTGTTTCTATACCAGCTCTCTCACTCGGTGGATACGAAAATAGGGTTATCCAGGATTCCTACAGATAAACTTTTTTGTTAAGTCCTTCGGCCTGCAGGTATCCTTGAAAACCGTACATACGTTGCTCAAGGCAAGACCTTATTTCGCAAACTCCCAAAGAACATCCTCACTTCTATTTACTAAAATCAGACCAATAAAGCTTATATTTTTGTAAAGAAATATTATGTTTTACTTATCATCGATTACTATTCAGTTTACAGTTTGATGTGACATTCAAACTATCAAAGTGGTCACTCAATCTTAGCAAATATCAGGGGTTGACACTTAACAGGGGGAGAGATTGACTGTGATGGTGACGAACAAGAACTCTACTGATGGTGGATTTCCAATTGAAGGACGAATTATGGAGGTAAACCCTTGGCCGCGAAGCTTAAAAAGATGGAGATTCTCATCCGTCACAAGCCATGGCCATGGTGGTGAAGAGGGATTGAATGTTGCAAGCAGTATTTGGACCCTCTCTCTCTCTCTCTCTCTCTATATATATATATATATATACACATTCAAATGGAATGGAATCAATCATGAAACTGTATACGGTAATTGAACAGTGTCTAATATACAAAGAACTGATGCCTGATGGCTTGGGCTTTGGCCACATACAAGACAACCAAGAAGAGACATGAAATTGTGAAAAAAAAGAGGGAAAAAAGGCAACAAATTTAAATATACAAGTCCCTCTTTTGACATTCACACGGACCAAACCTCGCGAAGGAGTTCATACCTTGCATTTGTGCTGGCATAATCGCTATGTTCCTGTTTACCATTTCCATTTGCAGTGATCGTTGGTGAAGAAGGCAGTTTTTCAATGATGGATGTAAGAGGAGAATCCAGTTCCTCTAGTTCTTCATCACTCGTATACCCCTTCCTCTGTACCGCAGACGCAGTCCTTGCCAATGGAGGTCTGTCTCCAGCCTCTGCAACTTTCTCTGCCACCTCAGCGGAGGAAGGAGGGTTGTAAATAAGAGGGGCAGCTGTATAAGGGAAGCTTCTAGCAGAGTCTCCTGACAATCTCCGCTGCACAATGCTCTAATCAAAGGAAATAGCCATACATCAAAGACTAGTTACCAGCAATAATCTCTTCATAATAGAGGAAAAAACTGATCAGGCCTCTATAGGCACCTAATCCTTTTTATGCAAATTGCAAGCATCTGGTATGGGATCTATTTAATGTTCCAAACCTATCTACCATAAATGCACGACTCTCCAAGTACTTGGAGCTTGAGATACCGAAACGAGATTTTTAAGACAGCTCCGAGGGTTTCGTTGAAAGTAAATTATACCTCAGCATTCAGCGCCTCCAATACAGCTCCAGGGACAGAATCCGGACAGAATTCATCTGGGGTGAAGTTGCAGAGTATCCGTTTGATCAATGGAAGACTGATTGATGGGCACACCTAGAAAACATGAGACCAAAAAGTTCAATCAAGTTAGAGATATGAAACTCAACACAGATGAGAAACTAAAGCGTATTCAACCTTAATGCACTGAAACAGACCTCCTCTCTAACGGGTCGGTCCATAAGCATGTCCTTTGGAAGCATCAGGAGATCACTCAACTCGTTAAGAAGAAGAAAAGATTTAGGTTCACCAGCTCCACCCTGCATGTCATCATCCTCACTGCCATGCTGATATTCCTTCAGAGAATCATCACTATCCATGCCAAACATATCAGTAAGCCATCTAGACCAGTTGCCAATCTGCATGAAGGGTAGCCTCATGTTAACTCATGGAATAACAATTCATTCAAATCTATAGACTAAGGATGTTCTAATACACTGATAGGTCACATTGATAAGGAGACATTGCACTCCAAACATTTCTTCCTCTCTCTCTCTCTCTCTCTCTCTCTCTCTCAGTTTTTTCCAATACAGATGTAGACAGATTTTGCTGGATCTGAAAAATCAGCTCTAAAAAAGAAAATCTCAGGTTGATTTCAGTAGAAATTACTCTCTGGACTCGAAATATTACAAGTCTAAGTGAACTAATTGGTGATGTCCTCTCTCCAACAAACTGAAAAATCAGTTCATATTTGGGAGGGCTAGATCTCAATAGATGAGGCGGTCAACTTTTTAAGGCAATGGTTAGATAAACTATGCAAACCACATAACAGTAAACTGAAACATAATACATACAGAATTTTTGAGTTGGGCACCAGATCCAAAACTCAAATCTCCAGCTGGAATAGGCAGAACCTTGGAATCAACAATGGGATCTGATATAGGATCAGTTGGAATCTCATGGGCAGACTCACGCAGAATAGCATTGAACATTGCAAAATCTAGTCTGGCAACACATCGTTCCATAACCTAATCAAAGGAATCACACCTAATTAATCCATCAAAGTAAATAGAACTTAAGGAAGCTTATAGAAGATAGAGTTTGCTAAGAGATCAAGGAAGATGAGAAAATTGGGTAGCCTGAACTTCTAATTCAGTGCATGTGACAAAGAAATTTAAGTTACGAAAAAGGACAAACATTTGTTAAAAACTTCATACCATTCTTGCCAATACTGGCAAGCAACCACATTCATGGCCCCCTGCTCGAACAGGGCATAGCCGTTGAAAAGCATCCTGAAAAGCATTTTTCCAGAGGTTGACAGAAAAGCTGCCTTGCTGCTGGTCACCCAGGGCAGGTCCCAACAACCTTCCAATGTTTTTATTGGTTGACATATTCTCAGATGAGGAGAGCATGTTCGGAGTTAAAGCCTGAAAACTCAAAATGTGGTAAGCATAAAGGAGGAGAGCAGGTTAAAGTCATTCATAAAAATAATAGTCAGTTAGAAATTAGCTAACGGCTATACAAAAGCTTAATAGCACAATTTTATTTTAAATTAAAAAGAAAAAATTGATTCGTTGGATGATCACCATGTTATTGTTATAGTATCTAGATTAGTTCGTATTAATTAATTATTCGGCTTTTACCTGCCACCAAACTGACTCAACTATCCGAGAGAAAATCCAGGATTCAACTTTTTCTAATGCTGCCGTAAAGGTTCCTGTCTCCTGCCAATCCTCAACAAGCTGCATAAAACCGTTAGCCTGTTTACTACCATAGCCACCCTTCCATTTCAATGTTGTAGACTTCCCTTCACTGCTCTTGCTACTCCCATTTGACTCAGAAAGTCTTGCCACTGGACTGAACTGACGGGAATGCCCAAACGCTTGTGAGATTATCTCTCTCAGCACAACAGTGTTTGTCAACCAGAAGGTTAACCTTGGAACATAAAAGGATAGAATATTTGTTAGCTTTACCACTCGACAAAATTTTACAAGACAGTTCAAAGAACTCTAGCAATATGTACCTTGGGACATCATTACCGCAGGACTTGGCAATTAAAACAAGCCCCGATATGGTATTTTTAGCAACCGTGGCTCGCTTGTCTAGAGTCCAATGTTTGCAAGCATGAATGTAGAGTCTAGAAAGGCGCCGAGCTGGTGTGTGCACCTTATGTGCTGAGCTCCCATGCTCAGGTACCACAGAATAGAGAGAAATTTCAAGAGCAGCAACTTCTCTCAGCTCCTCTTCAAGTCTTTCAATTCTCATTTCCATTTCTTCAATCTTTTGCTCCAAAGCTGTCTCGTCCTCATGTTCATCGCTTTCTTCGGCATTAACTATGTCGTCATCGGTTCCAATACTCTGAGCACTATTTGAGGCCCCATCCAAAACATCAACTGCTTTTACCTCTTCAACAGGCTTATCATCAACTCCTGCAGAAGATTCTGATGAAGTTTCAGAAGCAAATTTCATTTTCTCGGAATCAGCCTCGGAAGAACTTTGGGCAACAACTTTTGGAGGCCCCCTAATTGCACTGGTGGATTTCTTAGAAGTGTTATGTAATACTTTAGATTGGGGTTGGTTTGATTGGGGCTCAGATCTCTCTTTTGATCTGCCAGGACCACTTTCTGTGGGACTCCTTTTAGGGCCTGAAGCTCTTTCTACATTCTCACAATCAGCAGTCAGCAAATCCCCATGAGACGATATTGAATCTTTTACTGACTCAGAATATGACACTTCTTCCTTCCCCTTGTTAGGATCTTTCTCCGAATCAATAGAAGGATTATCTACAACTTCATCCTTGCTTTCTTTAGAGATCATTGCATTGGTTCTCAAATCTCGAGGTGCCTCCTCAAACCTGTTGAGATCATCCACATAATGTATAACCACGTTTTCATAGACTTCAGAGGGCTCTGTGCCCTTGTTCGAATCAATTACTAAAGCACTTGAGTCTGGTTTAAAAAATGATGCTTTAGAACGGGATTCTTTTGCTTTCAAAGTTTTACTGACATTTTCTTGATGAAGTTTATTGTCTCTCCTTCCAGAGCGCTTTGTCTGGTTGTTATTTGAAATTTTCTTCTTGTCAATCTCTTTCATACTTGGTTTTACCTTCTTAGATTGCAATCAAATGAAGAACCTAAGAAAAGGAAGAGAAGATTAAAAGTCAACAACCCGAGGAAAGCTCCGTGAGAAAATAGCCAGTTCTAGACGCACAATTGCACGGACTTATGTTGGAATAAGTTCCTCCTCATCAAACGTGCCGGAAACTTCTCATGGCACTTTGCCTCATTCTTCAGTAAGGCTGCAACAAGGCACCAGTTTGGGTCGTTAGAAGAACATGCCAGACATTGAACAAAATGAAAGAACATTGTGCTGGGTATTGCCCATATAATTTTCGCAACTAAACGCAAACATGAACCCGCTGGTAAGAATAATAAGGATTTAAAGTAATCACTCAACTTGTCAACAAACAATCAAACGGGTAACAACAAAGGCACCCGAGAGCTGCAGGAAGCAGAAAAGAATAAAAAGAGGCAAAAGGACAGGAGACAAGTATTTAAACCATTCAGCATGCTACAGCTGAACAACTCATATAAAGTTAGATGCTAACTAGAAAGTTTATGCATTCACGAAGATAAAGGTGTAAGAAAGCATCTAGTGTACTCCTCTAGACCAACCAAACCCCAGAACAGAATACACGCACAAAGGTGATTCTTGATTATCAACCAATGGAGAAAACTGTCACAGCATTGAAGTAAAGGTTGACCCAATAGGATATTAGCTTGAATTACCGACCGGATGAAAAGGGTCACACACACATTAAAAAGTTGTAAAATTTACAAAAATATCAGGACCTCAAACCAGAAAGTCGAGTCGAGCACTAAGTTTTAAACTTGATTCATTTACTATGTAGCCTAAGACCAGGATTAATTTTATGATCAAGCTTGGTTCCAATTTCTCAGAGGACCTCTAAAGACCCATAAAAATTGGAAAGGGAAAAGAAACACTATTGGACGAGCTGAGCTAATAGATAAACAGGCAAAAATGTATCGGAATCAAACTGAAACGGTCACGCAGATGGATTGAAGCGACGGCGTTTCAACTATTCGATTTGGTGTGTATCATAACCACAAACAAGGTAAGAATTTGAACCACTCAAGTGACCAGACCAGCTGTCCAGCACTCACAGACTCCCTGCACGGGGGAAGGGTCGTCATTGCCACGTAGAACGAAACCTACCGTCCGATGCACCAGATTCATACGTGGCACGATGAGAACCGTACAGAACCGAGGAGACGAATCACCGGAAAGGAACTGTAACGAGGCTTCAATACCAAGGCTTAGCGATCAAACAAGCAACATAGTTTTTCTGCTATATCACCTCCATTTCATGAAATCTGCACTTTAAAACAACATAGAATTCCATGTTCTAATTGGATGAATCACGACACCTAAAACTTACTCTTTCGAGAACCTGATCTCCTCCATTTTCAGTCTCACCCAAGCACAGCGACTAAACTATAACTACTAGTTGACAAGCCAGATCCAAATTTCGAAAACAAACAGTGAGAACGCCAAAATCCAAGAATTACAACTTACAGTTCAGCAAGTTTCAAATTTTAAAATCAGAACAAAGGGAGTGAGAGAGATAAACATGAAGTTCAGCCAAAACACAAACTAACAACACGGCCTCGCCGACCCGGACACTGGTTTGGTTACACTTCCTTATCTTCATTCATCTTATTATTATAATTTTTTTAATGATAAAATAAAAAATAATATTTTATTTAATTATTATTTAAAATAATTCATCTCATTCCAACTTATGTCAAATTTCTACCTAAGGAACTGAAGCGAAGAAAGCGAAATTACACAGAAAGAGACAGGATCTAGCTAGGTATCTATCAAAATCTTCCTTTGGACCACATATATTTCTCAGTTTCTAGCTAGGTATCTATCAAAAGCTTAATTCAGACCACATATTTTTCTCTGTTTTTTAAGAACGAAGCAATAATGCGTCTCCCCTGCTGTCAATTTCCGCGGCAGTACTCAACTGAGCAACGGAGAAAAACCATGACGAAAACAATAATGACAGCAATACTAAAATGGCTGTAAATTACAAAGAAAAACTGCCAAACAAAAAAAAAAGAGCCAGAGTGAAAATTGAAACTGACCGCAACTTTTTGGCCCTCGCTTCGATAATGCCGGGTATCAGACTTTTTAATCTTCGGGATTATTATGTGTGTACTGTGTAGTAAAAGCTCCTCTCTCTCTCTCTCTCTCTCTCTCTAATGGTATCTCTGCAAGAAGGCTGTACTTTCTGAGGATATTTGGCAGTGCGGAGCTGAGTGCGGGAAGGTGGACATTTAAAACGGCCAGAGTTGTTGTGTGACACTGTGATTCGTGGAGGCTTCGTGGACTTTGATGTATTACGGACTGGTTGAGGTGACCGGGACGCGTTGTAACTTGTCGGTGCTGAGGAAATCCACCGGGTTTTACCGGTTACTCCAAGCGTTATGTGCACATTTTTTTGGTATACCTAAACTGCCATCATTGTCTCGGTTGAATTACCAACATCGTCGTTGTCTCTGATCCTTCTCTTTTTTTCTTGTTTTTTTTTTTGGCTGTCTCTCTAATATTTTCAATTTAATTGATATCTTTATAATTGGAGAAGAATGGTAAAATAAAATAAAATTTACAAACCAACTCAATTTTATGTAATACATTAATCTAATTTATAGTAAAAATAATTTAAAATCTGACAAATAAATTATATAAGCTTATAGAATATATTTTTATAATTTTTTCTCTGCCCAACCAAACTAAAAGATTTTTTTTTTTTGTTTTCTTTATTAAAAAAGAATTGTTATAAACAATAAATAATTTTGAAAGCAAAGGAATGTTATTAAACCGTTGGAGAGGGGAGGAGTTTAGGTCAGCCCAAGCCATCTGGGTTTGTAATTGATGGGATGGGATCATCCTGCTCAGGGGTCCCAAGGAAGTTGCAGTGTTTATCTTCTTACTGTGAATTAAGGACAACACTCTTATCTGCTCTGTTCAGTACTCGACTAGAGTGAGAGTCAATTTTCCCCCAGTTTCTATAATCATTACATATTTTTTCTTCTTCTTCTTCTTCTTTTCTTTCTGCAGCTTTTTGGAAGACAACATGCATGCATTTGCATCCTCTCAACAGACATTAAGGACCTAACCATCATCACAAACTCATAATTAATACTGATATGAATAGTTTAAAGAGAGTGTCAAGCCTCCAGAGATAGGGTCTATTATATATTAGCGAGCCCTTTTCTTTCCACCCATGTATACACTTCGATCGGTTGCATTCAAGTTGGAAAGAACAGGACGACTACATTCAAAACTACAACTTGCATTAAATGCTAAAATAAGTATTTCTGCATAATTTTTCTTTTAACATGTAAGAACATTTTTCTTTTTTTTGCCCCTAAGAAATGGTTGGCTGGCCTGGGGTCAATCTTGAGCAAGTCCACAAGCCAAGTATCCGAACAAGATGAGATCTGGATCTGGATCATCCGCCTTAAGCAACTTGTCAAGGTTCCAAGAACCTCACGGTTTGCATATATATATATATATGCCAGCTGGTTAGGCCTGGGCAGGATTATACGAAGAGACGTACGTTTGGATCGAGCAGACCAAAAAACAAAAGATTATTTGATTAAAATGGAGTACAAATTGAACGTCTAACCCCATGATCTGGGTCCATTTATTTTATGTCTCTTTGGGTTTTTAAGATTTTCTTCTCGAATCATTTTCAGATTTTGTTCGTTCTTTGTCTTTCATTCAACTTTATAGCCAACTCATAATCAACATTAACCCTCAAAGAGTCAAAAGGTAGTATTTTCAGGCATGTAGGCGACAATCTGCACGACATATTCATGTGATCGCTTTAATACTGGCAGGTAGCTTGTCCAATCGTTACAACATGTGAGATCAACCACATATTACATACACATGTGTATGTATATTATATATATTTATACACATATCAATTCTATATAGAAAAGGAAAATAATAGATAAGTGTACCTATTATTTGTATCAAACAGGTTTTTTTTTTATAATCTGTGTTTGTTTATTTATTTTATATATATATATATTTAAAATACTTAAAAAACTCTTTAAAAAAAGAAAACAAAATTACATTGTCAGAACAAATTTACGCTGTCACACACTCCATAGACTAGGATAAGTAAAAGCATTGATTCTCCATTATATATATGCGTTAAGCCACACCGACAAAAATGTTAACTGGAAGTCAGAAACCCACTTCTGTGACCATTTTTCCGTCACCCTTTGCTGAGGGACAAAAGAAGCTGGTGGGAGTCTCTGAACTTTTTTAGAGAGGAACCGACAATGTATACTCGCTCCAAATTTTTTTTAAGATTATTAGGCTTCGAGATAATAAAAAATAAATTAAGATAAAAGTTAAATAAAATATTATTAAAATATATTTTTTTAATATTATTTTTATTTAAAAATTATAAAAAATTGAATTATTTAATATAGAAATTTAAAAAATTATAATAATTAAATAAAAATAAATTGAGATGAATTAATAAGAATTATGAAAACAAACCGATGCCTTAAACAACTGTTTAAATCTCGACCTTTTTTATTTTTTGGAATTTAGATGCAAATACTTTATAGAAAAAGAAGCTGTAAAAAAATTATTTCCCAACTTTTGGATGGAAACATCGATATTACAAAAAGTTTAGTTTAATAGGATCCAGTTGGTAAGTGGGGCCCTGGCGAATGTGGACGCGTGGTAGGAAACATGAGATTGAGACTGTTGATGTATGCAGCGTGGGTCCTACGTAGTGGGTTAGATACTGATGTCCGGGTCCTAAAAGTTATATATTTGATATATAATTATAAAAAAAAATTATAAATTAATTTGATTTTGTATTCATTTATTCTATAATAAAAATAATTTTATAATTTAATATATTTTATAAATTTATTTTTATAAAATTTCAATGTGATACATCAACTTTAAAAGGCAAACTTTTGATTGGATCGTAGTTGTCTTCTACTTATTAGTATTCGATTCTGTCACGGGATAGAAATTAGAAAGAGAGAGATAAGGTTTGATCAGAATTACGTGAAATATTGTGCTTTCCTCGTGTTTCAGAAATGCCTTTTCCTGAGCCTACGAAGAAAAATGTGATTGACATCTGTATGCTACTTTACCAAATATTTGATGGGTTTTCAAGAACGATAATAAATAAATAAATAAATAAAGAATAAATAAATAAAATTTTCACGTTTTAACTTTATTCATTGAGCTCTTTACTATGCATTCAGATTTAAAAAAGAAGAGTTTTACTACACAACCTCCTCACACTCCACACTCCACACTTTTTAATATTTTTTAATATTTTTAAAATTTTTTTTTTGAATTTTTTTTTTTAAAACTATTTATAATTTTTTATTCACTATTCATATAAAAATATATTTGATAAAAAAAATTAAAAAAAAAAAATAAAAAAAAGATGGAGTGTGGAGTGTGGTGTGAATAGTAGGAGGTTGAGTAGATTTTTTCAAAAAAGAAAGGTGCATTGAGAATAGCAGATACCGTTTCTGGAAAGCTAATACATTTATGCCCGGCGAGTAATCTAGAGGTGTCAAATCATATTAACGGATGAAATTTGTGTCGTCTCAAGATATGTATATTATATTATATAAATTAATTTTAACTCAACTTATTAAGTTTATCGTGTCAAAATCTCAAACCCTAATACGATCTATTAACATAACGGGTCATGTCATGTCAATCCGTTTTGATCCGTTTATGTAAATAGGTTGAACAGATTCAAAATTAACCCGTTTAATCTAGTTAAGTTTAGCATAATTTTATATAAATGTTAAAATTACAATATCTATCAAAAAATATATAAAACTAGCTACAAGTCTAAAATTACAATCTAAACAATAAAAATATCAAAATTAAAATCACAACAATCTTATTTTTTAGGTATAAAGGTATAATTGTAATTTTAACTTTCTTAATTCGTCATAACGGGTTGACCCGTTATCAACTCATTAAGTAATCATGTCTTAACAGGTCAACCCGTTTTGACCCGAATCCATTAAGACTAAACCATAACTCGCTTTTATCGTATCGTGTTCGTGTTGGATTAACGGGTTGTGTCATATATTGCCACTCTTAGGAAGAACCGATCACTCTCTTTGAACATTTGTTTGTTCTTGATTTGTGCAGTTTACTATCTCCTACCAGCTCGAGAATTTTAATTTTTTTATTTAATGATTAAAAAAATGACTATCGATAAAGTTGTATATTTTAAAATAAATTTTGTAATAATTAAGAATGTTAAAAATATACTTAAAAGAAAATAACAAAAAAAATAAAAGTTTCAAATACAGGGCATGCTAGGCAGAAGTAGAAAAGTGCAGAGCAGAGTTTCTACAGGCGAGAGTTTGACGAACGAGTGCAGAAGAGTAGATGACTGATGTGGAGAGCTTCTGAGCGTAAAAGAAAGAAACTAAAAAAAAATAATGAAAACAATAAAGATAGAAAATAATAAGCCTATCATTATCATTTTCTTATAATTATTTTAAGATATGAGTCCACCATTAATAAAGTGTCATATACTAGTCATGATTGCTTGCATATTAGATTCATACTTGAACTGTCATATCCCATTTACAATTGCATGCAGATTATATTCATAACAGTTTTGGAGCTTTCCTAAACACTTATTTGTTTGCTTTTTCTGCTGCCCTATTCAAAGAACATTATGATTAATTTGGTTGACAAATATTTTCGCAGATCTTCCCCTAATGCAAAGACAAAGCCAACTGAGATGTGGAGCTTGGAGCTACTGAAGGCTCTGGTTTTAACTTTAAAGGGCTACTGCTCCGGACAGACCCATCCCAGCTATGGGCCAGTTATTGCAGATATTGGGAGTTTACATCAAACTTTCATTTATTTATTTATTGCTTGTTGCGTCGACAATGGCAAATGCCAATTCTTGGACTGTAAAAGATCGAATGTACCAAAAGCTTATCCTCCTCCTTTTTCCTTTTATCTTTTTAGTTTGCAGTTTGATACTTCTTACCAAGGAAAAGGGCACCAAAAACTATTAACATCAATCCAACACCCAAAAAAGCACTCTTTTTTGGACTGCCTAATCATAACTAGAAGTGTAACGTGACTATCATTGCCTAAGCACCTCCATCGAATCTCGGGCTTCCGGGCTACCATTCAATTAAGAAACAATTTGAAGAGAACAAAAGCATAACATGTTCTGTGATTGTAAAGCAAAAATTCGGTTGGTTCACCTTTATGCATACACGATACAACTTTACCAAATTAGTAAGAATTCATTATGGCGATCTCCATAGATCTTATAGCTAAAAGTGTAAATCTGCACAGAAGCTGAGCTTATATTTCTTATTAATCAATAATGCTCCATACAGTTGTGGAGTGTGCAGGCGCACGCAATCATTTTGAAAAAGAATAAGATCCACTATTAAAAAAAAAAAAATTTCATGTCCGTCCTATATTTACTCACTTTTTTCAAAGGAATTGCGCGGCACTTGAACACTCCACGACTACAAATATCATTTATCTTTTGACAAAGCATCATAACTTAGATAGGGTGGACAAAAAGAAAAAGGAAAACAAAGATAGACAAGGCATCATAATGCAATCTTTCAGAATAAAAATAACAAGCCAAGTCACACTAGAAGCATAACAATTAACCTGGAATGAATGCTGAAGATGGCAACAAGGATAAAATAATACCTGTTAACCAGGAATTCATTCATCACAATGAACCAATCTAGAGCAGGACTCCTAACTCCAACCTACTATGATGACTAAAAAGTTATAAAATGTGTACCGTGGCATAAAATACGATTTTGTAATTATAGAAAACAATTAAGTTTTATGCCAGAATTTAGCAACTATAAAACAATCAAATGTGACCAAGGATATGAAGTGCCAAATATTGCATTAAGGTAATAGATATGTCTAGGAGAATACAATACCGGTAGAAAAAAAAAGTATAGGTTTATCCCTTGAAGAGTCGAACCTTTTAGGCGCCTAGCAATAACACCCAATTGCATAATTGTGATTTTGAAGAAAGCATAAATTCCCTTCATTATAGAAAATCAAGGTTTACCCCAGCCATGAATGCAGGCACGGGTGGCCCTTTCTTTCAAATTTAATCCACTAGCAATAGGTTTTTATTTTTATCCTTTTATTGTTTGATGGATAACGACCAGCAATAGAAGATTCAGATAGGAAGATGGACAATAGCTTTCCAGGCTTCTTAAAAGAAGATGGGAAAACTTCAATACAAACAATGGAAGTAAACAAAAAGAAATGCATCCTTAAAACAATTATAAGAGGCGTGACAAGGATGTTTCCAATACCCAAGCCTTAATCAGGAACATGTTAGCTGATGTGGAGCCGATGGAGACAAGTGGTGCCCCGTATAATTTATTTTCGAGTCCAGTTAAGGTCCTTGTAATTTCCAGATTTTACTGAAAATGGGCTGTATTTATGACCGGTTATCTGTCTCTTGGACAAACTTTGAGAATTGCATTTCTAAATTTGGAGTCCAAGTCCCAATCTGAATGGGTTTTCTTATTCAAAGTATTACGACTCTTTCTTTTTAGTCCAAATCTTGTGATAATTAAACCTCTGTATAGCCATGCAAGATCTTCAATCAAGGACAGAATATGTGTACGAGAACGTTTCAGAATGGATTGTATGATGCAATTTGAACTCGAGGTGTAATGCCAATATACTCCAGGCGTGATTACTAGCTTCTTCTATTTCTCTACTCTTTCTTCTATTTTTGCACTTATGTAAGCCTTTAACTCCTTAACTAGATCCGAAAATAAAACCATTTATATCCTTAACCACTATCTGCTAAGCCCCACCCTTTCCTCCTTTCAACCCATCGAAACATAACATGCAAAGGGGCATAACCAGCCTCCAAAAGACTGTTCATGGGCACCATTCAAAGCCATAGAACAGCCCCCCCCCCCCCCCCCCCCGAGGCTTTGGCTTCCTTCACCTTGTCATTAACCCATATCCAAACCCTTTTGTTGCATCATTTAAAACCCTAACAATTTACCACCCTTTAGTGACCGATTAATCAGCCTCTGCATTTTCTCTTTCTTCTCTTTACTTCTATGTTAAATCAACCTTGATATCAAAGCCACTAGCGATTATGTGATCTAAGCTGAACCTGTCAAACCAAGGGTGGTGTGATGCCCAGTGTGCAAGGAGAAACTTATAGAGGCAAGAATAAGGGAGAGAACAATGAAATTCAAGAATAGTGGGCAAACCTCAAATGCAAAAATTTGAGGCCCCCTAAAGTCGTTAATTACCAATTTACCCCAAGATCTCCCATGTTTGATTGGACTAGGCGTCTATAGAAGATGTGCAACATGAACCACAAAATACCACTAAGGATATCACAAAAAAAAGAAAAAGATGGAAGTTCCCAACCATGAAGAAAAGGAAATTTTTATGGTATCTCTCATTTTGTTTATTCTATTACGAAATAAAGATTGTGTGATATGATTGATAATAAACAGAGAGGTTCAAAGATGAAACTTGTAGGCTAGGTAAAAGTGAAGTGGACTGGTGTTGAGGGAGACATAAGGAGATTAGATCCGAAGATAATTTTTTTTGATAAGTAGATTAGATCTGAAGATAATTACCTTTCTATCCTTAAAATACTATCTTCTAACTCTTATCCTTTCTCTTTCCCCTTCCAACCCATCAAAACCGAGCCTGCAAAAAGAGACAACCAGCCACAAAAACACCGTCTGGGGCGCTGCTGTTCACAGCGCCAGAACAGCTTCTGAATTTGGTTTCTTTGACAGAGATGTCAACCCTAAATCCTAAGCCTTTTGTTGCATCTTTCCAAACGGCAAACACTAAACCCTAACAATTTTACAACCCCATAGCCACCAATAAATTAGCCCTAGCAAGCCTGAAAGATTCTATTTACCACTGCCCAACATCAGTTACGACACTGCAAAAAAGTCCATGGCTCTCACTCATCATGTCATATCTACTCTGCCACCGTCACAAATCCAAATTACAATCATGTTAAAGAGATCATACACTAGGACTGAAAATGATGCATTTTTTAAGGAAAGTGTTATGAACCCACTAGGTAGAATTCACTCTTGAAAACTAGCTTATAGGGAAGGGTGCCTAGGGACTTATAAACCATCAACCAATCTCATACTTAGTCGATATGGGATCGTAACAACCACCACGCTCCGCAACTGATGTCCAGGGCAGTCTCAGCGCTCACACGAGCTGGCTGCGCGCCAGGTCTTTTCTTAGCTCCAGGCGAACACTACCATGCCGGCATCACCCCCCGTGCCACACGATTGCAACCGTTGCAACATGACCTTAGACGTGGGGTGACTTTGATACAATTTGTTATGAACCCACTAAGTAGAACTCACCCTTGAAAACTAGCTTATAAGGGAAGGGTGTCTAAGGGCTTATAAACTATCAACCAATCCCATACTTAGTCGATATGGGATCGTAACAGAAAGTCAATATAAAATTTCCAATTTAAAAAAGCATCAATATCAAAACCCAACCATGTCAAGCTCAAAGAATCAATTCAACCAAAAAAATCCAAAGAGCTACAATTAAAGGGAATTCCTCACAATCATTATTGAAAACGTTTAAGGGAAAAAGGGAATATATAACCTATTTTCGAGACATCATTTCAGTCAAAATATCCAAAATAACCAGTAAAAACGCATTAACAAAGCTTCGGAAGAAGCCGAATTAAACAGTATAATTCGAAACAACATTTATTCAACTACATACCCTCATATAAACACCCGCAGAAAGAACCCCGCGCATCAAAGCCAGATCATCATCATCATCATTATCATCGAACACAGGGAAAGGGGAGGGGAAAAAGGCAAAGGTGGATCTGAAATCACCAGAGGTCCGAGACTTAGTCGGACTCTGACGAACCGGAAGCAGATGCCTCCATCTGGAGGCGCTCGAGGGCCTTCTGGTGTGCCCAGGTCTCGATGGTGAGATCGGGTTTGGCGTTGAGGCCAACGCCGAGGATCACGATAGTTAGGAAGCTGGTGATGTAGCAGGGGAGCTCCCAGTCCTCCCAGTTGCGGGAATGCCCCGGGGGTGGTGGAGGCCGGTTGAAGAGGTATCCCTTGGGCCGCTCCTCGTGGCCCGGGCTGCTCCACCTGCTCTGCCCCGTGGTCGCAGCCCCACCTCTGGTGCGCAGAGAGCCAAGGAGGCGATGGCGTAGCATGCTGGAGGCGCCGGCGATGGTCGTAGGGGAAGGCATGATGCTGTCTCAGCTATGTCAAATTTGTGCGTGCGCCTTAGGTTTTGGTCGTAGACCGACCCCCAGACTAGAGTGCGAGAGTGGTGGAGTCGAGAGTGGAGGAGAAAGCAAAGGGGGTTGATGTGGGCCACCATTAGATGGTTTCTTGGTTGATCTGAGCTGAGCCCATCTATCTTTAAGAGGACTTCACCTTGTGCTATATATACTATGTACCTCATACTTGGGCTAAGCCCAACTCCTGCAACACACACAGGCTCTCCTCTCTCTCTCTCTCTCTCTCTCATGTTTATTGGTCAATTTTGAAGTAGCTTCCATGGCTTTTGATTTTTGGTTTCTTTCGAGATATAATCAAATTAAATAATAAATACGATACTATTTTAAAAAAATGAAGAAAATAGGTTAATATTAACAGTTTAATATGAATAATTTTTAGATTATTTTAGAATACATATATTCGATACTCCTATCTTATTACACGATACCATGTTTTAAAATTGAGTTTTGCAATACATTTAGCCACTATTTACTCCCCACTTGACAGTTTTTTTTAATAGGATGTGGAATAATAAATAATAATTGATGAGAAGAATTATTATTTAAAAATACATCATCATGTGATAAGATGTGAGAACCACACCATCCATAGTCTTGAAATACCAAATAATTTTAGGGTTAATATTTGACCAAACCCTTTTGCCACGATACCATCTATTGGACAACATTGACCAGACTCAACTTTTCCATATGCCATCTCGTATAAAATTTCCAGCCACTTCTCTTCCAATTCCATCCCTCCGTGGCTACAACCGAACCGCCAAAATAGTCTAGTCACACCATCAGGTTTGACTTTGCTCTCTACTCTCGTTCAACCACCTCATTTCCGATCCGCATGCTTGCTAAATGCAACTAGCAGTGCGTCCCCATGAGGTTAAACCCAAGGACATGGTTGTGGACTCGGTTGCCATGATCTAATGCAGTTAAAAATTTTAAGTCTTCGCTGGTATTTATTCATAGAAGTTACAACACCAAGGTTTTTCCTGCATATCGAAGCATCAAACCCCACCAATATGTATATGATATAACATTTGTTCATTGCCATGCTGACAAACATAGTACAACAGCCAACATCCTTCATTATTCATCTTAAAGATGATTTTTTTTCCTGCATGTCGTTTTCAAATAAAGATGCGCACCCAAAATTTCGTGGAAAGATAACCCATCCATCTCCATTTATTTCCATGGATAGAATACACTAAGCAAATGCCTCTCCTTCCCTCCCTACCTCTCTTACTGTGTACAGTCCTGAACGAAAATTGATCAAAGAAATGTTATTTACAGTCGAAGGACTGAAATCCAGAGGATTATTCCAGCGCATTGAATGTTCATCAGACCATCTCATGTTAACATTTTCGATCTCCAAACCTTCAATGTGTTCCATGATGATCCCAGCAGTAGTGTGATGAACAAGTCCCTGGCATCCTGGTCTGTAATCTTCCAATCCATCTGCGTACTTTGTCCATCTTCTGTAAGTAAGGTTCACATTTTTTAATCTCAAGTTTCTCAGAAGCCCATGTTTAGAACCCGACAAGAAGACACCATTTTCAGAATTTGCAGTGATGTTAATGAAAGCCAGATTAGAGATTGAACCCTCCATTGACTTTGAGTTTCTTGGACAGGTTGTCACATATACCGGCTCTGCTCTTCCCCACCATGATGGATCATAGTATCTTGTGCTTATATTTATGTTCGAGAACGTAATGTCGCTTGCATTTCCTGCTCAAGGTGAATGCTTAGTAATCCAACATCGAAAAAACTGTAAAAACAAAAGTACTCAAAAGTATGCAAGAAAAGCAAGACGATAAATTTACCTCCATCACGTATCTGAAATCCCAGCCCTCTATGAGAATCTACAATTGTGATATTGTCAAAAACTAGTCCCTTGAAATTGAACCAACTAGCACTACCCAGTTTGATTGCTGAAGATTTTGTTCGAATCCAACAGTCTTTCACTGTCAAGTTATAAAGTGGCCCAGTGTATGTCTTTGGACAGATAGCATCATCTCCTGTATCGATGTGGCACCTCGTAATGACTGTATTATTTGAATCCTCTATATCAATCCCGTCATTGTTAGGTGTTGTAAAGTTTCCATAAATCGAAACATCATGAATAGAAGTGCTTTCACATCGTACTATGTGCAAGCTGCAAATTATGCAATCTGTCCATCAGATCCATGGCAATATATGAGACTAATAGTGTAGTAAACCACAGAAATTGACCAGTGCATCATATATCTTAAATCCAGTACAACCACACCAGCAATTTGCAAGTTTAAATGTATAGAACGGACAGATGATGTCTCAAAAGACGAAATCAAGTTCATCATTGTCAAAATGTAAACAAACATCCTCGCAAATATATTTTTTGTGCGGTCAAAATGTATATTCCATTTATTACAAAGACGAAAAAAATACACGAACAGCTCGACCAAATCCAGACTTCACAATGCATTCATTGTATAGTCAATCCAACAATTTTAGACGAAGGAATTCATGGGCTGAGCTCTTTCTAGTAATCATTTCAACTAGACAGAAACAAGGAACTGCTCGTGAATTTTCTTCACAAGCAATAACTAAAATGATAAGATCAGAGTGTACTCGAAGTGAAAGAAATGATATTGATTGAACTATTTGGTGCTTTCTAATTTAATCCTGAATTTCAAAAGAATTATATTTCATCCCTAAAGTTTTTATTTGTTTAATTTTTCAAGGCGAAAACACATCAAAAATAAAATTACTGAAGAGCCGAGGGTACGAATGCAGTATCGAACCATAATCTACCTAGCAGACTTGAGAACAATTGTAAATTGGCAAAGAGGAATTGAAGGTTGGGTGTAATAAATAGCAACACGCACCACCAATAAGCAGGCTCTCTGAGCGTGATGTTCCAAACCCTGATGTTGGTGCAGCCTATGAAGCCGACCAGCCTGGGCCTGCACTCGTCCCCGGTACAAGCCCCGGTCTGATTCCAGCTCACCATAACGTTCTTCCTCTCGTCGAACCTCTCCACGAACCCAGACCCTTGCCCGTCAACCACTCCACCACCGGTAATCCCCACCTCTGTCGCGTCCTCCGCCACCACCACGTACCATCTCCGAGATTCCCTCGGGTAGTCCTTCATATTCGTGCCCCCAAGGAGCGTCGCTCCTTCTTGGATATCCAGAACGACGCCGGATCTCAGGAAGATCGTAGCGGTCAGGTATTTGCCCGGCGGGAAGGTGACACGGCAGGGGGCGCATGTGCAGTTGTCGATGGCGGATTGAATCGCGGGCGTGTCGTAGTGACGTCCGTCGCCGGTGGCGCCGAAGTCGGAGACGGAGAGGGTGGTTGGGTGAGGTCGAATGGAAAATGGGAGTTCGATGGAGGATGAGGAGGCAGGGTGTGATTGGGCGAGGTGGAGGAACAGGTGCAGCGGGAGCATCAAGACGAAGAGCAATGGGGTGTCCATTTGTGATTGGACTGTTCTTGGGACTCGATCGTTCGAGTTAAGAAAAAGCTTGACATACGCATTAAATGTGAACAATTAGATTTTAAAATTTTTTATATAAATCTATGACTTTTCTTATTACAAAAACCCAATAGCGTTGGCATCCGAAAGGCTCGTTAGCATAGATAGACAAAGATACTATTGATAAGTCTAATAATAAAATTTCTCAACCGTTTCATGTTAAAGTAATTATAATTTTTCTATTCTTAAGTCGATCCTATTTATATTATTTAAATAATAATATTTAATTTTTAAATTATTAATTTTTAAATTATATTATATCACGTAAAAAATGTACAATATAAAATTTTAAAATAACAGTACTTAATTAATTAAAGAACAATATTATATTCTACATTAATTAAAATATCTCATGTTTTGTATAAAATTTCGTGTGATCTTATCTATCCGTTGACGTCGATTTGTCATGCTCATCTCTCCTTCATTAATAATTATTATTTGAATATATGGTAGGAACGTACGGGACACCCAATTTTAATTTCGGAAGTCTTATAAATTTTGATATGATTGATGTAAAATTGATATACCTTATCTACAAAGATTTTACTTGCTTAAATCGTCTTTTAGAATGATTGGGCAGAATTTTTGTTTAAAAAAAAACATAAATATGACAATCTTCTTCCGTCCTGGTTTCCAAAAGAACTGTTAAAAGTTACCTCATATAAATCGGGCCATGAGATGAAATATTTTGTTAAAAAGAAAGTTTAATAAAATATTATCATAATATTATTTTTAAATATTATTTTTAATTTAAGATTTAAAAATATTAAATTATTTATTATATTTTATGTAGGAGTTTAAAAAAATTATAATAATTATATAAGATGAGATGAAATAATTTAATTTTATATAATCAAATCAACCCCAGTCAACATTTATTTGAAAAAAGAGAAAAAAAAAACACCATAAATCTTCGAAAAAGCAAGCATCTAAAGAAAGTTGGCCCCATTAGGCATTGGCAGTTCATACTGCTTACCCAAACAGGTATATAACACCACACAACTGTTTGGTCCGCATCGATTCCAATTTGGCCAGTCAGTTTGCCCATCCACACTTTGAAGCATTCAAAGTTCAGCAACTGTGTTATTGGCAGGAGAGTTTTCTCCAACCACTGACCCAAAAAATAGGGAAAATAAAGCAAAAAATGGGGAAAATAAAGCATTGAGTAATACTAAGAAAATGTTTCAGAAAAGAGATGCACTACATATTATTCAAATAGCCTGTGCTTAGCACAAGGAGTGTCTTCAAAAAGAAATACAGACAGACATCTTGACAGCATATATGAAGAAAGATGCCGACTTCCATAATAGTTAAGCAATAGTACGTTATATGGCTTCACAACAAGAATCAATCAATCCATCATTCATCTTAAAAACCAAGCCTTAGATTGAATGACCCTTGATGTTAGTGTATATAGTAAGATATCGATAATATAATATATTAGAATTACTACATCCTAAATTTAAACCTCTAGAGTGAATCCGGGTTCCCAATTGACTCTTCTTGCAAATAGAAGACATGAAAACCCGCGTTGAATTTCGAGGCCTTTCCTCTATTTCTTGCTAACAGCTAATATTATATCGTATATATGCACTATTAGCTACTGGAAGAACTCCGCCATGCCTTCACAGCTCCATCTTTAATTGGTTTGGGTGCAAAGATGCTGCAACACAGTATAAACTTCAAGTTAATATAGCTCTTTTGAAGGAATATATATATATATATATATATGTTTCCAAGTGTGTCTCACAAAGTAGCCCCAAGTATTCATGCTAACGGATATTGGTTGAGTAACAAACAAATTTGGGTGTCAATGTTATATAAATAACGCTCCACTTGATGTTTTAAGAAAATGATAAGAAAAAAACAATAAAGAATCTAAAAGCCCAATACCTCTAACATCATCTGATTCATCTCTATGATGTGCTGCTCTAAATCAAATAGATCACGAGTAGCTTCTTTTTATTACATAGAACATGCTCTAAAATGTTGAATAATGCTCCAATCATCTGTATGATAGTTCTATGTTTTTCATTAGAGCAATCTAACATTTTCGTATCACCATGATATCAATATAAGATGGAATAATCCCCTTTCAATCTTTCACATGCAAATCGTTTCACTGAATGATTATCGAATGATGTCCGTTTGAGAGGGTATCATGCAGTAAAAACCCCATTAAACTAAACTCTAATCTACCTGAATTTGCTGAGTCATAACTCAAAAGGGAGTTCTCCATCGTGATGAAAGTATGGTTGTCTTCTTCCCCTCCCCACAGTGGTCGGTGAAGTTCATCAAAATTCCATTGCTGTTGATGTTGCTGTCTGTTTCCACTGAATGGAATTTCTGGCCACAAAAGGGGAGAAACCATGCTGGGGAAGTTACTGTCCACTAAAGATCCACTCTGGAGAGGAGAACAAAGATACAAGTATAAATATAAAAAAGACAACGTCAATAAAGATGCAATGTAAAGTTAAAGGAAGTACTTGCTCCAAAAATTAGTGTAGTTTGTCGAGGTAACTGAATCACAATACTCTAAATTAACTGAGGAAAATTGCAGACTCTATAAGTTAACAATACAAAAAGACAATAGTACTAAACGTATCCAATGCCAAACTATGCCTAGGACTTGTACTGCTCAAGACCATTTGGGGTTTACACATTCCAATAGTGAAAGGGCAAGCTGTTACTATGAGTTCCTTAATCTTGTGGCATGATCTGATGGAACTACATCAATGCATGATTGATTAAATTGAAGGAAGATTTGAATTGCGAAAGATGAGATATAGAATAGGTGGTCCAACTCTTACATACTGTCCCCACACATGTTAGTGGTGGAAAACAGTCATTTAAGAACTTGTGTGGGCGTTTATATGGTGCAAAGTTTGGATCAAGATACTTCTGTTTCCCATTTCACCTACTACATAAAATGTGTAATCATTGCACTGGTATTGGTACGTAGATAGTCATCAATCCACGACACCATAATAATGAAGAGCATGATGCCCTAGCAGCTCTTTAGAGGAATATGGTTCCTGCTGAAACAAACTACGGCTAAATAAATCTGGATTTGTACGGCCAGGGTGCAATGGAAAACACCTCCCAGCAGAAAAACTAAATTGTTAATCGAACTCGCAAACAATATTTAAATTTTTTCTGTTTCTAGTAGAGAGATAAAGGATGATAACGTATTATGCATGCTTACCTCTGGAGCAAATAAACTGTCAAGGTTGAAATCAACTCTTGGGTTGACTGTCGCAAGTCTCATTGATAAGAGCTGAAATCAAAGAATTATTTAATCAGAAGAAGATCAAGCCAATAGAGGATAGTTTAAACGTTATTACTATATTGATTGATCCGTCTTTCACCACCCTAATTAACTCTAAGTTGAAAAGAAACACACACACTGCTCAAATTTAAACATTCTGTACTTTCAAGCCCTGGAAATCTGTGAAGATGACCAAAAGCACCACAAATTTAATCTTGTGAAGCTTAATTATTTAGCTAGATTAATATTATCAGTTTCAAGACAAACGCTACCCTTTTTTTCTAGTTTATTATATCACGTTAGTTTCAGTGCAAGCAATGTCTTGAGGGGTTTATCCAGAGGTTGAGCTTCATGTCCTCGGCCATCTTCCACCATTCCATCAAAAGGTGCTGAAGGACCTATCTTTCTAGCCTTATCCGCAAGATTCCATTGACAAAGTTTCTTTATAGTTTAATAATCACATCATTGTCAAAAAACTATTACGTGCATGGGATCTGCAACTCTGACCTCAACTTGCCGTTGTAGTGATTGTACGTGGTTGATTATTTCGTCCAGAACCAATGCTGTGCCAGAAATCTGCATAGCAAATTTTCAGGTTATTAACTTTCTAAATCAAAAGACCATCTCTTTCAAAGAAATTTTCCAATTGCTTCAAACAAACTAGTGGAGCCTTTTCAACTCCCTTGACACACAGTGATGAAACATAGCATGTGGTTACCAGCGCTTTTTGTTAGGATGAATTATGTCAGCTCCTTACATACAATATGGGGCAATTGTTTTTTTTTCTAAAAAACTTGAGCAATTATTAATTGCGCTCGTTTTTTTCAGGATCCTGACAAAGCCTTCCTATCAATCTCCAATAAAGAAATGCTGTAATAAAATTGAAGGAAAAACTCGTGTTACGCATGATGGTGACCCTACTTTGGTCAATCTCCAATGAGTTGCTTTTGAGTAGTGAGGTATTCTCAAGTATTTTGTGCATAGTAGTAAAAAAATAACGATAGAATATTAAATAGTAGTGAAAAATATATAAAAAGTAATAATAAAATAATAAATTATAGTGAGAAATTCTGAAAATACTTGAGAATTCTCAATACCCAAACTAATGACACTTTCAAGTACACTCACAAAATGCATAGGGCCTTCAAGCACACCTGAATTTTCAGGAAGGGAATTGTTCTTTCGTCGCCCTTTCCTCGTCGTCCCATCAAGGGATAGATACCATGCACCTTACATGTGGGATCCAAATTTCCCTCATTTATGGGACCACATATATCTAATTCAACATACCCACTTTATGTGTCTCCCCAGCACTTCTAAGCAGCTTCCATCTAGCATATTCCATGGCCAAAATTCTCAAATCCTAGCCTATGAAGGCATTTCCGTCATTTTAAAATCCAGTCTTACAATTTTGAACTTACCCAGCAGGGAAAAAAAGAAAAAGAAAGAGAGAGACTTTGAAAAAAATATACATTCTTTTGAATCTTTGATCTAAATGTCAAGGTGCAAACTGTATCCCACAGAGCGGAAGAAATACAAATTTCCAAATCAAGATAGAACGTCGAAATTAACCTTAAAGTGGGTGCTGTATTAACCAAACCACAGACCAAGGAATTGAAATTACGAGAGTGCCACCCAGACAACACCCAGATGGGCACAAAAGCAATCGCTTTCGCGAAAAGGCGACAAGGGACAAAGACGTTATGAAAGCGCAGAATCCGATTAACATGATCGTACCTTTAAGGAGACAATTACGACAAACAATCACCGACTAATGATTAAGATTAAGACTAATTTAGCTAACCTTACTGCAACCGGGGACCAGCTCCTGCAACAACTTCATCCGAGCATTAATTTTCTCTCTCCTCGCCTGCGAATTTATAATACAAATTAATAAAATCGTAAACTTGGGTGAATCCTATAGTGATGAAAGTTTTAGATAACAAAATAATAATTAAGGCGTAATTAGTGGTTAATTAAGAGAATACTCGCTCTGCTAAGCTATGGCTATCGGTAGCTTGACCGCGACGAGCTCTGACGTGAACGTAAGGAAGCTTCTCAGCGTCTTGGGAGATTTCGATCTTGGCCTTCTTCGTACACCCTTTGCCCTGAATTTTCCCCCCAAAAGCCGATAGTTGATTCAAGTTCAGATACGGAAGTGACGGAAATTACCGGAAAGGAATTCCCAAAAAAAAAACAAAAACAAAACCTGGGATTTTACCTTCTTCTCCCGCTCCTTCCTCTTCTCCGACCTCTGGTTCTTGATATTCACCGTCGGATCGGAAACCAAGAGCTGGGATGAGTTGGGGTTCGAGTCAGTCTCTGCTGGCTCGCTCTTCACCTTCTCCAAGTTCGCGCTTGAATCCGACGGCACCGAGCTCGTCTCCGGCGAGTGCTGATCGGAGGCGAAGACCGAGAACTTGGCCGCGCGTTCGATTAGGACTTTGTTTGAAGGAAAGGTGAGATTGCCGTTGAATGAGGGAAGGTACGATTTGTGGTCGTCGTTGATTCCGTGGAGAGGGTCTCCGGAGAGCGGCACCTTAACTCCTTTGTCGGAGTGTGGCGAGTGGAGGAGTTCCATGGCCTGCGTCTCCGGGAGCTCGAGAAGCGCGGTGAAGGAGCTCCCATTTTCCGGTGGTACGATCATGAGCCGGTGGATTTCCTCTCGGAATTGGAGTGATTCGAGTCCAGTTTCCTCGCGGTTGGGCCGGATGGAGATGGATCGGGCTATGGTTCCTAGATTTGGCTCCATTGAAAGCTCCAATGTCTCCGAATTAGATTAAATCGGTTACTGATTGGACCAAACCCACCTCAATTTCGAAGAAAAACAATTATCCACTCGACTAATTCAATAAATTAGAACCCCAACTCCTCACAATTTATTGCTATATTTTAGTAAAAAATATATAGTGAAGCCCCAACTAAGCCCTTAGGCAGTATGAGTGTCGATTCGAAGGAAATAGAGCTAAGAGAGATGGTGGAGAGTTTAGAGAGACAATGGAGGGGAGGGAGGTTGAAAGTTGCTTGAAATGTTGGTTACTCTGTATCCGAAAGAGTTACGAGGAAAGGTGCTTCAATGGCGGTCAATCTGTTTCTCTCTCTCTCCCACTGCTACTCTGTGTTTTCTCTGCTTCTGTCTCTGTGAGATTATTACTCGACCATTTGAAGCGTAGCGAAAGCAACGTTTCTTAGGGTGCTCCGTTTACTTATAGGCCTTGGTATGTACGGTTCTACGTGTACAGTTCGTTAGGCTGAGAACTGAGATAGAAAAAGGAAAGCGATTCTCAAATTTATAAATGTTGTAAAATTCATTTATCATTATTTATACCGCACATGTGATTCATTTATCATAAGTAACATTTTTCTATGTTGACTTATTTTTAATTTCTATATGAAAAATATAAACCTCATCCTATTATTGCATGATTTTTACACGATGGAGTATTTCTTTTTCTACTTCAAACGCATCAGATCAAGGAAAGTTCAAAAAAATTGCTGTGTGAATTTTATTATTATTAACATATAGACATAAGCTATTTAAAAATTGTGAAATGAGGGCGGCTAAAGACAAAAGAATCTCACAAACTAACATGATAGAGTACTAACGTGTCCCGTTGATTTTTTTTCCCCATTTTCCCCCGTCGCATGTGCCCCTCCCCTCTTCCCTAAACCCTCGAGACCTCCATCCGTGCAGTCCAGCACCACCACGTCCCGATCATCTTCCTCACTTCTTGTCGGCAAGTATGCGTCTCTCTCTTCCTGTCAAGGCAAAGATATCGTTATCGTTGCCCTTTCGTAGTTGTCACCCCTTACTATTAAATACACCTTGCTCTTTCTCTATCTCCCTATCTTTAGGCTCTGAAAATGGGTGGGGGGACGAGGATTGTGTCTGGAAATTGGATGAGGTGAAGGAAAGGGAAAACAATACTAGAAACATGTGGCACACTGAAGTATCTCAGTTTGGATACACAATTCAAATGAGATGAGATATTTTGAATAATAGTAAGATTTTTTGAGTTAAGATGAGATAAGATAGTTTGTAAAAAAATGTATGTTTGGATAACGGGATTAGATGAGATAGTTTTAACTTCTTGAGATTTGATAAAGGAAAATACTTAAACCACAACTGGATATTCCTAACTAGGATCTCGACTGAATTTTTTTTTTATATAAAATGATTAAGTAAGTATTTTTTTATTGATGTTATGACTTATTTTAAAATATATATTTAAAAATGATTAAAAAAATGCATGAAAAAAAAAAGCAAAAGAAAAATAAAAAAAGGAAGCACACTCGGGGATCCAAGTCGAGATCCCCATGTGTGGGTGCAGAAGCACTCTTTGATAAAGGGATAGGTCTCACAAATGATTGAGTAATAATTATAAATATATTAATAAAAATAATATTTATGAGTAATTAAAAAATCTATCATAAATAAATTTAAATCCAAGAATATATTGGGAAGTTGTTGGTCAAAATTACTCTATAATTCCAAAAAAAAAAATTCTCTTTTTTAAAAGGTATTATTCTTAAAGATATTATTATTCTAAAAAATAATTTAAATCCCAAAATATATTGAGAAGTTGTTGGCCGAAATTTGTAATTTCTCTTTTTTTAAATATATTTTTATCTATTTATTTTTCTATATATAAGAAATTTTCATTTTTTTATTCTAATTATAAATTATAATACTTTATATTAATGTAATAAATAAGTACATGAATTATGTTGTAGATTTGTTTTAAATAATTTATTAGTTTCGAATTTTCTAATAAAACCCCAAAATGTACTTCTATTCAATACTCACAAAATTATCAATTTCTTTGTGAAAATATATTATTTAATAATGAATTATTGATTACTATATTTTAATCATAAAGGAATTTCTATATGTGGGATTTTTTTTTTTTTTTTTTATGTCATGAGATGAGTTTGAAAGCTTAGAGATGAAATAGAGATGTGAAATTAACCGTTTGGATAGACAAAACTATCTCATTCGTATACACCAGATAATAATTTTTTGATGTATGGGTTTTGGTTTTTGTTGAATATTTGTAACCTCCATGCATCCGACTGTAATCACAATTTTCCTTTGTTATAAGTAAAGGTTATCAATAAAATTAAGATATCGTCATCTTCTTTAAAAAAGAAAAAAGTATGCACTACATAATATAGTTTCATCTCATCTAACAAACCAAACCGGGCCTGACATTATGTCACGTCATTTTATGTAATTACTTTATGTACCCTAGTGTTTTCTTTATGGAATAGTTACATGTATCACTTCTCTTTTAGATGTGTTTTCAATTATGTGAAATTGTGAAAATTTTTTAATATATTTTCTTTTAAGAAAAATATTTTCTACGTCTTATATCTTGTTACTTTAAAAAAAAAAACATTGTTATGTATTTTGAACGTAAGTTAATGTACTTTTTCAAAACAAAATTTTCCAAATGCGACTCCCCATATTCAATTGTTATGTTCGTATATATTGCCAGTAATCTCAAATTATGATAATTAGGTGTGCATTTCTGAAGAGTTAATTATACTCTCATCCCACTTTATGACACTTTTCATGGCCTCTAAGGTTTTGTTTGAATTGAAAAATCTTCTTTAACTCATCTCATCATTATATTTTTTTTAAATTTTTACACAAAATATAATAAATAATTCAAAATTTTCAAATCTTAATTTTACTTTGTTAAATTCGAAAATAATAATAATATTATAATAATATTTTATTCAACTTTTATTTAAAACCATCTCATCTCATCTCATCTCATTACTATCTAAACGAAATCTAACTCATCTTTTAAAAACCAAATTCAAATATTGATAGGAAATTATCCTGAATGATCATTGATAACTTCCGCGTAACAAATTGATTCTACCACAAATTTTTAGACCATCTAACTTGTAAAAGCTTTTAAATAAAAGAAAATTAACAAATAAATTATATTATGTAATATCTTAATAAGAATGGACAGTATATATATGAAATTCCATATTATTCGAGAATAACAAATGAAATTTGGATTGTATTATTAAGGCCTCGTTTGTTTTTAAAAAATATCTTATCTCATTTCATCTCATCTCAATTTTATCATTACATTTTTTTAAATTTTAATATAAAATAAAATAAATAATTCAACTTTTTTAAATTTATCTCATCTTCTCTTACCTAATCATTATAAAATTTTTAAATTTAATATAAAATAAAATAAATAATTTAATTTTTTTAATTTTAATCTCAACTCATTTCATCTCTAAAAACAAACGAAGTTAACTTGCCTCGAAGAGTTACATACGATCGGTAAATGGGAAATTTATTGCTGGAGCCCATTGACAAAATAGAGAGGTGGATGAGATTTGATACACACGTTATATTTGTGTTGTACTGTTAATTTGGCATGTGTTGGAACCCACCCACTCTCGAGTCGTTAATTACTGTTTCGGTCCCACCCAAAGGGGACCGGACACGTCACACGAACTAAAGACCCGACACCGTTTTTAGTCGCATACCCATATTATATATATACTATGCAGTGGTAACGTGCGCTGCACATTTATCCTGTGATCAATTTTATTATATTTTAAATTTTTAATTATAAATAAACAATAAAAATAGTCTAAAATTATAACGAAAAATCATAATAACTGATCATGATTTATTTTTAAAAACTTAGCTTCTTTACACGTATACAAAAAAAAAAAAATTTAAGTCGACTTGTTTGCAAGAGTTTAATTGCAGATTATTTGTGTTTATTGCATAATGCTGGTTACCCATTTCAACATATCATAGAACCTCCGATTCTAACTAACAATACAAACTCTACTACAAACAGAATAATTGGTTTAGAGGATAATAGATTTGATGGTAGGGAAACTGAAGTGCCATGTGAATCTCCTCAAATTGAAAAATGTATTAAGGATATACCAATTCCTCAAGAACTTGATGATGGTAGTGTCAAGAAATCTCAGAATGTCCAAGTGGATGATGATGATACGATTGAGGAGCCAAAGTCGGGAATGGAGTTTAATTCCCTTAAAGATTTAGTAAGTTATTATAAGTAATATGGTTATGGGATAAAAAAATTTTAAATTATTAGTAAGTTATTTAGTAAGTTATTATTAGTAAGTTTTTAAATTTTTATATAAAATACAATAAACATTTCAATTTTTTAAAATTTTAAAATAATAATAACAATAATAATAAATAATGTTCTAACAATATTTTATTTAATTTTTAATTTTTATCTTAACTAATCTCATCTAAATTTAATATCCAACCTTAAAAAAGAAAAAAAACATTAACTCACCTAATCGGCAAAAGAGCAAAAGTATAAGAGAATCGAATTTTATGAGAAAAATAGGAAAAAAAAAAGGAGTAATTGATGAGGAATTGTGTACTGAACGTGTGCTTAGTTACAAATATATAAAAATGAAAAATTGATAGCAAATGAGAAATAAGAAAGTGAAGAAATTTTTTTAAACAAAATTAAAACAAGTCATGGGTTTACATAACTTGAGGTAAACCTCCTATAAACTTAACAGAAATGATAAATTCATATAAATTTGTGTTTTATTTAGTTATATAACGCAAAAGTTTAATAAGAAAATTTTAATAAAAGCTTAAATTAATAATAAAAATATTAATACTAAAATTTTATTACAAATTTTAAAATGTAGAAACAAGGCTGCAAGCGAAAAAATGATGTTTATTATAGTTTGAAAATTAAAATTAATGTTAATGATAATTTTGTTAAGTTTTTATATAAAAAAAAATGGGGTGAATTCATTTGGTTATGGGAGAAAACATTTTTAAATTACGGATTTTACTGAAAGATTATTGAAAAAAAAAATATTTTAATTTCATCTTTTTTATGAGAAGATAATTTGTTAGTAATTATGAAACATTTATTCATAAATATGTAAAAAAAAAATTTCAACATTATATAAATTATTAGGAAAGGAAAAAATTAAAAATATATTCTAGATTATATTATTCTGCACTACAAATAATGTTAAACCATTGCGTTATTTCAAATGCAGTTTAGTTTTTAGTTTAAGAATGTAAAGCAAATCATTTTAATTTATTTTAAAAAAGTTTTCATAACTTTTTTTAATATTATTAAAACAGAAGCACTATAAGAAATAATAACAACGAAAAACATTAATTTATTTAACATTCTCAACCTTGGCTAAATAAAATAGTAATAATGATATATTATATTTTTAAATTATTAAGAAGTTATAATTTATTTCCTTATGAAAATTTGTAATTATACCAAGCAAGCTATTATTATTACTCTTAATAGTTATGGTTGGATGCGTATATTGTATATTTGTTATTTTTAAAATAAAAATATAATGTGTTAATTTTAAAATTCAAAACTATAGTGGTAAGTATTAAATAATTTAATCATATATTTTATAAAGTCTTATCCTTTACATTTAAAAAAATTAAACAAACTATAGTACATTAGAAACTGTAGATCTATCTCAAATAGCGTAATTAATTTCAGATTAATTAATAAACTATTCAATTTATCTAGAAATGAAAAAAAAATATTATATTTAAGTTTACTTCTTAATAAATCATTAAACACAAATTATTAATAAAAGGAAAAAATTAGATTTATACTAAAATTTAATAGTTCAATTCGATATTTACATAATTCAAAATTAAAGGAAATAAAATGCTGCACAACATTAAAATTTAATTTTTTTTATTAAAATTTTATGAAAACTTGGTATCAATTTAGAAAAAAAATACTATAGTCTAATTGTAAAGCTCAACTAATCTGTAATGTTACTCATTTTTCACATCTAAAACCTAAAAACAATGCTATATCTTTCTTTCGATAAGGATAAAAAAATCTATTTTTTTTTATTCAATTTTTTAGACGATTAAACATTAAAAAAATTTCACAATATCATTAAAAATACTTTTTTATAATAATGAAACGAAATGAGATGAATTGATAGTGTTTTTATAAAGGGGGCAAAATAGGAAAATAATTTCGGACGAAACACTGTTCATGCCCGATTCGCTCGGTTGCTTAGATCGGCTCGCGGCGGTTAACGGCGGCACGATAGGGGCTGAGATTGGAAGGGGAGGGGCGATGGACGGAGGCGAAGAGAATGGACCGGGCGGTGTTGGACACGCCGGCGTGCGGCGGCGCACTGGAAGGGACGAAGAAATGGGTCGGCCTCGGCTTGGATTCGCTCGTCGCGGCGGTTAACGGCGGCACGATAGAGGCTGAGAATTGAAGGGGAGGGACGCCGGCCGGGAGGAAAGAGAATCGACGGGTTGGTGTTGATCACGCCGGAGTGCGGCGGTGCTCTGCGGGAGAGGAAGCGGACGGGGAAGGGGCGAGTGGCAAAACTGTAATTTTTGAATACAACCAGGGGCAAAATGGGAAAAAGACAGGGACAAAACGGAAATTGAGAAACAAGAGCAGGGGCAAAACGGAAAAAAAAATATTAGACAAAAACACTGTTGTTAGTAGATAGATATATTTTAATAAAAGATGTCATGTCCCGTCACTTTCTTTGCATTTATACGTAGGATTATATATAATTTATATTCGAAGATGTGTCAACGTAGAGTGGGGTTAGAGACCCACAAAAATTACCATAAAAAATATTTATTTATTTATTTAATACAAACATCGAAGATTATTGTTCGGCGAGAGAGGCCCTTGCATCCATGTACTCTAATCTCTTGACACGTATTAGATCCCAATTCCATTCGGCTTTATTTGATGTGTAAGTAACCTTATGAAAATCAAAATTATAAGTAAAAAGCAAAAAAGAAAAAAAAGGGATAAGAAGCCAAGATCCAAGACATTACCGAACCTTCCTTTTTTCCCTACGCTTTAAAGTAAAGTTGTAAAAAAATGCGATGTCTTCTAATCAATCAAAATCCTTGGACAATCCAGGTCTGTTGAATCTGGTTTGTAAATTTACTTGTAGGATTGGTAACGAGTTTTATGAAGACAATTTAATATCCAAAAAATAAATAGAGAGAAAAAATACTATAAGGATAAACATGTTCATGTATACTTTTACTGATGGAGCCCTTTTCATTAAAACCTTTAATTACATGCAACTTACACCAAATATTGACAAGTTAAAGAAAATTGATATCATTTTCTTGTTTATTGGTATTGGATATTCCACAAAAAGTCTAGGCTAATTCCCGTGATTGAGATGAAGGATTTCTTGCAACCACACTTCAAATAATTTAGAAAACTTATTCTTATCAGTTATTATTCATTACTCTACATCTCTCACCTTATGAAAAATCTATCACATCTTATGAAAAATATCCATACATCTTATGAAAAATACTTTCGTACCCTATTAAAAAATTATAGAGTGTGGACGTGAAAGTGAATAGTGGCTGATGTATAACATTTCTCAATAATTTGACAAGAAATTTCAAGATCCATTGTTCTGAATAAAAATAGACGTTACTATTGAGCTACTGAATAATACTATAAATATAATTATAGAGTTTATAAATCTCTCTAGGGGTGTAAATTTAAACCGAAAAACCGGTAAACCTGTCCGAACCAGACCGGACCGGACCGGACCGGTTTGAATCGATCCGGTCCGGAACTGGTTCTTATAATTCATAAACCGGTTGAAACCGATCCGGTTCTGGTTTTAGGATTTTTTGGACCGGACCGAACCGGTTAATAAAAAAATATAAAAAATAATATTTTATATATAAGTTTTATATAAAATTAAAATTATACAAAATATTATATATATATTAATATATAAGTTTTATATATAATGTATAATTATATGTGAAATTTTTATATATAATTATATATCATATATGAAATAATTTTATATTATAATTTATAAAATATAACATAATGTTAATTTTAAATATGAACATTTATAATTTGTTTGATCATATACTATTAATATAATTATATATAAGATAATGTTATTACAAAATAAAAGTTTAATTTTAAAAATGAAAATGTAATTGATCATATATTATATAGCTATACTAATATATAGTTTATCACTAATACTAATATATACTAATATATAACTATAGTAATATATAAATTTATAACTTGTACTAATAGTCTAATATAAGACTATAATTATAGTTATATTAATAGTCTAATATAGATTAATAAAAGTATAATAGATTTTTTTTAGACAATTTTTTTAAACATATTTTTAATGACAAAATGTCAAACTTACATTTTAAAAAAACTGGAAAACCGGACCGGGCCGAACCGGAAACCGGTAAAACCGGAAGTACCGGTTTAGGAGGGTAACCGGTGTATAATCGGTTTTGAAAAATACAAAACCGGTCATACCGATTCGGTCTAAGATTTTGTCTAAAACCGGACTGGACTGGACCGGTTACACCCCTAAATCTCTCATACTCTATTTTAAGGAAAAAAAAAAGGGTAAAATTTATAGTTAAATTAATTTTTCATGTGTATATTAAAGTTATCAATTTTTTTTAGGGTTTTGCTATTCATCCTCCCCACACTCCACACTTTTTAATATTTTTTAATATTTTTTTAAATTTTTTTTTGAATTTATTTTTTTTAAACTATTTATAATTTTTTATTCACTATTCATATAAAAATATAATTGATAAAAAAAATTAAAAAAAAATGAAGTGTGGAGTGTGGTGTGAATAGTAGGAGGTTGAGTAGAATTTTTCTTTTTTTTAATATAAATTGCCCACATCCTAAAAATAATATTTCATTTATATTTATTAAAAGTCTATAGTTTGATTGATAGAAACTCTCAACTTCTAAAATATAGATCTTGAGTTCGAGACGAAATGTATTAAAAAAATAAATAAAAATACTACTTTGACACATAAATTGGATATCTTATTTATTTTAATTTTTTTACTTAATAGTTAAGAAAGTAATTATTAGTATATTAATATTTTTTTAAAATATTTTAAAATAATAAAAAAATATGAATAAAAAATAAAAAAACTTAATTTAATCTATTTGTCAAATAGAGCGGTCCTATTCCATTTGACCACTAGGTCATTTTGGTTTTTTTTTTTTATATTTAAATATTTTAAAAATATATATATTAATATATTAAAAATTATTCTCTTAATTATTAAGTAAAAAAATTTAAATATATAAATAATTAAAAATTCGTTTCTGTTTAAGATCTACCGAATCTGGGTAGTTCACCTCGTTCTCCGTGTAGCCGCACCTAAACGAGAATAGATTTACATCATTTACTAGCGGAGTGGGAGATTCTCATTATTCTTCTCATCATCTCTCTCACGTACAAACGCATATAGACACAGGGCTACACCTAGGAGTCGAATGGCCGTGCTTTTGCTGCATCGGTGGCAAGCCCCCGCAACGGCAACGTTCCCGTTGGTAAGAAAAGCCGTGCATTCAGTACTCGAGCTATAAACCAACTAGCCCTTTCTCTCATTTACTGCCCCTCCCTCTCTCTCTCTCTCTCGGCATGAGGTGCAGTAGCCATGGAAGAAGTTGCTCTCACGAGCTTCAAACTTTGAACGATGCTATATTTCTATTATTCATGAATCATGACCCCTATATATATATATAACTAAATGCAGGCCAGAATATATATATAGATATATATGTAGGGTTCGTTGGGTATCTTCGTTGACTGGTCTTATAATATAAACGTAGGCTTACGGAAGCAAAAGTAGCTTGGGAATTGGTACGAACAGATTGGATGTCGAAGAAGACGAAGATGAAGATAATTCAATAAGTTGCATCTGATACTTCAAAACGGGAAAAACGTGGGGTTGTGCGTGTAGTACTATGCAGGCTGTAGTATTATCAAACGAATGGAATCGTTCACTAAGAAACAAGGAGTCAACAAAGCCAAATTAAGGACGACGATCCGTATCTGTGTAGATCATATATATCATATATATATAATAGCTACAAAAAGTACCATAAATATTGCTACCACTACCAGTGACTTGCTGACCACTGCCGAGTACTGGAAACTAGATTAATTAAAGCACAGGGAAACATATTTCCAACCGAGTCACGTTATATAATATCTATATAAGTGTTATGTACCCATTGATATTTTATAACAATAAATTTAGAAACCAACATAATTTTATTATATGATTCTTTAAATTGATTTTACGGTAAAAATAACTTTATATGTATCTAGTGGTGGACCCACGTTCTCCTCAAGGCCCCCCAAATTTGTTTGAAAATTCAAAACACCTCGTAGATTTTAGTTATAATTATATAAATATAGAAAACGACCCTTCAGAAAATTTATAATCTCCTTATGCTTTTTAAAAAAAATTTCAATTTTCAATATATCTAGAAATGCCTCTCTCCAATTTGTTTCTTATAGTCCCAGAATTTTATATAATTTCTATATATTATCTATTTTTAAGGATGTGTCTTCGCTAAAATTAAATTAAAACTAAGTTTATGATAAATAATAAATTTATCAATATGGACTCCAAATTTTTGTTATACAATATTAGACTTCTTAATATGTAATTCAAAGTGAAAATACAATAAAAATGATTAAAAGTTGATTATCTCTATAGAAAATAGTTGAGAGGTTTTATCCTGTAGACTTCATTAAGCAAAAAAACACTTATTTAGTATTTCAACTACAACATTATATGTTTAATGTAACAAGAAACTCTTTAAATTTTATATGAAACTTGATAAACTAACTTACATACTAGAATACAATATGACTTTCAAAAAGCTAATAACCTGATAGTTTATATGAAGAACATAAATTCAAGTATTTCATTACAAAAACAATAATGAATGAATATTATTTTATGGAACATTGTCGGCAAAAATCCGAACACATATTAAATTGTATTTTTAAAATTTTTTATCTTTGTGTATGTAACAAATTATTGAGATCTAATTTTATATATAGTTATGTTTTTAAAATATTTTAAACTCTTTTTATTTTGCAATCATACGGTAGAAGAGAAATAAATAAAAAATATTTTAGTCACAAAATAATTATACAAAAACAAACTATAAACTTATATAGTTTGATACGATATATCAGATTGTAACGTTATTTTTATTATAAAACAAACTAAATGAATCCATTAAACTATTCAATTTTTAATGTTTTTTTTTATATAATTTATTTGTGTAGGTGGAGTTTTCAAATAAATAATATAAAATCTAGTATCTTTTTACTGTCGCATATGGGGGAAACAGGTAATCTTCCGAAGTCAAACACATCTGTAGCTAAGGTAGCTTTATATATAGATATATATAGGCTATGTGTGTAAATAGATTTTGGGTCATCGTTTTTTTTTTTTTCAAAAAGAACTTGCATTAAAGTAAAGATAGATAGAAAGAACTTGCATTCAAGATTTTGGGTCATCTATTAATTCTATCATAAATTTTGCTTTGAATCATCATGTTATTATTTCAAAAAATAAAAAGAAAAGGTAAGTTTTCTTTCACACATTTTAAGCTGTAACTCCTAACAACTTCTGTGACTCTGTACTTCGAACGGTGACGTGATTAAGGCACTTAATATTGACTCTGCTTTCCAGATCATTATTCTTGAATATATTATGTCATTTATTTTCAGGGAAATTAAACTGACGATGCTTTTAAAATTTGTTTTGTTTTATTTATATATAGAGAAACCACCTATAAACGTGGCGGGAATTTAAATTCTGTGGTACGGCCTCTTAAAACCACGCGACGAGCATTGATTTACACACTCTATTTTATTTAAAATTTAATAAAGTCAATAATATGTCGTATATAACATGGACTCTGCTAATGAACAGCATGATGATTGCGACGTACATATATCAAGAGAAATGATTTAATTATAAAATTTTTTAAAAGAATAAACAAACGTGATATAATGTATTATGTCATATTATAAAATTATATTAACGAATCACATACAATTAGGTTAATTTATAAGTTTATTTTTTAAAAATCTCATTATAAATGTAATTATGTAGCGCTACTAATGTATCAATATCAAAGCTAATAATATATATATACTTTTTTTTTGGCTGAATACGTGACAGGGTCAGCAGTATTTACGTATGCCTAGCTATGTATGTATGTATGTATGTATGTATGTAACATTTGGTAGGTAGGTGTGAACAGATAAATGAAATAGTACTACTACTTTGCTACATATTTTTCGGAAAGCTTGTGTTAAACGAAATGGCCCTTCGGCTTTAGGTAGAAACCTACTTTAAGAGGGGACTATTATGGTACTTTGTGGTCCTCCATGCATTGATTTGGGACTTTTATTATTATTATTATTCTATATGCTTAGCACGTACCTTCACGGATTTTTAAGGACCGTTTGGATACACTCCATCTTATCTTATTTAATTCTGGATTTTACTACACAACTTCTTACTATTCATCTACACTCCACACTCTATATTTTTTAATATTTTTAAAATTTTTTTTGAATTTTTTTTTTAAAATATTTCAAATTTTTTATTTACTATTCATATAAAAATTATTTAATAAAAAAAATTAAAAAAAAGATAAAGTGTGGAGTGTTGGGAAGTTGGGAAGATTTATTGTTTAATTCTAATTACGTTTCTGTTTGAATAGTAAGATTGGATGAGATGAGATGGTTTTAGATAAATACAAAAAGTTAAATAAAATATTATTTTTTAATATTATTATTATTTTAAAATTTAAAAAGTTTGAATTGAGATTTGAAAAAGTTAAATTGTTTATTATATTAGGTGAAAATTTGAAAAAATTGTAATGATAAGATAAGATGAGTTGAAATGTTTCTCAATCCAAGCGAGGCTCACTACTATTCACAGAATTACAAATAATCTTAACTTATCTCATCTCATATCACTATCCAAATAGATCCTAAGTTTTCCAGTCGATTCTTCTCCTTTCACTTTTCTCTTTATTTTTCAAATGGAAATATCCATTCCTACAGTCAGTTTCTTCACAAAATTATGTTTTTTTTTATCCAATTATATTGACACAATGACATGGCAATATTGCGCATCAATTCATAATTTTTTTTTTCTTTTGAAAAACTAAAAAAATTTGATCCAAGAATTATGAGCCGCGTCTTGTGTCAACATAATATTAACATAATGAGTTGAAAATAAAATATGATTGCGGTATTAATATATCCAATGCTGACATGTTTCTTGAACTAAATAATTGCTTTCCTATACTGAATAGTCAAATGCTAGTGTTTTTTTTTTTTTGTCCTTTTTTGTGTGGTTTGGATAGTAAGTGGGAATGAGATGGAAGTTGAATAAAATATTATTTTTAAATAATAATATTATTTTAAGATTAAAAAAAATTAAATTATTTATTACATTTTATATAAAAATTTAAAAAAATTATAACGATGAGATATGATGATTTGAGATTGTTTTGACATCCAGACGGTGCCATAATCTTTGTTAAAAAAAAAAAAAAGAGAAACTTATTTTTTGAATGAGTATAAATATGGTTGGAAGTGAGTTAAAACGGAGTTGTAAAAAAATTATAAAATAAATTGTCTTTACCGTTTTTCTTATCAATTATTCATGTTATTATTATTATAAATAATGGTTCAATCTCGTTTTTGTCTGTTTCGAAATATTAAAAAAATCTACTCCAAAATTTCATTTTATTTTATTATATAAAATATATATGCAACACGAAAATTAATCCGATCGATCGGTCAAAATCTGAATGTGGGGTTGAGGATAGGTTCCAAGCTCAGGTTATAATCAGTGGACCATTACTAGAAGCCCTACTCGATGTTCAGCCCATTAAGCTCTTGACTTTTACCCAAATGCCATCCAAACAACAGGCTGAGTCTTTGTCCAGGCCGGCCCATCTAAGCTCATTGTGTTTGTATGAACTTATTCACACGATAATGACATGTTTTTGGAAAGTTACAGAATAAATCTGAGAGAAGTTTTACCGTAGAAAGAGAATGTGCCTCAACACACACATGCACATTGAATTTTATTTTATTTTTCTTATGGTAAGAGTAAATTATGAGACTTGATAGATAGTTGGAGCTTTTTTTTAATTATTATTATTTTAAAAAAAATTGTCTAAAATGATGGAGCGGCAGCAGAGAAACAAGAAGTTGGCAGATTGATCGTGACTCTCTGTACTTGTTCCTTGGATGAATCGTGACAATCTAAAGTATGCCCATTTTTTCTATTATTTTACTTCATTTTATTTCCCTTGACTTCCATCCGGAGAATGCAACCAAAGTCAGAAAATGCGAGCTATCTATAAAAAAATCTTATTTAATTTTAGAAAAATTATATTCATCATTCTCATATTACATACTACACATAATATTTTTTTTTTATTTTTATTTTTACTAAATGTGTGGTGTAAGGATAATGAGTAGAAGAAATCAATTAGTTTTAAGAGAATAAAATAATAAAAAATAAAAATAAATATGATGTGTAATGCGTGAGATGTTAAGTAACAAAACTCTTAACTTTATAGTTGATCTTATTTTTGTAAATTGTATGGGATTGCATGCTCTAAGCATCCTTCTAGCATTACCCAATAAAAAAAAAAAAAATGTATAATTACTCGTTTGAAAAACAAATTTAAATACAATTATTAATTCCTTTTTTTTATTAGTATCGTCCTACTCTACGGTACAGTATCTATGGCTGAGAGTGTCCTTAGTGTAATTACACTTTTTGTTATTTTCTTTTTCTTTTAAACATAGTTAAATATTAAAAATTACACAAATTACGCGGAGAGATCAAACCCAGAGATAACGTAGCATTTTCCTTTTTTATTAATAAAGAAAACTCTGTGCGTGTCGCACACATTGTTATATACAGAATGACTGGAACACGACTATGGCAAAAAATATAAGCAAATATATAGTTAGAAATTGGGAGAGACAGCACTTTGGAGCCATCAGAGTACTCCATTGCTAAGCCCCACAATACATACAAACATTAAAATATCAGTTGGTGGAGTGTAACGCTACTATAATTTACGTGATTATGATTTGCTTGATTGCGACCCTTTATTATTTCCCTTTGCAAAATGATTATGGCCACCCCCCCCCCCACATATGTCTCATCTCACAGCCAACTTCAGTGTCCAAGAGAATGTCTCATGAAATGTTTGGATGTAAGACTCTTTTTTTTTTTTAAAGATAAGTTTTATGGAGTTTTGTAAAATTAATGAGATCCATGAAAAATACGTTTGAGTTGAGAGAGAGTATTTTAGAAAGATTTTTATTGGAGTTTGAAGAAGTGTGGTGGATCCTATTGAAAATATGGAGGGAATAAAAATATTGAGAAATATACATCTTAGACAGACAAGAGGGAGAGAATAAAGGCTCAAAGGAGGAAGAGAGCTAAAAAATGCCATATGTAACAAAAAATTAATGAGAGTTCTTATACTAACGCTTGGAACCCTAACGAATGGAAGAATAATGTCAATACTGGGACGAAAGGCTGAGGAACAGAGCTAGCAATAATTTTCCAAATGTGTAAATACCCTTGGGATGAGTCTTATCAATCTGATAAGATGCCCACTCATTTTCATCCTTGTTGGCTATATATTTGCATATATTTTTTTTTTGATAAAAAAAATGCCTGGACACCATTTACTCCATGGGTGAGATGGCCCTAATAAATGCAAAATATGAGATAAGTTTAAAAACAAGGTAGACCAGGTTATTGTTGAGTTTTTTTTCTTTTTTTTAAAAAAGTTAGGGCCACATGTCCGCAAGTGATCCCTTCTCACATTTATTAATAAAACCCTCACTTATGACGGAAGAATACCGTAACAAACTGACTTAACCCACTCAACAAAACTAACAATATTGACAAACAAACCTCAAATCTAAAAGAGAACACGCTGAAAAATTAAAACCGACGCCGAATATAAGTTGTACCTATTAAATCAAGCTTGAACAAACCTCGCACCACATGTGGTAAATCCACTGTCTCTAACAAGAGCAACTCCTCCCCCAAAGCCCCACCTCTAGCCAATTCATCAGCCATTTTATTACCTTCTCTAAAAGTATGAGAAATAGTAAAATCAAACCCAACCAACAAAGACAACATATGATTCCAAAAATTCCAAAGGTACCAAACTGTACAAATTTGACCCCTCAACCAATACACCGCAATTAAAGAGTCACATTCAATATCAATAGACCAAAAACCCAGTTGTTGGCATATTTTTATGCCTTCAATAACAACCCGAAGCTCAACTTATTGTTAGTACTAGAGCCAAAGAATTTTGAAAAAGCAAAGACTAACCTCCCTTCATGATTATGAAGAACTCCACCTCCCTCACCAGGACTCGGATTCCCAAGAGAACTCTCATCAAAATTCAGCTTTAGTCTTCCAATGTTAGGTTTTAACCATCTAATAATGTCAATTTTAGGAGGTTGAGGGTCTACTGGTTGAGCATATAGAGAGAGAGATGGAAAAAATGAGTGAGGGCAACCGAGAGCCTACATAATCCCCAATATATTCATTTACGTTTACTATAAATGAATAATACTAAGTATAATTATAGAGTATATAAGTTTTGCACATTTCTATTGAAAAAATGTGACTCACTAACAGAAATCAAAATTAGGGTTGAATGAGAGGAAAAAGTAAAGTATCTATTAAAAATATTAAGAGTCACTATTAAAAAATAATTTTTCATGTGGATTCTAGATTTCCTCATTTTTTCAAAAAGAATAAGCAAAATTTATATATTTTAGGATTGCAAATATCATTTATCTTTTTCATTTGTATTGTTATCTTTAGTGTGCAATTCAAGTGAGCTTTCATTCAAATGATTGATATGCAAAACCTACCACTTAATAATTAGCTTTGTTTGTTTTCAGAAAACATCTCATTTCATCTCATCATTACAACTTTCCTAAATTTCAATATAAAATAAAATAAACATTTCAACTTTTTCAAATCTATCTCATCTTATCTCATCTAATCATTACAACTTTCCTAAATTTCAATACAAAATAAAAGAAATAATTCAACTATTTCAAATCCGAAAATAAAAATAATATTAAAAAAAATATATTCTAACAATTTTTTATTCAATTTTTTAACTTTAATCTCAACTCATTTCATCTTCGAAAACAAACGAGGCTAGTTGATATGATTAGAGATGACAAATAGAAAATTAAAAAACAAGTATGGTAAGGTTTGAATAGTGAGTTGAGATGAAAGTTGAATAAAATATTATTTTTTAATATTATTATGGGTTTGAGATTTGAAAATTTTGAATTGTTTATTATGGGTTTGAGTTGAGATGAAAGTTGCTCTATGAAGATTTACTATTAACAAGTTGAAATTAACATGACTATGATAACATCCTTAAGGCATATTAAATGTCTATGAGAAAAGACCTAGTAGCATGCTAACCAGTGGTATGCTGGATATAGTTCTTTATGTATATATAAATGTATATGAAAAACTCTAAACCCAGGCACAAGTTCATGCCTATCCGCGAACGACATCCTTTGTGAACGACATCCTTTGAAATAAATAAAAACGATGCATTTAGAAACTAGCCGAAATGAGTTTGGCTTCTTCAAACGGTGCGTTTTACATTTGTGTTTTTTTTTCTCTCCCCTACTCGATCTCTCTCCCCTGCCCCATCTCTCTGTGCGACTCCCATTCCCATTGCTAACCCTAACACGATAGAGCTGTGCGATGCCATCCTAAGTACTAATTCTCCTCCTTTTTTTTTTCTTGAACGATATTGGAAAATTTCACCGAAGCCTTATGTTTTTGTTAAGAAAAGAAATTTAAACCCGCAAAAAGAAGCCATCAAGAATATATCTTCTACAAGTTGGAAGTCAATTCAAGAAAAAAACAAATCTGTTTGTTCAGTTGGTGTTCAAGATGGATTAACCACACTTATAAATCAAAATAAACGATTTTCTTGTCTAACAGATGCAACAACACTTTTGTTTTAGAGAAATGATACGCATCAACCACTGTTCACGGTTGATGCGTATCACACCATACGTGTCACTATCGTTCTTATATCTTTTTTTTTCTTCCTTCCTCTCCTCACCTGTTTTTCTCTTCTCCCACTCATTTCTCTCCTCCTTCCCGTGTCCTCCGTTGCAGCCCAGATCCAGCATCGCCGCCGCCGGTTCGGCCTCCCACCGCAGCCATCGACCACCGTCACCGAGCCCGTCCTCCTCCCCCAGCCCGAGGCCGTAGCTCCTCCGTACGCACACCCGTCGCCCCATCCCACTCACCAACGTCGAGGCTCACATTCGCCGCCATCGCTGTCGATTCGGCCTCCCACCGTAGCCACCGACCACCACCACCACCGTGCCCGTCCTCCTCCCCCAGCCAGAGGCCCGTTGCTCCGCACGCCCGTTTCTCTCTCCCTCACATGCCCTCTCCGTCTCCCTCACGGCCAAATCTCGACATCACGCACCGGCTGCCGTCCTTCCGCCATCTCGACAGTCGACGGCACCTCGAAAGTCGTCGCTACCTCGACAGCCGACGCCTGGGAATGGGCAACAGGCGGGAGGCCTTGGGCTAGAGGGGGGGAGGCCGTGGGCAATTCGGGAGGCAGAAGCAAAAATGAGATTTGAAATTAGAGGGATTCGGTTTTATTGTGAAGTTATTTTAGTAATTTTACTATAGTGTGGGATGGCTGATCCTAAACAGGGGTTGATGAGAAGATTTTCCCTTTGTTTTATTAGCTGTACAGGAGCTATTTGGAAAAATAATAAATAAATAAATAAACAACAAACGAAAAGAAGAAACATCCTCACTTTGAGAAGTATTTATGAGATCTGAGAGAGAGGAAGATATTTGATATGGAGAAAGAGAATGAAATGGTGAGAGATCTAACATCGAAGAAGAGAACAAAATAGTGTTTGCCGCTGCATTTTCTCCTTTCAAGCTTGAATGAACAAAATATATACAGTAATGCCTGTCTCTAGCATTTCTGTATATATATATTTATAGATAAGCTGGATTAGGGTTCTTAATCGAACCAACTTTCAAGAAGTTTATATTCCGAGTCCGCTTATACATAAAAAAACAAACATTATTAGCGGACAGAGAATGTCTATTTCAGTGGGCCATAACCGTGTGCAGTCCACGTGATTATGGCCCAGTGATAGGCCCATTTTCAGTAGGTCACTTCACGTGTCAGTGAGTCAGTGACCATTCTGCATCAGTGACGAAAACACACCCAAGACACCTTAGGTACGACAGGTGTCAAATTTACATGCTTTGCTGGTGAGGGCCCGCACAAGGTCACTGTCTTCCAAGTTTTTTGTGAGGGGGCCAGGGGTCGGGCTGTATATCAAACAATAATAATAATAAAACAATTGGAATTTGTCTCAAATCTCATCAATCATGAACAACCACGATGACACGATGCTACCATGATTATAATTGAGCGCATACCTTAAACCCGTTTGGGTCAGCAGATTTCTCTCTCATCCGCTGTCATCTCATCAACAATTGATTTAAAAAATCATTTAAAATATACAGTCTGATTAAAAATAATAAAATTAAAAATAAAGAATAACATTCCTAAATGCTTCTTGATATTAACTTTTCATCTATATTGTAAAGCAAAAGAATATAAAGAAAGGAAATTATCAAGTTACTTAATTTACTAAGAAAATAGACAAAACCTGTGTCTTTAACCATTGAAATGTTGCAATGGTGTTGATGACGTGAGGTTTTATTCTTCTCTAATCGTTGATGTTGTGAGGCATAATTCTGAATGTCTACGGCAAGAAATGAACCAGACTAATAACTAATGAGTAATAAGGTGTGTGGATAGATTATCCTTCTCGAATACCGAGCAAACGTCCTTTTGAAAATTACAAAGCTTTTCAGATGTGGCAATATTAGCAATAGTAGGATGCGATTGCCCCCACCAATTTTGTCTGGGGCAAACCCCCATTTGTGTCGTTTTATATCCATGAGCAAAGAGGATGGTTCTCATTTCTTCGGCCTAAACGATATCATCAATGAAGTAAAACTTTGGAGATAGAATGAGGTTCAAGGTAAAAGAAGTGGCACGTAGAACCTATCATTAAGGGTAGAGTCCTTTAGACTTATCACTAAGAAGAAAATCCTAGATATACGATTCCACCGTAAGAATCGTGTACGTATGTGATGATCCATATCACTAGACAACATACTAACCTGAATCACACAACTTAGAAGCCAACAGAGAACTTATTTTTTTCCAGGAATCAATCCGGCAAACAGCATCAAAAGAGTAATTATTCTAGAGACAAGTCCCGAATAAAAAAAAACTTGCGCAAACCTTTTGTTAAAAAACCAAAAAGTATGCACATTATTTTGGTTCGTTCCCCCATACAACCCTTGACATGATATTAATTATCAGGGAAAAAGCTGGTATATCAGAACGACAGATGTTGTCCAACTCAATAGGCCCACTTGAAAGAGACAATATCCGGAACGAGACCCGTTTTCTGTAGCCCAAAGCAGGCCTTGATGACGTGGGTCCTACTTCACGCCCCAAAAGAAAAGAAGGTTATGGGGTCCAAAGGTGGCAAACAGGAAGACAACTGCATTGGAGCCCAGGACCCGAAAACGACCCAACATCCAGCTAAATCGCACGGACCAATTTGCTATGGGTCAACACACAGCAAGTGGTTAAAAACTTCTAATCAAGGGGGACCACTGAGAAGCGAGGGGCCCATGGACTTTAAGCTGTTCCAAGTGGACCAAATAATTTAGCATCTTTTGATTGTTACAAAGAAAAGCAGGCTGCTGTCAAGCTGCCTACGGTATGTCGGGTCTGGCTAGCTGTCGGGGAGAGGACACTTGTGGATGGGTGAGAAGAAGTGGGTCCACATTTGGTGCGTGGGCACAAGGATCATTTCTGAGTACTTCACAGATACAAAAAGGTTTGTTTACAAGCCCATCTCAACTGGATTATGTGTACCATAAATTTAGAAACCCCTGCCCGGCCCAAACATTGAGTATCTCGGACTGCATCTGGCTCGGCAAGTGGAAAATGCAGACACTTTCAGATTTTCGGATGAGCTATCACCCTATTAAGCAAGACATCTTTCTAGATACGACTCCTTGTATGAAAGATGACTTCCAGAAAAAAGACATTTTTTTATTAACAACTTCCAGAACAAATATAAGCATACCAAAAAAACAAATTAGCTAAATTTACCAGATGACGCATGGCACACAACTATTCCGTTGAATCCACTTCCAACACCAAGTAAAAATCTTACTTCAAGAATAATTAAAAGTCAGCCTACATGGTTTTTCCAACACTGCGTCAATGGGAGCACTTTGTATATCATGATTGATATTGGGAAAGATTACAAAAACTCGGAAGCGATTGATGATGTTCATCCAAATCAACGAGTGCTAGCATATCTAAACCTATGAGCTAGAACTCTTTTCAAAAGAAACAAACTTACAATGAGTGGCTACCATACTGCTCAAGCAGTGGGCAATCAAAATAAATGCACAGCATCCTCCGCATCACTTAAAAAGTTGAAAACAGATAATGCAAGCCTGCAAATTAAAATTCATCATCAGCATATCTGTGTGCGTGAGTGCGAATCAGAAAGGAATAAGTCAAGTAGGAAACATCACTATTGCCTTGAGAATTTAATAAGAAAGAACAAACAGAAAAAGTTAGGTCAAAACTCTTCATGTAAAATTTGAGAACCACCATGGAATCTCTTAAAAAGAAAAGAGACAGAATCATGGATATTTGAGGGTCCAAACTCCAAAGTGATAAGACACCAGATCTATGCAAATTATTTCACAAATGAGAAAATGCAGGTAATAAGGAAATTGGAAAAAAAAAATCCACTATTCAAACTTCAAACGTTCAGAAAGTTGACATTCTATGCCTCCCAACAGGCGACCTTGTAATCCAGATGTTTGCTCTACAGAGCAAGACAAACTTAACGTACACTAACAATAAAAGATGAGTTTCTGGGATAGAAGAATTTATACAAACTGCACCAAAATAAGCATGATACTTTCCCAAGACATTGCTTTCCTGGACACTTGCCTGAAATCACATTCTCAAAGTTGAACATGTTTTGCCACAATGCAACAAAGCAAATGATTTGGCCTTTCACGTGAAAGATGGAGGAAAGTCGAAATAAAAAAGCCTTATATATGCCATAATTTTATTGATTAGTACCCATGATTGCAGGGTTATTTTTACCATTATCTACACAAGCATTTAGAATTGTAGCAGATAATTTATTTGTACAAGCCCCAATAGAATGGTATTATCTCAGGCACCAAAACTTCTAACTCCAAACGGTAGGAAAACCTCAATTAGGCAAAAATATAGACACAGGTAAAGTTAGAATTTTCCGGTTCAAAAGACAAACATATAAATTTATAATGCACAAAAAAAAACCTGAATGTGATTATGGCGAATACTACTAAGTAGAAACCAAGCTTGATCATCCGAAACTTCTTCTCGGCACTAAGAAATCTGAATGCTTCAGTGACATCAAAAAGATGCTGCCGATTCAAAAATCTGAATCATTGCACCAGACAGGTCATGATAAGAAATAATGTTTCCAGTTTAACAAAAAATATATAGGGAATGTTTCCGGTCCAAAACAAAACTCTTGTAGTGGTTCCAGACAATCACTGAATGTTTTCAATTTTTTTTATAAAACAATTTTTATTGGTAAGCTACACCGATAGCAGATCTCAAATTTATGATCATACCTCCAGGAACAGGGGAGAAGAAACATTTTGAGCTAAAACTCATGGGCCCCCACTTTTCCATCTTTATTTGACTAATTGACTTCTTGGAAAATAACAGAGCCATTGTACTATGACATTTTTTTTATAAATGTATTTAGCCTCGTTTGGTTACACAGATGGGATGAGATGAGATGAGATAAGATGAAAGTTAAAAGTTGAATAAAATATTATTAAAATATAATTTTTGTTTGGGATTTCAAAAAGTTAAATTGTTTATTGTATTTTGTGTGTGAGTTTGGAAAAGTTGTACGTTTGGATACAGAAACACTCCCAACCTATATCATCTCATCATTATAATTTTTTCAAATTCCCATACAAAATATAATAAACACTTCAACTTTTTCAAATCCCAAAACAATAATAATATTAAAATATAAAATATCTCATCTCACTATTCACAAGAGCCCGTAATGATTAGATGAGATGAGTTAAAATGGTTTGTGAAAACAAACCACCCCTTAGGTCTCGTTTGTTTTCACAATTACTCTCAATTCATCTCGTCTCATCTAATCATTACAACTTTTTCAAATCTCAAAACAAAAATAATATTAAAAAAATTTATTCTAATAATATTTTATTCAACTTTTAACTTTAATCTTAACTCATCTTATATCATCTTATCTGCGAAAACAAACTAGGCCGTAGTGTTTTAACACCTGATCAAATTCAAAACAAGATTTTTCATTCATCAAAAAACTTTTTATACAAGTGGACATTTTTCTTATGGCATCATTAGTTCCCACTCCCCATGGTCAACAGCATCAGTTAAACAAACCTGTCTATTGTCACTATCTATGATTAATAGTGTTCAATAGAGTATACTTGAATGCTTTCTGATGATTTCTATGAAATAGTTTTCCTCACATGCATGTGCATGTGCATATACAGTTATTACCCCAACCTAAACAATTGCAATACATAATAGAGAATAGGCCTGCTATGTCCACCGAGAATCTTCACCGAACATGTAAATATTTTTTTTTCAAACATTTTTTTAAACCTCTTGAACATTTAAAAAAATTTCACAAAATCATTAAAAAACACTTTCTTAACCATTAAGTTAAAAAAAAAATTACAATCAGTACCCGCTCTTCGGTGGGGATTCTTGGTAAGAGTAGGCTTTTCCAATAGAGAAACATGATTACTCTCATACAATTCACTGCAGACTTTAGTTCGTTATGGTAGTTGTCAAACTGCTAATTATTTAAACACAACTCAACATGTAATAAGTCATGGGTTTAATAATCTCAAAAGCTGAAAAGTGTCACTGGTAAACTAACAATCATATGAGTGAACAGAACGACAAAAAATATCAAGACAGGAATATCATCGATTTCTGCAATTTCATCATATGCCAAATTTTAATGAGCAAAGGATAGAGTGATGAAAAAAAAGAGAAGGGAAGGAGATTCTAAGTCTAATTATTCAGATTTAATTTTTGAATTAAATCTGATTGATTTACCTTTGGTGGGAGGAGATTATACTTGGACAAATGGTAGGTCATATTCAAGGTTGGATAGGTTTCTGGTTTCGCCTTCATGGGAGGCTCATTTTTCTGGTTTGAGTCAGAAATTATTGCCGAGATTCTGTTCTAATCATTATCCTATCTTGTTGGATTGTGGTGGAATTGAGGGTGGGAGAAGGTATTTTAAATTTGAAAACATGTGGCTGAAGGATGAGGGATTTGTGTGTTAATAGGATGTGCAGCCACCTATTAATTAGGTTTGCCGCAGCTATGTCTTTATTATCTTTATATGGCATGTCTTTATTATCTTTATTTTGTACAGTTAGGTTTTCCAAAATAGGGGTAGCGTGTACAGCTAGGGGATTGAGAGAAAATCTCGGTTGTAATTGCTGTATAGTTTCTATATATATGAAAGGTCTCAAGATGTGAAGGTCATTCAGACAAATTGACATGGTATTAGAGCTATTTTCTGAACCAAAAGTCTTTGCTGTCTAAATCTCTCGTAGTCTCTTGGTTTAGCCCTTCAGGATCTTTGGTTTTCTAGTCAATTCTGTGGCTCTCGGTGGTGTGTTTTCTTGGAGGATTTCTGGCGTTGCTTGGTTTCTGTCTGGAGTTTGAAGGTATTAGTGGTGATCAAGGTATTAGTTGTGGGTATTAGAAGTCAATATTGTTTTATGATATCTGGAGAAAACACTATTGTGTGTTTTAATGGAAAAAATTACTTGGCCTGGGAGTTCCAATTTAGCATGTTTGTGAAAGAGGAGGAGTTGTGGAGCCATATAGATGGCAAGAGTAAAGCTCCTGACAGCGGAACGGATCTTAATCGATGGGAAAGCAAGAATGCAATAATTGTGTCTTGGCTGTTGGGATCTATTGAGCCTCACATGGTGAATAATCTTTGTTCCTTCACAACTGCTAAAAAGATGTGGGAGTATCTGAGGCGTATCTACAATCAAGACAACAATGCTAGAAGGTTTCAGTTGGAGTTGGAGATCGCTAACTACAGCCAAGGTAATCTGTCCATTGAACAACTCTGGTGGGTTTCTTAATTTATGGAGCGAGTATTCGGGCATTATTCATGCCAAGGTTCCTCAAGAAGCACTAGGTGCACTTCAGAAGGTTCATGCATAGAGTCAGAGAGATCAATTTCTGATGAAGTTGAGATCAGAATTTGAGACTACACGGGCAGGTTTGCTAAATCGTGATCCTGTCCCCTCATTGGATGTCTGTCTTGGTGAATTGTTAAAAGAGGAGCAGCGGCTGTCCACTCAACTTGGAATGACACAAGATGGGATTCATTCCGAGGTGGTTAACGTGGCCTATGTGGAAGAGGAAGAAACCAATCACAAATTCAATGCTATAGCTGCAAGGAATATGTGCATATTGCATGGAATTGCAGCAAGAAATTCTACAACTATTGCAAGAAGGATGGCCGTATCATTAAGGAATGTCCAATACGACCCCAAAACAGACAGGCACAGGCATTTCATGTGGCTCTTCAAACCCCACCAGTGGCTTTAGATCTTCCACATAATGTTGCAGCCACCTCGACTAGACCAGCTTGTGTTAATCAGCCTGGACTCACGCCAGAGATGGTGCAACAAATGATTATGTCAGCTTTCTCTACTTTCGGACTTCAAGGTAAGGGTCTCCAACTCACACCTTCTTGGTTTGTAGATTCAGGGGCCTCAAATCATATGACTGGAAGCGCATATATGTTACATGGTATTCACAAGTATGAAGGTGCCCAGCACATTCAAATTGCCAATGGCAATACGCTTCCTATTACTGTTGTTGGCACTCTTGGACATGGTTTCAGTGATGTTTTTGTGTCACCAGGGTTGTCTACAAACTTGATTTCTGTTGGCCAATTGGAGGATACTAATTGTGATATTCATTTTTCTTGTGGTGGTTGAATTGTGCAGGATCAAGTGTCCGGGATTGTGATCGCGAAGGGGCCTAAAGTGGGACGTTTATTTCCTCTACATTTTTCTATTCCTAGTTTAATGTCTTTGGCTTGTACTACAGTAGCGAATAAAAGTTAGGTATGGCATAAAAGATTGGGCCATCCAAATTTTGTAGTATAGGTTTGCTGCAGCTATGTCTTTATTATCTTTATATGGCATGTCTTTATTATCTTTATTTTGTATAGTTAGGTTTTCCAAAATAGGGGTAGCGTGTACAACTAGGGGATTGAAGAAAATCTCAATTTTAATTGCTGTATAGTTTCTATATATATATGCAAGGTCTCAAGACATGAAGGTCATTCAGACAAATTGACATTGTAGACAGGGTGAGAGGTTGGTGGAATTCTTATAATTTTTAAGGCACTCCTAGTTTTGTTCTGGCTGGAAAATTGAAATCGCTTAAGAAAGATATAAAGAGATGGAATAAAGAGGAGTTCGGAAAGTTGGACAACAAGAGGAAGCTTCTTTGGAAGAGTTGAGAGGTTTGGATAAGAAAGAGGTGCAAGGGGTTATTTCAGGGGAGGACAGGAGTAGAAAAATGGGGGTGGTTTCTGAACTGGAAAATATAGCGTTAATGGAGGAAATTTCTTGGAGGCAAAAATCTAGGGTGCTGTGGTTGAAGGAAGGAGATAGGTGTACTAAATTCTTTCATCAAATGGGGGACTCTCATAGAAGAAATAATGTGATTGAGGTTCTTTGAGATGGGGATAGACTTATTACGGATCAAGAAGATAATAAGGCTCACATGGTGAATTTTTATAAGCAATTGTTTTCAGAAGATTTTTCTTAGAGACCAAAACTGGACAGACTTTGTTTTGATTCTATAGATCAGGTCAAAGCTGATTGGCTGGAGAGAGAGTTTGAAGAAGAAGTACTTAATGTGGTTAAGGGTATGGATAGGGATAAGGCTCCAGGTCCGGATGGGTTCTCTTTGGCGTTTTATCAAGCATGCTGGGACATTGTTAGAGAAGATATAATGAAGGTGTTTGCAGAATTTCATTCGTACATGAAGTTTGAGAAGAATTTTAACGCGACTTTCATTGCACTTATTCCGAAAAAGGTAGGGGCTGTGGAGATGAGAGATTTTCGGCCTATTAGTTTGGTGAATAGAGTGTATAAAATCATTTTTAAGATGCTGGCCAACCGTTTGAGTAGGGTGATGGAGGGGATTATTTTAAAATCGCAAAATGCCTTTGTGAGGGGAAGACAAATTTTAGACTCTGTTTTAATTGCTAATGAATGCTTGGAGAGTAGAATTAAAATGGAGAAAGCCAGTACTTTAATCAAATTGGACATGGAAAAGGCTTATCACCATGTGTGTTGGGAATTCCTTGTTTATTTGTTGAGGAGATATGGTTTTGGAGATAAATGGTGTTCGTGGATAAAGCATTGTGTGTCGACTCCGAGATTTTCAATTTTGGTGAATGGAGAACCGGTTGGATTCTTTAGTAGCTCGCATGGTTTGAGGCAAGGCGATCCCATCTCTCCCTTTTTTTTTGGTTATGATCATGGATGCCTTGAGTAGCATGCTTGAGAAGGCGGTGGATGGTAATTTTCTGTCCAGCTTTGTGCCTTTGTGGCAGGTGATGAGGTCCGGAGCAGTTTAAAAGTTCCACACTTATTGTTTGCTGATGATTCATTGATTCTTAGTGAATCAATGAATCATCAGCAAACAATAAATCTCCATGCTTTAAGAGCACTTTTGCTGTGTTTCGAAGCCATATCAGGGTTAAGAGTTAATTTATCAAAATCTGAAATCGTTCCTGCGGGTTCTGTTCAGAATATTTCAGAATTGGCAAATATTCTGGAGTGCAGAATTTCTTCATTCCCTATGAGGTACCTTGGGCTTCCTTGGGGGACTTCTTATAAATCTATTAATATTTGGGAAGGGGTGATTGAGAAAACTGAAAGGTGGTTAGCTGGTTGGAAAATTATCTACTTGTCTAAAGGGGGAAGATTAACTTTAATAAAAAGTACTTTGTCTAATCTTTCCACTCATTTCTTATCTCTTTTTCCATTGCCGCCAAGGGTAGAAAGAAGAATTGAGAGTTTATTTCGGAATTTTTCATGGGGTGGTTAAGGAGAAGAAAAAAAGCTCCATTTGGTTAGTTGGAAGAAGGTTTGTCAACCGATTGATTATGGTGGGTTGGGGATAAAAACTTGAGATTGTTTAATAAAGCATTCTTGGGAAATGGCTTTGGAGATACCACTTAGAAAGAAATGCTTTGTGGAAAAATGTTATTGATGTAAAATATGGTAGTTTGTGGGAGTTTGGTGCTCAAAAGATACTAGAGGTGCACATGGGGTGAGTTTGTAGAAGTTCATTAGAAAATGATGGGAGGAATTTTCTAATCATATTAGATTAAGGCCCCATTTAGATTGTGAGATGTGATGAGATGAGATGGTTTTAGATAAAAGTTAAAATTTTAATAAAATATTGTTAAAATATTATTTTTAATATTATTATTTTAAAATTTGAAAAATTTGAATTGTTTATTATATTTTGTATGGGAATTTGAGAAATTGTAATGATGAGATGAGATGAAACCGTTTTTGTATCCAAATAGGGCCTAAAGGTGAGAGATGGGAAGAGGATACTTTCAGGCATGACTTGTGGTGTAAGGATTCTACACTTAAGTTGGATTTTCCCTCTCTTTTTAGAATTGCAAGTGATCAAAAAGCAGCTGTGGGAAATTCTTTCTTTTGCATTCCCAATAATATTCAATGAAATGCTAACTTTAATAGGAATGTTAATTACTAGGAAGTGGATGATGTTAAGACTTTTCTAGAAAGACTTTATAGTTCAAAGTTGATGCTCGGTAGGGAGGACCAAAGTTTTAAATTTCGTATTATACTGGCCAGTATTTACCGGATCGGGGTAGTGGCGGGTACAGGAAAGGTAATTAATGTTTCATATCGGGTCAAATACCGGCTGTACCGGTGCGTTTCAGTCAAAATCGGCCGGTTTTGGTATACCGGCCGAATTTTTATTTTTATTTTGTATTTAATGTAAAAATTGGGACTTTTTCATAATTTTCACTCCAATTTTCATATCTAAAGACTATTTTCTTAACTTTTTTTAATCCCCTTTTCTCGAAGACTGAAATCCCTACTTCTCTTTTCGTGATGAAGATGAGTAATTATTTTTTTAAATAGTTGGACTAAGAACTTAGAAGTATTATTGAGTTTTATGAATATATGTTTTAACTTTTTAAGACTTGCATTGATATTATTTTGAAATATAATTTATACATATATAATTAATTTATTATATATAGACTATCCCGAAACGGTTCCGGTACCGAAATATTTTATTCCAGTGCCTTAACCGAAACGGCCACCGAAACAATATTCAAAACTTTAGAGAGGACAGCACACTGTGGGTTCCTGCAGGAAATTCTAAGTTCTCAGTTTCCCCTTTTTACAGCATATTAACCAGTCACAAGATCTGTGAATTCCCTTGGAAACACGTATGAAAAGCAAAAGTTCCTTCCAAGGTTGGTTGTTCTGTTGGGTGGCATCCCTAGGCAAAGTGTTGACAACTGAAAATCTTAAAAGAAGAGGTATGTACATTGCTGATTGGTGTGTCATGTGCAAGATGGATGGGGAATCTGTTAATCATCTCTTTCTTCATTGTGAAATGGCCAGGTTCTTACTTATAAAAAAAAAAAAGAAATGGCCAGGTTCTTGTGGAATGAGGTTTTGAATCGGAATGGTCTACTTTGGACCATTCCTTACTTTGGACCAATAAATCCAAGGAAGTGGTGGATTTATTGGTAGGATTGACAGGTAGCAAGAATGTTGTTGATATTTGGAAGACGATTCCTTCTTGTCTCATGTGGTGTTTATGGCTTGAAAGGAATGGGAGATGCTTCAATGACAAAGAACGGGGAGATCTTAAGGATTTTTTCCTTAGTACTTTGAGCTTTTGGGCTAAAAATTTTGTAATGGATGATAATTTCCAGTATTTGTTTTAGATTTCCTTTGTATATGTCTTGTGTACTTGGGCTTATGCCTATTCTTGGGAATAAAATCTCTTATTACTTATTAAAAAAATAAAAGAGAAGGGAAGGGGGGTGTTTCAGGCTGCAAGAGCTTAATAGTCCTGATCTTTCACTCTTAACAGTACAGATCAGACCAGTTTGAAGAAAACACCAAAGCAAACAGGCCAGCTAAAATAACAGGTGTGGAAACTGACACGGGCATTTCCCTGATGCATTAATCATTTCCCTGAATTACTCGTACTGGTAAATGTAACACTGACATCAGAGAAACTAGGTTGTATCTATTCTTTCTTTCTCTCTTTTTTTTAAGCATACTAAGTTGTATCTAATTAACACTTGTAAAGCCTTCATTTATCAAATTGAAAAAAAAAAAGGGTCCATGCTTACCTACTAGAAGCAACACATTGAAGTTTGCAAGGAGCTTATATAAACTACCAATCAAGATATTTTATGAGGATAAAAAGTAGGTAAGCTCCTTAGATGGCATGCGACTCCTTAAGCAACAGAAGGTCCAGGCAAGTTTCAACCCTACTAATTGAGAAATAACTGGTGAAAAAAGAACACCTAACTGCAGAAAAAGCTTTATACCATGAATTATTGTACTTTACTACGGTGTACAGATTTTACTTACAGCATCACATGATAGCAAGCAAGGGGAACCGTCATCAGAAACATGAACCAATGCCATGTGATGAGGAAAACTGCACAGAGTACTCCTTGCACAACGAACTCGGGGATGACGATGCGATTAATGCGAGATGCTGTATCGTAAATGTTTATGTAGTCAGCCTCCAAGTCCGTCAAGATAACAAGCTACAAAAATTATTCAGAGGAGATATAAGGTATATCCAACGCTAGGATATAAAATGTGACTAACATGGCCTACAACTTTCTTAAAGCACAAAGCTAGTTCCTCCAGATTTTATAAACACTCAGTGGCATACATGGACTCACAAAGCCAAATTCTTGCGCCAAGAATATGATCAAAGAATAAGCATTACTTCTGTGTTAAATCATGTCATGAATTTTTGGAAGAAGTTACCAAGGCCATTTTGTAAACTCAGGTGCAACTAAAGCAAGATGAAAAGCAATAATTGAGTTCAAATTCCAGAGAACGAGTACTAAACATGAACCAAGTACTGACACGAATATGAATGTCTTGATGAAAAAGAAGACAAAACGGCGCTCCGGTGAATAAGGGTTCAGTCAAGTCGTCATCAATTATCTCCATAGTTTGATTGCTTTTGATTGCTGAGAATTCGCAGTAAACTAGAAGAGAAAACACATTTTGCGAGAATCTATAATGCCCGCTCATTTCCCCCGAAATTCCTAAATCGTTTTTTTATCACAATTAACTAACCAAGCTGCGCAATAGTTCTCCGCCTCCACATAAACTTAATAGACACAAAATCTAAAACATCAAGATTTCCCTAACTTTCTCGGAAACCAAATGGATAAAACAGATAACTGAGTCAGCACAACCAGTGTTTCAAGATACAAACCAAAAAAACGAGTTAGGGTTTTAGAGAGGTTGAAGTGAGAAGTGCGATACCTGATAAAAGGTGGATGCCATGAGAGCTAAATCGATGAAAAATGAGAGAGCCCACAAGATCAGCTCCATGGTCGGGTCGAGACGTCGGTACGGGGATTTTGAAACTCAACACGGAAATTGGAATGGGTCTGTATAAGAGAGAGGAAAATGGAGGGAGATCTTTTCATTCTGAAATACACACACTGAACCTTGTGACAATAATTACCTATCTATAATTTTTTTGAGTTTCAAAATTTTCATATTTAACTAATTTAATAAAATTATACTCTCTCTTAATATTATTTATGCTTTCTAAAATAATTTTATTTTGTCTCCAAAAATACAAAAAAAATTTAATTAAATAAAAAATTTGCAAAAAAAATCCTGTTTTTATTTTTTACTTTCTAAATACAAAGTCTAAACATTATTTTTATTTTTGAATTATTCTAATATAACATTATGTTATATAAATATTTTACTAGATGTATTACATTCACTAATTTATAAATAAAATTTTTGTTTAAAGAGATAACAAGCATCTTGACTCTATTACCTTAAAAGGTGCCCTTACCGCATATTCATGGACCATGGTTGGCGACATCTTTGTGCTTCCCTGCTACATTGGACTTGTTAATTATGTTGTTGGGCTGATGCTCGAAAAAGACCATAATGCGCACCATGGACATTTGTATTTTGAGATGACTTGAGTTAAATTGTGAATATTAATATATTATATATGTCATTTAGGCTAATATGAGTTTAATTTTTTAGATTGAAATGTATGAAATAGATTGAAATATGTTTATAACTTTTTTATGAAAAATTAAAAAAGTAATGAGTTTCATCAATAATTGATTTGAAATAAGTTGAATTTGGTTGAACAACCAAACATAGCCTAACCACCCCCTTCGACATAATGAGATTCATGATACACCTACATGCAATAGAAAAATGTAGAGTTATACATCAAATTATAATATTTTACTGTAAATTCAATCTAATACATCACATCAAATCACATCATTATATAAATATATTTTTACAATATCTCCATACATATTTAGCACTTCTTTACACAATATCTAACATTTTCATGAACTTTCATGGCATCGAGTTGATATTATCTATCAACTAATAAATCAACTTTTATATTTTAAATTAGTAAATTCAATAATTGAATAAAACCATATCGCATTTTTACAATATAATAAAGTTGAATCTAGATGTAGTATGTAGTATTATATCTATAAATTTCATATATTATATATATATATATATATGAATAATGTTAGATATAAGCGCATGATTGCAAGCTTTAAAAAGGTAATTTTTTTTAATGTATGTCATATTTTTATGAACAATTTACAAAAGATTTACACGCCATCAATTCGTGCATAAATACTTTTTCTAATTTGCCGTGGTGAGTGCGACCGTTGACAAAGCTCGAATCACGCGACCTTTTTTATGTGGTCCTTACAAGGAAACAATACGAGAAACTTTCGGGCAGGGGCCAAGGCGTCCTAAAAGTTAAAGGCCGTTAACGTATTTGGGTATCTTTTGCTTTTCGGCCCTTCCTCTTTTCGGTCAGACTAGTGCACTCCAGTGCATGCTACCACTACTCAGGCGCTACTTGTGGCCTTTCAAGATTTGGCCAATACCAGTGCCACCACCGTATCCTGTTCCACTTCCTTTTTATGTTCTGAAATTTTAATCAAAATTTTATGTAAACTCTATAGTATGTTTTTGGACCTTAGTGCAGAGAAATAGAGAGCGTATTGAATTTTTCTTAGGTAAGGATACCCTTACTACTTCCAATTATTAGTTTACTATCCAGTCTACGTGGCTTTATTTATTTTTTTATTCTCTGCATCATTGCTCTACTTCTCTACTCTCTGTCTGCTCTCCTCCGCCATCCGTGATTTCACTGAGGTTGTCAAAAGCGCTCTCTCTCTCTCTCACACAGCCCCTCTTTCCAAATCATTATAGGTGGTCTTTCTATTCTTTAAATTTTGATTAATATGTAACTTTTTTACTTTTAACTAATCATTTAAAATTTAAAGTCTACATTAGATTAGTCATTACATTCTCTATAATAATAAAATATTATTATTTTTTATTAATTTTATTTTTTAATTAAATTTTATTTTATTTTCATAATCTTCAATAACCTCCAACAATTATATTCATTTTCATTTTCACAATCCAACAATCTATAATATAATAATCTCATATGAATATAGATGGTAAAATCACATATGAATAAAAATATCATATCTATAATATAATAATCTTAAAAAGTACTTTTAGACTTGCTATAGTTCTTTTCATATTTGAAAAGAAGAATAGATTTACTGTAGCTTATAGTTTGGATGAAAACAATTTAGCTAATTCAATGTGGAGTAAATATGGATGATATTTGTTAAATTTGAAGATGAAAAGACATTTGACTAATCTAATACCAATGCTCTAAGGCAAATATCATATCATCACGAGCTAGCTAGCTTGTTGCACTCTTAGACTATGCTTTATCATGTGAACCCTTGTTTGTAACTTTGTAAGTTGTGCTTTATTTTATTATATTCAATGTATCTATATTATTCAGTTCTTGTGTGCACTGATGATTAAGCTGATATGAGCATATGCTAATTATGCATTTAATCTCCTTTCCAAACCACTAGAGTTCTAGAAATTAAGGTAGATATCATATCATCACGAGCTAGCTAGCTTGCTGCGCTCTTAGACTATGCTTTATCATGTGAACCTTTGTTTTGTACGCTGTGCTTTATTTTATTATGATCAATGTATCTATATTATTCAGTTCCTGTGTGTACAGATGATTAAGCTAATATGAGCAAATGCTAATTATGCATTTAATTTCCTTCCATTTGGCCACTAATTAACATCTTAAGACTCGACATATTCTATATACAAGCCCAGTATAGTTTTAGCACACCCGCTCACATGGCACCTAATCTGAGAGAGAGAGAGAGAGAGAGAGAGAGAGAGAGAGTTCAAATTTAGGACCGATGAGAAAAATGATTTTTGAGTGGAAGAAAATGAAAGGAATGGTGGTGCTAGATCTGTATAGGCCGCACGAGTTATAGGGATAAATTTTCATCCCTTTGCGTGTTAAAACTTGATACAATTGGATTGTGCTAATTGTATGTAGAATCTTTGTTTCTAATTTAGTGATCCTCTTTCGAACATATGACCAACCCTATTTTTTATCTAATCTTGAATGTTCAATATCTACCAAATAAGTATGAAGAAGCAGTGTAGATTAAAGATAATTCTGTATCCCCCAAAACAGCATCATCCATGATTTATCAGCTCAAAATCTCATCAAACTCTAGTCATCTCATGCTGAAGAGGATTAAGATAAGGGCGCCACACGATTTGCTCGATAGAGAAGGAGTTCAGCTGGTTCCCGATGGATAGGAGGAGATGAAAATGTTAGGGTTTGAGATTGGAAATGTGTGAAAATAAAAGGAAAAGAAGAAAACAAAAGGAAAATATGAGGGTTTGAGATTTGTGATTTTGAAATTTAAAAGAAAATGAAAGAGTTTTTTTGAGTTTCCTTTCATTTTTGAGAGTTTTTAAAATTCAAAGTCTCAGAGGGATAGAGAGTTTCTGTTATAAGCAAAGTTAAATATGAGACAAAAGGCACAAAAGGCGGAGAAGAAAAGAAAAAAAATAAAACGTTGGATGGTATACCGATAGTTGGAAACAGTAAGGGTATCATAATTTTTTAATCAAAAGTATTTTCTTATCCATCTTTTTATGTTGATGCATAAAATCACACAACAAACCAAAATAAAAGAAAGAGTCATCATCTCTTATGAATGGAGTTTGAAGCCCATGATGACAGTTTGGGACATCATTACGATATATGTACGTACATCCATAACATAACAGTAAATGGAAAATGAATACTATAAATATAGAAAGAGAATGAGACCACAACTTTACATTGTCTGGCACATGGTCTACGACTATAGGTCATTTGGAGGGCAAATTCAATATTATGAAATGTTTTATACTCTCTCATATTTTATAATACAATGAGAGTCCGCAATCTATTTAGCTTAAAGAAAGGTGAAAAAAATATCTTATCACCTCGAGAGTTTGAAGAAAATATTTGTTTGAAATCACCCAAAAGTCCTCCTCTTTCATCCGATCATATCCCTTTTATTGAGGCTCTTTCAGTGATTGGTGAGAAGTTAAGTTTTATGTCACTTCCTTATTTTTTCCTGTCTTCTTATCTTTTCACATCCTGTCTCTTTTCTCCTTTATCCTTTCTTGCTTCTTGATAATGGCTCCCCCGTGTTATGAGATGAGCGTAGAATGCCATATTAGGCCTGCTAGATTTGCCTCCCACACTTACAATTATAACAAATATTTATATTAAAAGATTACAAAAAATCTAAATCCTAAGCGGGTGCATCTCCGTTGTTTGCTCTTTTATTAGACTTCGATACATGGAAGCCGTGCAAGGAACAGCTGCCATTTACACGGGACCAGACCGAATTCCTGTGCAAACAAGCAGGCTAGCAGCCCGTGCATAGTGTAGCTTGGATTCTACAAAAATGCGCTTTTTCTTAGCTGTCTTTTTCTCGTTCGGTTTTGAATCTACAAATCTCAGTTACTTCAGATTTACTAAACTAGCCTCGTTAGAAGTTAGTGGAAACTGAAAAGTCACTCCCAACGTGACTGTCCTTGTTCACTGACTTTCTGACAAAAGATATATACAAACCACTGAACAATCGTAGCACTTTGCGGACAACTTTTTATGTTTCTCGACCATTCCGAGTTCCGACCACAAAAAAAAAACAAAAAACATAATTATTATATTTTTTTTGGAAAATTACAACAGATATTTTCTTTAGTTTACGCTTTGTTTATTTTTAAAAATAGATGAAATAAGATTAAAATTAAAAAATTAAAAAAAATATTATTAAAATATATTTTTTAATATTATTTTTATTTTAAAATTTAAAAAAATAGAATTGTTTATTTTATTTTATATTAAAATTTAAAAATATTATAATGATTAGATGAGATAGATTTGAAAAAATAAAATTGTTTATTTTATTTTATATTAAAATTTAAAAAAATATAATAATAAAATTAAGATAAAATGAGATATTTTCTAAAAACAAACCAAGATTTAGTTTTATATATTTATACTTTTAATTGAAAAAATATTATGCTTACAAATAAAACTATGGTTTTTTCTTGAATTTAGACAAGAATTTTACTACAAATTAATAACTATTTTTTTTTAATCAAAATCAATAACTATTTAGATCACACATCCTATACATAATACGAAATTTTTTTTTTTTTTTCCCCGTAGAATGTAGGAATTTTTTCATAGTGCTCACTACTCAGTCTACTTGGATGACCAATCGAACTTAAGCTGACGATCAATTTCCAACTTTCGTACGTACAAAAATTTGATTTAAATTAACTATTTGTTCTTGAACTATAAACATTTTTTTAAGGAGTATTTAATATTTATATCTCTGTTGGCTGGGTTCAAATAAACAGGTAGGTGGTCGTAAAAATTCAAATCGTATTGCCACGTAACTAACTACCTCGAGAACACCCCTACACTAAAGTTCAAACTTTGAAAAGAAACTCTCGCTTCTTTTCTTCTTCTTCCTCTTCCTCTTCACACAAACTCGCTCGCTCTCTGCAACTCCTCGTTGCTAAACACACACATGACACAACTTGAAGAAATGAACGATTAGAGAGTGCCATTTTATTTCATAAAATGTCTCTTCCCCTTCAAATAGCCTCATTTCTCACCTTCCTTTTCCTTTCCGGTTCTCCACTATCTTCTTCTCTCACTCCCGATGGCCTTTCCCTCCTCGCTCTCAAAGCCGCCATCGACTCCGATCCGAAGCGTGCCCTCGACTCCTGGTCCGAATCCGACCCAACCCCCTGCCATTGGCACGGCATTGTCTGCACCCGTAACCGCGTCACGGGGCTCTCCCTCCCCAACAAGGGATTCTCCGGCTACATCCCCTCAGAGCTCGGTTTACTCGACTCGCTCAAGCGACTCTGTCTCGCCCACAACAACTTCTCCATGCCCATTCCTTCCCATCTCTTCAATGCCACCGGACTTCTCTCTCTCGACCTGTCTCACAACTCTCTCTCGGGCCCTATCCCGGCCCAAATTCGTGCCCTTAAAACTCTGCATCACTTGGACTTGTCATCGAATTTACTCAATGGGTCTCTACCTGAAAGTCTCAGCGAGCTCGAGAATCTCTCCGGAACCCTAAACTTGTCCTATAATAGATTTTCGGGCGGAGTCCCTGAGTCTTACGGACAGTTCCCGGTGATAGTGAGCTTGGATCTCCAACACAACAATCTCACCGGGAAGATTCCTCAGGTGGGATCGCTGTTGAACCAGGGGCCCACGGCTTTCGCTGGGAATCCTAGCTTATGTGGGTTTCCGTTGCAGACTCCATGTCCCGAAGCTCAAAACCCAAATGTTTTCAGGAGCGCCGTGGATCCTCAGAACCCAGAGAACACCAACCACAACCCTAGTTTCCCAAATGGCGGTGGAGAGGGTGGTAACGAGAAAGCAGGCTCATCAGCCATACGGATTATCTCCGGCGTTTCAGTGGTGGTGGGGGCCGTGTCGGTCTCGGTGTGGCTGTCTCGGAGGAAGTGGGGGAGGTCTGGCGAGGGCAGAACGGGGAAACAGAAAGTGGAGGAAGGTGAGGTCGTGGAGGAGGAAGGGCAAAAGGGTAAATACGTGGTGGTGGACGAGGGGGACGAGGGGTTTAGCCTGGAATTGGAGGATTTGTTGAGGGCATCGGCGTACGTGGTTGGAAAGAGCAGGAGTGGGATAGTGTACAAGGTGGTGGCTGGGAGAGGGGGACCAGGTGCGGCGGCACCCACGGTTGTGGCCGTAAGGCGGCTGAGCGAAGGCGATGCCACGTGGCGATTCAAGGAGTTTGAGTCCGAGGTGGGGGCAATCGGGAGGGTCCACCACCCCAACATCGTGCAGTTGAGAGCTTATTACTATGCAGACGATGAGAAACTGCTGGTTACCGATTACATACGCAACGGAAGCCTGTACACGGCACTGCATGGTATGGTATCTCTCCTCCTCCATTTGTTGATAACGATGGTGCTTTTGACAGCTTTTCACTCTTTTGGATGTTTTTGAAGATTGGAACTCCGTGTTGGTTTAGTCCAAACGGCTTAAAACTGTCTTTCACATACTCATTAGATAGTGACTTTACTCATATATTTGTCCAACGTTTCACGAGCTGGCCATACCAGAAAATAGTTTGAACGTTTCGAAGTTCTAACTTTTCTTCTGTATGTCTCACTGATATTGATTTTTTTTTTTCTTTTAAGTATTTTTTAATATTTTTAATTATTAAAAAAAATACAGTATTTTTTTTATTGACACTGGGTGTCGAAGAACATCATTCCAACTAATCTCAGAGTGCACGGACCCTTGATAAAGAATTTTCTGCAAGTGCATCTCGGATAATTCAAGAAGAAAATCCTCCAGTTCGAAGGCCCTAGAAATTGTTTGTACCCAAGAGAATTTGAACCTTAGACCTTAGGGAGCATACTTCTAAGCCCAAGGCCTTTACCACTTGACTATTAAAAAAAATACACAATTTCACTAATAGTCACTTCATTAATCATTAAGTAAAAAAAAACTTAAAAAAATTAAAATACATGAGCGGTAAAATTGAGCCGTAAGATTGAGGGGCCACTATCATTTTTCATATATTTATATATATAATATATATTTATAGATATATAGATAAGTTATGATTAGCTGCTTGGTGATCTTTTAGGCTACGCTTGGTAAAAGAAATGGAAAAGGCAGTCCATAAAAATCTGAACTTGCTGCCGCCATATCTGGAGCTATGTTCATGTTTAATATGACTGCATGTTCCGTTCATGTTTAATATGACTGCATGTTCCGTTCGTGACAAATGTACATTCTAACTTTATAACTATACCGAGGTGTGTGAAGTAGACAATTTCGCTTCTTCTTTCATTTTTAGCTTACTAGTTGGTATTTTCCTTTCTCCTTTTCAATTCTGGGGATGAAAAACTTAGGCGGCTCACGTTTTGGGTCTTTTTTGTTCTTACTGCTCGTGCACCAGATGAACGCATATCTTTCTGGGGTGTTCTTAGTGCTCGTGCCCTTCATTGTGTCTCCTGAGTACATATGTCAGTTTATTTCACAACTTGTACTGAGTGGCGCGGTCCTTGCAATCCACCACACTTCTCACTCTTGTAAATACAATGTCCTAAATTCATTCAATCATACAGAAAAAATATGGACCACAAGCAGCAGTTGTCTTCTTCTGTTTAGTCTATATGTTCTCTGTAGATTGATTAAAAGTATTTTATTATGTATTTACATCTCAGATGTCAGATGATGCAAGGAACTTAAACTTGCATTGCACATATGATAGGCAATTTGTGTCTTTTCTTAGAAAGTTTGTCCTCTTGTGCTTATTTGACAATCATTGTCACTTTTCCTTCAAAAATTAAAACTCTGGTCGATGGCTGTTCCAAGTAGTGACCATCAGTTTTTTTAAGCATTTTGTTGACTTTGTCGTCTAACCAGTGTTGGTATCCTCGTTTCAAATTTTTGCAGGGGGTCCATCTAATTCTTTGCCAGCATTGTCGTGGGCAGCAAGGTTGAAAATTGCTCAAGGAACGGCCAGGGGTTTAACATACATACACGAGTTCAGCCCCAGGAAATATGTTCATGGCAACATAAAATCAACGAAAATCCTTCTTGATGATGACCTCCAGCCTTACATTTCTGGTTTTGGGCTTGCTCGCCTTGTTTCAAACACTGCTAAGTTTACCAATTCGGCATCAAAAAAGCAGAACTCGAACCAAATCGTATTTACCCCTGCCATAGATTCAAACATATCAACTCCTCCCAACATATACGTGGCGCCCGAGGTTCGAGTTTCTGGGAGCAAGTTCTCTCAGAAATGTGATGTTTACTCCTTTGGTGTTGTGCTCTTGGAGATGTTGACTGGTCGGCTGCCAGATGCAGGACCAGAAAACAATGGTAAGACCCTGGAGAGTTTTGTAAGGAAAGCATTTCGTGAGGAACGCCCCCTGTCCGAGATTATAGATCCAGCACTTCTGCCCGAGGTTTATGCAAAGAAGCAAGTTGTTGCTGCATTTCATATTGCACTCAACTGCACTGAACTCGATCCAGAGGTGCGGCCTAGGATGGGAATGGTGTCGGAGAGTCTGGATTGCATCAAACCGCAATGAAAACAATTGAAGAACCCCCTAAGAGTTCCGGTTCTTGCTGCTGATTCCTGATGCACGAGTTCTGCTGGATGGTTAAAAATCCTTGGTTGGAGGGCTATCTGCCTATCCGTATGTATGTTTTCATAGATATGTTATTGTTAGCCGTGACATTGTGTTGAATTTTGTGTGGTGGTGGGTGTGAAAGTCTGAATTGTAAGCCCTGTATATTCCCTGCAATGAAAGGATATCATTCCAACCGGTGTAATTCATGTTCAAGGACATGTGACACTTGATCTCTGAGTTGTCCAAGTAACGTGTTCATCTCGACCGTTAACTTATAAATATAATTTTTCATTTCTCAAACAAATCGAACCTAACAAAAGAGGTTCTCAAGTCTCAATCAGACTCGAAATAGAAAATGCTTGGGCTGATCATAGGCCCAATCTCCCTCAGTACCAAAAACGAGATCGGTGTAGATCAGATGAGCTTTTGATCCGGAGAAAAAGAGCGAATAAATCCCAGTTTAGGTCAAAATTAACCGCTCAAGAAATTCGATTTTATTTTTCGCTCTTTAAAAAAAAAAAAAAAAAAAACAGTAGAGATGTGAAAAATTCATGCAACATGGAAAAAGAATAGCATCTTCCTCTAATCTCCTGAAAACCCACCAAATTGATATGGAATTTGTACGAAAGATCCTTGTAAATGGAAGAACGTTGGATTCAAAAAGCTGGGGCATGTTTTTTAAACGTTCATAGTTCATGCCTGCCTCCTACTCTCTCTCTAACCACAAAAGACATTTTTTCAGGCACCATTGCTTCTCAATAAAGAAGCCCTTTTTTCTTCTTTTAAGATATAAAGCTCAAAGACGACCGATTCTCTATGCAGACAAAAGAAGAAGAAGAGATCTTTCTAGCACCATTGCTTCAATAAAGAAGCCTTTTTTTAGATCCTCCATTTATTTAGATTTTTATTTACTCGTGGTTTATAATAAATTTTAATTATTTGTTTGTTAATTAGAGATGTCATGAAAGAGGAACAACATCTTCTACAATTTTTTTTTCCTCAATCCAAATAAGAAATTCAAACTAGGTATGAGTAACATGCATAAAATTCAAAACACACGTGCACAAACCAGTTCTTTATATTATTATTGTCATTATTTAAATTTAATTTCCTTTTTTTACTTCTTTTCTCGAATTTAAGGATTGAAAGAGAAACAACACAAATTACATGTCATAATAAATAAACTCTGACACAAGGATTGAAAGAGAAACAAGACAAATTCATGGAAGCAAATGCGAGCTCACGTGGCCATGTTTCCCTCCACAAAAACAACAAATAGCACCTTTTTTTTTTTTAAATGATGGGCTTTGAATGTGCAAGCATCGTCTTGTACCTTTCACCCTCCATTTTTATTTGTCAATCCTTTTGGTTTACTTTCTCCCAGCTTATCACGGGCAGAAACGAAGGGACCACAACCATAGCTTACAAAGTCCATGCAGGCCCTTAATTTGGCATGACTTTAACCAAATATTGCATGGATTAACATTCATATTTTTGTTCCTTTCAAGTGTCATGATCACTTCTCTTGCTCAAAATTGCCCCTTATACATAAATCAATTTTGGAAATTCAGCGATGAGATTGTACAGCATTTTGTCTCTTTTTGGGATATAGTTGGCTTCTATCTTTTTCAAAGAATAATTAAATTGAAAATTTCTGTTCATCAGCCGCTATCATCACTCCACATCTCACATCTTATAAAAAATACCTCCACACTTTATAAAAAATACTCTCTATTCCTATGATAAACACCTCTACATATTATGAAAAAATTATAGATATGTTGTGTGAGAATAAATAGTGACTAATGCATAACATTCATCAATCAAATTATTAATGTATATTTGTTCTCGTCTCAATAAAGAATAAAAAGATCCTCTTTTTAGCAATATATTTTCGGTTATATTCGAACTTGATCCTGTTGAGTAGTCTTGATTATTATTTTATATTTATATATTAAATAATAATATTCTTACAACTTTATTTTATAAAAATTGACTGATTTACCACTCTTGTCTTTATCGTTTTTTATTATGATCAAATACTTTATACATTAACAGCACGCTCATATTCTATTAAGCTGATGTAATATGAATCTTTTTACATATGAATCGCTCGAAAGATGTAGTGTATAATTTTTTGCTACGTCGATGAGTTCCCCCGCCTTTAAAAGGCGGCGCTCGTGAAAAGCCGAAAACGACGAGAAGAATCGGATTCGGCGTGAATCCGGTGCTCACGCGAGTCTTGGTTACTCGAAAAGCATATCACCGCCCACTCCCTATGATTTCCGGGCATTTATATATGCCTTTTCCTATGAGTTGCCCACAATTCTCTAGTGACGGTTAACATAACTAATAACTTATTATTATATCTACAAAATAATCACATAAAAATAATCTTATAAATTGACGTTTATCTAATCTATTAGATCTACCTTATAATAAAAATATTTTATAATTTGACGAATAACGTCAGTATATAAGATCACTTCTATATAATTATTTTGTGACTAAAATATTTTCCTTATAAAATTTTGATTAAATTATTGAAATTTTGACAAGAAAAAGTAATTCCTATAATTTCAAAATATAGTGAACGAATGTAATAATTGCTATAAACATAAGAAAACTAAAAACGGGCTCCCATTTTGTTGCTCGATTTCTTTTTTGTTTTTTTTTTATTTAGAAGAAAATATTATTTAATAATATTGTGAATTTTTTTTTAAATATTTAAAGAAATTAAAATATTATTAAACAATATTTTTTTAATCACAATGTGTAAAAAAAAAAAAAATGGGGCAGCAAAATGGGGAGCCCGTTTTCGGCTCCCTAGCAATTAGCATTACTCTAAACATAAAGAATATATAATCATTTTATATATTTGTTATTTTTATTTTTTTGACACAAAAGTTCATTTTATTCTCGTGAATGGCTTTTTTTTAGTGTCTGATAAAATATATAAACTGATCATTTCACGTGGCCTTGAACGGAAATAATTAACTAGATTCATTTCGAGACAAAAAAAGAAAATCAATTTTGCATCTTTAAATCATTCACCTGTTAATAATTTTGTGACATATTAGCAAAATTTAATATATATGTATATATGGATGATATTTGCCTTCATTATAGTAAATTTGGATATTGCCTATTAGCACATAACAAGCATTTTGATCGGTAGTAGTCTGTCTTTGCATTTTCTAGTGCACGTAAACATCATATTCCCAACCAGCTAATGGAGCAAGGAGCACATTGAAATCTCATCAATTTAATCACCATTAATGTTGTGACTATTTAAAAGAAAAATTATGAGTTATGTTTTGAGTTTGGACCTATATAAATAAATAAATATATATATATATATAAAAGACTAATTAGTATTATATTTTGAAACTATCAAAACCATTTCAAATCTCAAGAATTTCTCGTCTCAATAAATTTTTACTTAATTATTGGTGAGCGTTGATCCTAATTTTCGAAAGAGTACTGATACAATAATAACACATCTATAAGAATGTAACTTATTAATAAAATATTATTTTTAAATAAATATTTTATTCAATAATCATATTTGCTTAAGAATAATACTACTATACATTTTCAATTTGTCTTATCATTTTGACTGGTTATGCATTTATTTATTTATTTTTTTCTTCTCAATTATTAAGGAAGTGATTAGTGTATTTGTATTTTTTAGAAATATTTAAACAAGTTTAAAAAATATTTAAAATAAAAATAAAAACAAAAAAAATATAATTTACATTAACAACACAATAAGCGGTCAGCTGAAATGATAGAATAGCACCACTCTTTACTTAGGATAGGTTTGGATGTTAAAACAAAACACAAAATTTTCATCTCATCTCATCTCATCATTACATTTTTTTTAAATTTCAATACAAAATATAATAAACAATTCAACTTTTTCAAATTCCAATTCAAATTTCAACAAACATAACCTTAATCATTCCTCTTTTCGAAAATCTCTCTTTCAAATTAATGGTCAGAATGCATAGATACTCTAGATTGTAGCTCAATATCGCTATGGGTGGTCCATGGTTCACTTATTGGTGTTGCTTCATGTATCCTCCATCTTCGTAATTTCATTCACGCGAGAGCCAATTAGGATTGGTTTGGTTACAAATCCTTTCATATCATTTAATATAATAATTATAATTTTTTAAAATTTGTATATAAAATATAATAAATAATTTTAATTTTTTTAAATATTAAAATTAAAATTAAAATAATAAATTATATTATAACAATATTTTATTTAATAAAATATATCATTCCATTTCACCTGACTTGCATTATCAAATGAGATCATTATTATATATTTTAATTATTATTGCATCGATAATCTAATTCCCATCTTTTGTACTCGTCTTCTTGCAAAAACAATATATAGATTTCCGTGAAGAACTTGGTGGATTTCTTTTGTTTAAGCCCCCTTTTTTCATAATAGCTGCTAATAACTATCGTATTATTCTTAGTAGTTGAAGTTTGATTACGTTTGAACCACGGCCGGGTATGAGATCTTAGGTATTATCATAACAAATTTGGCCTCGTTGTAAACTTATTTTAACACATCTCATCTCATTTAATTTTTAAATATTATTTAAATACAAAATTTTTTTAATTTCAATTTTTTAACTTTTTATCTAATCATTACAACATTTTCAAACTTATAAACAAAACAATAAAAATAATTCAACATTATCAAATTTTAAAATAAAAATTATATTTAAACAATATTTTAATTTTATAATATTTTTATTTAATTTTTTCTTTTTCATCTCTCAAAATCTAATAAAATATTTTAACTCAAATTATTTTACTATTATTTAAAAATTATCTCAATAATATTTACAAATTTATTATCTCATTTCATTTTCGAATGAAGTGAATTTATTTATAACTTTATTACGTGAAACTATTTTTTTAAATGATGTGTATATAATATTTTTATAATTTTCTATATAATTATATTTTAAATGAAATATTTTTATAAAATAATTAATAAAAATAACATCATTTTATATAAAAATTCTTATTATGATTAATGATTATATAAATCCTCTTTAATGTGAAAGTATTATTATTTTATTTTTCGTTTTCTTTGCGACAAGTTTCGGCGTTGAACTGTAGATTACCATATTGGTATTTCTAGCTTCTTGATTTGGCCACTCTCTGTACTTCCTGCTCTCGGTCGCTGAAATTACACCAGAAACATAGGAGAAGAAAGAAAGAAGATAAAAATACTGCCTCTTTTTATATCTCTCTCTGCCGTCAACTCCGCCTACGTTCTCTCTCCATCTCTCTGTAGCTCAAGATCTTCCTTGCTTTCGGTGCTTTGAAAAACAAACCTAAAGGCTGCAGTTTATCTCCCCCCCCCCCCCCCCCACCTCTCTCATTTGTTCTTAATATATGCCCCCCTTTCTCTCCCTCTCAGTTCGTCTTTGCACCTGGATCTCTATTGTCTCCGTTCAACATAGACCTCAAAGTTCCCGTTTAATTACGGGCTATCGTTTTCTTCGAGATAGGGTTAATTTTTTATTTTTGGTTTACCAGTCCCAGTAGCTTATGCTTTGGTTCCGCTTTTCCCCTTGGTTGCTTCCTCCTCAAGATCTTATCCGAGTCTGCTTATAAATCAAGCTGAGAAATTTCCAAGAAAAGAAATATTTCCCAGTATTTTCTGGGGAAATCAGTGAATGATTTGTATAAAAAGCAAAAGCTTCCCAGCATCAAACAGTGCCATGAACCTTTGAGTTTTAGCCCACTCTCCTAGGGCTTTGAAACACAGAGAGAGAGGAAAACAGAGGAGTATTCCATGGAATCAAATTTCCAGCTCTATTATCAGCACCAACAGCACCCGAATCACCGTACCACGTCTGGGTTATTGCGGTTTCGCTCTGCGCCGAGCTCGCTTCTGTCCAATTTCACCGAGGGCTGTGTTGAACCCAGTGCCAACAGGGGCGATTTCACAAAGAGCTCTGACTCAGAGAGATTAATTTCAGGATTCATGAACTACGGTGGCAGTGGAAATTCAGCTTCGCCGAGTTTCCAAGAGTTTGTGGATAAGCCACCAGTGGTGGGGGCGACCGAGGCGGCTACGAACGGTGTGAGCTCCCAGCAGAGCTATTCTAGGGACCTCCCTCCCCATTATCCGAGATATAGCACGACTGCCATGACTTCTTCTGCAATGGATGGCGCATATGGGTTGGTGGGTTCAATAGCAGTGGATCGCGACGTGCAAACGAAAGCAGATAATTCCAACATTGTTCGGCAAAGCAGCTCGCCTGCTGGTCTGTTCTCCCTGACATCTATCCCAAATGGTATTGTTCTTGTTCTCATTAATCATGCTCTTAGAATGCTTTGAACATTTTCCCCCTTTATTCCTGTTGGAGTTTGTGTATAGAATTGACCATAGGCTCTAGGGCTGTAAAGAATTCAACCGAATTCTAGACCAGTTGGTCACGGTCCCAAAATATTTGGACTTATGAAATTCGGTTTGGTCCCGTGGTCTACAAATTTTAGACGGGACCAGATCGAACCCATGTATATATATTTTAAAAATATTTTTAATAATTAAATATGTTATTTTTTATATAATAATTATATAAGTTAATGATGTAATTTGCGTATAATTTATTATTATCAATCATATAAAATATAAAATAATATATGATATCAATTAATAATAAATAATAAATCATATAATAATTTATGTCATTATGTGTAAATAGTTAATATATTATACATTCATAGAATCATACATACTCTATTATTTACACTTAATTAAAATAAATAGGCAATATTTTTTAAATGCTTAAGTTGGAAGCAAATATGAATAATCTATCTACAATTAAATGACTCGAGCGAAATGTCGAGCGTGGTTCGAGCGAACACTAGGGTTTGTGTCTCGCTCGAGTCCACTGTCGCGTGAGATCAAGCGAACTCGGTTAAGTTTTGCAGAGCCCACTGTTGAACGTATCTCGAGTGAACTCATGGATTGAGTTTCACTCGAGCGCTAGGGTAAAATAAAAAAAAATCATCTCTGAAATACTTATGTCATGAATTAGTAGCTGGGTTGCAATACTAAAGATTTATCGACGGCAAGATGCTAGTTACCTGCAATGTGATGCGTGGAAAATATCATGATGACTAAAGTCACCGCGGAAGTTTCATTACCTATGAAGTAGGTGAAGCCTAGTGAGCTCTCTTTTTTACTTCTCTGAGTTGTCAAGGAAGCGTGGGAAAAAAATAGTTTTCCTACGAGCGAATCAGACTACTGAGCATAACGGTGGTTTTGGCACAGTTTTAGTTGAGATTTTATTTCCATGGGATTAATCTAAGGAGTAAAATAGTAGGGAAAATTCATTGTCTTATTTATTTTACGTACATTCCTTGCCATCTAGCTAACAAATTCCTCGTCTTATTCTAAGATGCTCATAATGTTGGGGAAGAATCCATTCGAAGAATTGAGCTGTGACAAAGTAGATTTTTTCATGATCACACACTAGATCGAGTTATTAATGATTTATCAGCAAATTGCAGGCTATACCTCCAGGAAAGGTGTTGGAAACTTTGATGGGGTAAATGATGCTGGTGGAGATGTAAGCCCATCTGCAAACAGATTGAAGAGCCAGATCAGTTTCCCATCAAGACTTTCTTCTTCCCTAGGTATGTTATCACAGATCTCCGAAATAGGGACTGAAACTGTTGGGGCAAATAGTCCCCTTGATGGAAAACTCGGAAATGGAAGTGATGATGCGCCGTTTTATGGCCTTGGGTTACCGTATGGTTATTGGAATGATCCATCGCATCTTGCAGAGAAGTTTAATGCCATGAAAAGAGAACAAGATGATGATGATGGAAAACTATTTTCTGGTACTCAGGTATCAAATTTGCTTCTGGGTTTGGTTTTCTGCATGATGTCTTGTTGCTAGTTTAATATAATGTGATTTTCTTTTTCCAACAATTAGAATGGAGGAATTGGAACTCGGCCTCAAACATTATCCCGCCACTTGAGTTTACCAAAGACTTCTTCTGAGATTGTGGCCATGGAAAAGTTCCTGCAATTCCAAGATTCCGTTCCTTGTAAAATTAGAGCCAAGCGTGGTTGTGCCACCCATCCTCGAAGCATTGCAGAACGGGTAAAATTTATCTCTGTTGACCTATAAATTTAAGTCTGTTTTTAATTATTGCTCTCTCTAAGCAATATAAATTTCTGTTTTAATTGGCGCGAATGCATACTTCTACTGTAGTGAGCATGATATATTATAGGGGTAAGTCACTTTCAGGTAAGAAGAACCCGGATTAGTGAACGAATGAGGAAACTACAAGAGCTTGTCCCTAACATGGAGAAGGTATGACTTTTCCGAATATAACTTAGCCTGTAGTTATCATACTTCTTTTTTCTTTGAAAATTCAAGATATTTATGTTACTTCTTGGCAGCAAACGAACACGGCAGACATGTTGGACTTGGCTGTCGACTACATTAAAGACCTCCAGGACCAGTTCAAGGTATCAAAGGAAAGTTTAAACTTCTACTCATTACATCTTGCCATATTGTATTCGTTTTCTGCTCACGAATTTATGTACTTCGCAGACTCTTAGTGAGAATCGAGCCAACTGCAAGTGTTTAAGCATGCAGAATCCAGTTTCAAATCAAATTGCCTGACTTCATGATCCTGCTGTACAGAAAATAAGATAGTAATGGAGAAGAATTCTATGGAAACCAGATCTTTTTTCATTTATTTGCTTTGTAATATTATAAAGTGGAACTAGCTAGCTTTAGATATTTCCTTTTCAGTTGCCGTGACACAGGAAGTTGGTAGTGTTTTTTCTGTTTTGATAACAGGTTAAGGTCTGTAAAGCTAACAACACTTCCAATCTATCACACGACATATGAAATAGAGGGGAATTATATATAGTTCATATTAACTAAATATGCGTGCAAGCAACACGAGTACTTATAGCATTTTCCAGCCATCTAAATGCATGGGAGTGTACGTAATTACATGGGTAATTAGATGTATAATGCAGACTTACATCAATGCCGTCGTGTAGAATTTTAAGATAATATAGATCTCATATGATCGTTTGATTATGTGTGTTACCTCAGTTCAATCAAAGTAATTAGAAGAGTTCTACCTTTTTTTTTAACACTGAAAGCCGATACCTGATCTTCTTGATCGATGTAATATATCTCGTTCTGCTGCATATATAATTCTTTGCTGGTTGGGGCAAGACAAACTCTTCATTTAGGGTAGGTTTATTGTGCTGTTCATGTGAATGAATTATGCATGCATGTTGGTATCGACTATATCGAGCCATTTATTGAGGAGCCAATTATTGAGTCCATGTCAACTACTCCATGGAAGAAAATATCTACGGCCTGAACTGCTGCTCGGATGGCATTATGTTCTGTCTCTTTCAATCCATTTTTGCAGAATATGACACTGAATGATTTAAGGCTACAGATTCAATGCTTCCGCCCCACGCGTTTCCTGACCGTTTTTTGGTAGAAAATGATTTGGCCCCAGGCCTTTTTTTGGTAAAGAAAGGAAAAAGGAAAAATGGGTGGTGAGTATTTCCAATGCTTTTTTAAGAAACAAAGTCACCAAAATCAGCTAGGTTGGGACTTTGGGAGGACGGACGCGTGGGGACAGGTCGTGAGCCCCAGCCATAAAGGCGAGTTACTAAAATTGTTCGTCCAACTGCCAACTACGACACAGGTGGATCTGACCGACAGAGTGATGGGTCTTACCGCTCGCACGGAGTAGTATGTTCCTATAAAAAATAGAAATGCTCGGTGTTATCACTATACTACGTATTAATACGTGATTTATTATCTTTTATATTTCTATTTAAATACAAGCATTTACACATGATATAAGAGATGATAAGTATAATTTTTCATAAAAAACTGGACGGTGCTACTCTCCCGCCCAACCATAGCAGTGACCATTAGGCATATTTAGTGAATAAATAATATTTATAATGATAGAGTAGGTAAACTCTTTTGAAAAAAGTAACTCAAAATATGAGTTTTTTAGAATTTTAGCCTGTCTTTTTGTATTTTCGAGAGTATTTTGTCTTGAATATATATTTTTAAACCCTAAACCCTAAACCCTAAACCCTAAACCCTAAACCCTAAACTATCTCATATGGATTGTAGGGAAATTCTCATATGGGTATCCAAACGGTCAGTGAGATTTTTTATTTCATCTATATGTTTTTAACCTTCGTTTATGTTTTGAAATTAATAATTGATATAAACAGTAAAAAGTTAAGTGAACAGTAAAACTAATATAAACAGTGCAAAACTGACATAAATAGTGTAATAAATAGTACAAAATTAACATAAACAATACACAACTGACATAAACAGTAAAAAGTTATGTAAACAGTACACTTTTTTTCCATCCCATTTTGAGATCATTTTCCCTCCCAATTCACGCTTCTTTCCATCTGTTGAAAGTTGAAATCCACCATTTTAATTTTTATTAATATATTTATAACTATTACTCAATAATTATAAAATGATTTTTAATCATTGGTGGAATCCACACTTTTATCAAATCTTAAAAAGTAAAACCTATTTCATCTTATCTCATTATCTAAACACACACTCATTTACAAATTATCTAATCTCATCTTAACTCAAAAATCTCATTGTTATTCAAAAGATCTCATCTCACTTGAACTGCGTAACCAAACGAGATCTAAATAGGATAAATTAAGAGACATGGTAGCATTACCCACTAGTTTAACTAAAAAAACATGTACAACATTGAGTTTGAATGCCATTGGTTATAAAAACACGTTCATCAGATTTTTTATTGGTATTTGACAATAAAGTCTCAACTAATCTCGAGATAGATATGTATCGAGAAAGAGTTTATCGTAAATACACTTTGAATCATTTAAAGGAAAGTTATCCTAGTCTAATGACATGAAGAGAAATATATTCGATTTATACGATCACTCCAGATCTACCATGTACCATGTTACTTCATAGGATCGATCAAGCGAGTATATTCTCAATAAGATCAGATGCATGATCGCATGCAATGTGTTTTTAGTGGTCTGATTCAACGAGCCAGCATAAACATAGGCGTAAAAAATACAAAATTTAGTAGGTCGATTGGGGTTTCCACCAAAAAAGAAGGCCCAAATCTGAATGGACCTCAATCTCAAAAATGGGGCGGTTTACTCAGTCCATTACTTTAAGTGGGTGATATTGCAATTTCGAGTTAAACGGATTCTAAATTGTACTCCCGCCGCTCTCAGGACATTTCAGAAATTTGAAACATCCAACAGGTATGTAACACGTGTCAAAATTTTCCTTCACTGGTTTGTGCTCTATAATACCGCCCATTTACCATTTCGAAATTTTTTGCCCATTCCGGCTTATCTCAATCGAAGAACTTCTTGCTCTTCTTCCTCAGCCTGTTTAGGCGTAAGCAGAGAGCCGCCTCCCTCTCATGCGTTCAAGAACAAAAACCCAAACCCTTTTAATCCCTACTTCACTCAAGGTATAATGTCTCTTCACAGATCTCATATCTGTCTTCTGATTTTTGGTCGTCGCCTTTTTAATCTCATCTTCACTTTCTTTGTGGAAATGAAATATGGGTCCGGATTAATCCTCTTGTTTTCCTGGAAAATGTCGCCGCATTTCTTGATCTAATTTTTAGTATGTTTCAGTTGAAGCGTGACAATGCCGGAATCAAGGGACAGAATGTCGAGGCCCGTAGACCACGCGTTGCTATTTGCTCGCAGGAGATCTGCCAGTGTTGGAGTTCCTCTCGAAGAGCAGGAAACGGATTCAAACTTGTTCGGATCCCCAATCGAAAGAGTAACAATTGCTGCAACGCCAGCAACGCGTGGGCGAACGGCTTTTGGTGCGACAAGAGGTGGTGGGCTCAGAAGAGGTGGATTTGGAACTCCAAGAAGTGTCCGCGGCCGGATTATGTACGGGACTCCGGCATCGGGTAGGGAAAACTCTCAAAGTACTCGCCGAGGTTCGGTTCGGGGTAGACGCGGGAGCAGTTTTTTACCGTCGTACTACCCGAGAACCCCTCTTCGTGATATTACTTCGGTCGTGAGGGTAATGATGCTACTCTTGTTCAGCCTTTTTATTCTCCCGGTTTCTTCTGGTTTGTTTTTAGTTGATTCAATCTTGATTGAATTATTTAGTTAAATTAGAGGCTTTCATTAATTTTCTCAGAATCACTGGTTAATGGCTTTCCTTTCAAGTTATGAATCTTCTTGCTTTTGCTTGATTAAGTAGGGATATTAGTTGGGTTCGTTATGATGAATCTTGTTTAGGGCATGAAGAGCATTTAATGTGCTTGAATAGGAGTTCAGTTTAATTGCATTCACCTATTTAACTTAACAATATTCTTAGCACGGGTCCCAACTTTCTTTTCCTAGTAGGCCTTTCTTTCAGCCTTTCTAGTGACTCCGTAGCTGACTGGATAAAGGAAGAACTAGGAGTTGGATCAAGTTCAATTGGATTTGGTTCTTGAATTAGCAGTTATGTTAGTTTCCCTATTCGGTACAGCAAGAGTTTTCAATTATGGGTAATCTGGTGTTTGTATATTTCTTATTCTGGTATGTTTCTCTTGGTTCCATTTGATTTTGAACTACTTTCGACAAATCTAGTTTAAATGCGTTTTCTCTTGATTGCTAGTGTTCTTACATCCTTTGTTTATCGAACTCAATACCCCGCCTGTTCTTAAATCCTTTGCCAGTGCTTCAACAAAAATTGGCAAAACTATTTATTATTTATATCATCCATTATTTATGAGTTGAAGCTGCAGTTATTTAAAAATTTGATTTGGGTGTTGAGTATATCTTTTGGTTGCTTCACTCGAGCACCAAAATCCACTGGCGTCTATGAAGGCTTTGCTACCGCCTGTAGTTCAAGTACCATGGGAAATGCACTAATTTTTGAAGGTTTTTAAACCATCAGATTGGTGTTAAGTTTTTAACTCAGAGTATTCCACGTGACTTAACCTGGAAAACTTGTCCTAGGCAATAGAAAGAAGAAGAGCTCGCTTGAGAGATGCCGAAGGCCAACAAATTGAGAATCCTGGTACTGAGGGGCAGAGCGTTGTTGATCCTTCTTTACCAGTGACAGGTGCTCAGCTCGAGCACGATCTCTCTTTGACCTCTCCAAACCCAGCTATTGGTGTCAAACCTCGCACACCTGCTGTCGGTAAAGTGCCAAAGATTCTGCTTGGAATCGCTAATGAGAATGCCGGAGAATCAGAGTTCGTGACACCCCAGAAGAAGCTATTAAACTCAATTGACAAAGTTGAGAAAGTGGTAATGGAGGAACTGCAGAAACTGAAGAGGACACCAAGTGCTAAGAAGGCGGAGAGAGAAAAAAGAGTTCGTACTTTGATGTCTATGCGTTGATTCTTTTCAACTTTACAGCAATTAGAGGAGAAACGAGTCAGCGGAAGCACTTAGAATTGAAAGATTGATCATCATCTGATGATATCAGGTACTCATGAAGTAGATATATCTCATATTTTTCCTACTTTGTTGTTGTAGAACCAGATTGGCATGTTTGTTTCTTTTCACCGTCATTCTTTGATGGTTATGAGTGGTTGTAACAATTGTTTTGAGCTGATGTATATAATGGCTATATCTCTCGATTTCGGCTACATTTTTTACTTAGAACGGCCTTAGTCGAGTATGACAAAAGAAGCGTATCCGTACTGTTCTGGGCGTTCGTACAAAGCTCTCCCAAGAATTATTAGAAAAACCGTAAAAATTGTGAGTAATTAGATACAGTGCTATATAATCAAAAGCCTCACGAATCTATTATAACTATAAATAAACAGACTTATAAAGAGATGTTTATATTATAAATAATAATGAATTTTTTCTAAGTTAAATATTACAAATCATTCACCGAACTGAGAGAGACCGCAATTACATGCCTTGTTGTTTCTTTAATAATGCTAAAAACCAAACATGAGGAGATTTGCTAATCAATATTTCACACACCACATACTACACTTATTTTTATTTAATTTTTTTGATATTATTCTTCTTAAACTAATTGAGTTCTTTTACTTATTATTCATACATCACACATTTGGTAAGGGAAAAAAAAATTATGTGTAATGTATGATATAAAGATGATGAGTAAAATTTTTCTTATCATTGAGCTTCTTTCAACCTTATGGACCACTGAGGACGGCTATTGGCATACTTTCTTACCGATCGTTATCATATCAATGGTAATCGTCATCAATATTATCGATCGATTATAATGCTGCATATATATAATTCTACACTGAGAAAAATGTTGGATTTTTCTGTTGTACGAAATTTATTTTATTTTTGAATCTGAATAGAGAGATATTAATAAAATCAAAACTTAAGTCGTAGTAGTTAATTATAAGATAGAGAGAGAATAAATTTTGTTTATAGTCTCAGTCATCCTTTCGTTTTCCTGCGTTTGTCGACGTCAAATGTGATGTGAATATCCACCCATTCCCCCCCCAAGTGCGACGAAACAAAATCCCTTCTTCAGATATTGAAAATTGAGTTTTTTTTTTTAAAAAAAGGACGGTACTCTAATTTTATTGATAACGTTATATATATGATTATTATCTCTTCCATCGTAAAAATAATTAATTATTATATATCAATTTTCATTATTAACTGCACAAATGATTTAGTGGCAGGTCTTTTTATCCCCTTTCTTCAGCTTAAACCGACGATCCCACTTTTGGTTATCATATCACGATAAATCAACAGAATTTTTCCAAGAAATTTAAATAATCATCTGATTTATATTACAACGCTTATTATGGCTGTGATTGATATGACGTATAGAGGGCCATCACAGTCATGAGTCAACCTGCATCCCCATAGTAAATGACCCTCCACGAACCTTATTCCGAAGAGATTGCAAGAAAGATTGGGCAAGATCGTTCGTTTTCATATGAAAGATTGAGATAAAGATGATGCTCCGGTTATTATCTCATTGATCAGGTTCTTTCAATTCTATATATGGACCACACTGCAGATGGCTGCTAGTTGAGCTATGACAAAATAGCATTAAAAAATCATCATCAGCATCACGCATTGACAAAAAGATTGTTTATGCAGAGAAAGTGTACGTTTCTAATATAATTATTCTCAAACCAATGGAGATTAAAGATGGTAAGATATCACATCCATGCATAGGCAACTGCTGACATCTAGCAAAATGTCCGTACAAATTTATTGATCCATAAGAGAAACAATGCACAGGGGTTGAATAAAAATTCTCCTATACCTTTCTTTCATCAACGTGAAATCGCCTGCTGGCAATTGCTTTGTTACAAACATGAATTCAACGATGCTTGATTTCCAAAACTTTGCAATACTTCTCATCTGTCTAGCCCCCATTTGGTTGATAGGATTCTTTTTTATCAGACCTCGAACCAAACCACGCCTTCCTCCGAGCCCACGAGCCCTACCGATCATCGGACACCTCCACCTCCTCAGCAGAATCCCTCACCAAGCTCTTCACAAACTCTCAAACCAACATGGACCTTTGATGTACTTACTCTTTGGCTCCAAACCTTGTGTCATTGTTTCCTCTCCGGAAATGGCCAGAGAGTGCCTCAAAACAAACGAATTTTGTTTCCTGAACCGCCCCAAAATGGCTAACATAGACTATCTCACGTATGGCTCCGCTGACTTCACCATGGCACCCTACGGACCCTACTGGAAGTTTCTGAAAAAGCTTTGCATGACCGAACTTCTTAGCGGCCGAACACTTGAGCAGCACCTTCCTATCAGGGACCAAGAAATAAAGCAGTTCTTACAGCTATTGCTTAAAAAGGCTAAGGCTAATGAGGCAGTTGATGTTGGAGCAGAACTAATAAGGTTGACAAACAACATAATATCGAGGATGGCACTGAGAAAAAGATGTTCAGAGAATGAAGACGAAGCTAACGAGGTGAGGAAGTTGGTGGAAGAGATGTGTGAGCTCGCTGGTAAAGCTAATGTGTCGGAGATGATTTGGTTTTGTAAGAATTTAGATTTGCAAGGATTTGGTAAAAGGCTCAAGGATGTGCGCGACAGGTATGACGCTATGATGGAGAGGATAATGAAGGAACACGAAGAGGCTAGGAAGAAGAAGGAGATGGCAGTTGATGGAGGTGATGGGATAAAAGATGTTCTGGACCTTTTGCTTGATGTATACGAGGACGAAAGCTCCGAGATTAGAATGACCAGAGAAAATATCAAGGGCTTCATTATGGTAAACGTTTCCCTTGACTATTAGAATTGTAACTACTGTTAGCTATTATGTTTTTTGTTCCTTCATTTTTTTGGTAAAACTAAAAAAGATTTGTCCTTACTAGTCGCTCCCCTGCATCTGGCTAAAACTGAGAATTGAATTTTGTATCATGCAGAATATGTTTGGAGCCGGGACAGACACGTCGGCCGTGACAACTGAATGGGCAATGTCGGAGCTAATAAATCATCCAGATGTGATGGCTAAAGCAAGGCAAGAGATCGATATGGTAATTGGAAAGAGCAAAATAGTTGAGGAGTCTGATATAGCTAACCTTTCCTACATCCAAGCTATAGTGAAGGAAACTCTGAGGCTTCACCCAACTGGTCCATTGGTTGTGAGGGAGTGCACTGAAGACTGTATTATAGCTGGTTATGAAATTCCGGCAAAAACCCGGCTCTTTGTTAATGTGTGGTCTATCGGAAGGGACCCAAACCACTGGGAGAATCCTCTTGAGTTCTGGCCGGAGAGATTTCTTAACAAAGCGGAGATGGGAAAGAGCCAATTGGATGTGAGGGGGCAACACTTCCATCTGCTGCCATTTGGGACTGGAAGAAGAAGCTGCCCCGGAGCAACGTTAGCATTGCAGGTTGTCCAAACAACCTTAGCTGTTATGATTCAGTGCTTTGAATGGAAGGTTGGCGATGGAGGACATGGTAGTGTGGACATGGAAGAGGGGCCGGGGATTTCCCTTCCAAGGGCTCATCCTCTGGTTTGTGTCCCTGTGGCTAGGCTGAGTCCATTTCCATTAATTTGACTCGTACTTGTGGGAGCTTCTAAATCCTAATATGCTCAATTCTCTTTGGTGTCGAGAGCTCAAGTCTGCGTGCCTGCATTTATTCATATACATATGAAACACTTTTGTTTCTTCTTTCGAGTCTCAAAAGTTATGGAGACTCTGAATATTCCTGGGTGCCATCAGTAATTTCGTGTCTATAAATGGTCCTTTTTTCTTCGTTATTTCTGGGTTTTATTTCTATTTTGATGTGTTGACGATGTACAGTAGCATGGTCTTGTCTTCTCTGATTTCCACTGTACAAACTGAAGCAAAACTGAATTAAACGGATTTGGGCAGGATAATCAAACCATAAATTCAATTGCTACCACATAGAATTTGTATAAATCAATGAAAGTGGAAATGCAATCTTTAAATATCCACGACCTCTATACGCTGAAGTAATGCTATAGTTGATAACAAAAATACATCCAAGCGGTGTGTTTACACGACTTGTAAGTTATAAACACCAGAACTCTTGTAAATATTATCATGGTCCAGGGATTCTTTCAATCGACGGATGACAGAGTTGTTGGGAAGAGGAAGGAGTTGACAGAGTTGGCTAACCGAATCCGTGCTTTAAAATTCAACCCTCTGGTCCTTCGGGTCATTTATCTGGTTTTGGAATTCTACAAGCTCAACCTATTTGGGTGGACTCTGCAGAGGCCTTTTTCAAAAGGAGATGCCTCAAAACCTAGAAGAACTCCAAGAAAACAAGAATCTACCTATTATTCAGTGTAATTTGGCAAAAACAAAATGGTTCCTTCCCCATATTTTTATACACAAGTCTAGATATATACTACGAATGATTTATTTATCATGATTATAAATTTTGCAGCTTCCAAAATAGGCATTTCTCAGTGTGGGGTATTTTTATTGAACAGTTGATGGTCGATCAAAAAGGCCCTGTGAATTAAGGAGCAAGAACCCCGGATATGTGCTTACTGGACGGCCTTTTCTAGAAACTGAGATTCCAAATTATCCGATTTGTCATGTGGGTTTTTTCTTTCTATTTGGCACACATCTGCACCGTTGGAGATCCATTTATATAAAATATAATATGGTAAGTGATCATGTATTATGATCGTCTGGTACATAATTTAATTTCTGTCTGGGAAATATATAAAAAAGTCCAAGACTTTGAATTGGGGGTGGTGGAATAGAATCTGTGATACTCCTCCGTATATAATTTACATTTATAAATTTAATTTAAATAATTGAAATATAAAATCATTTAGAATATATCATATTAATAAACATGATTGAAAATGACAAATTTTAAAATGAATATAAGAATCACCTATAAATAAAATGAAATCCGAGAAATAAAAAGAGGCGGTCTGTTAAGATAAATATAAATAATTAAATAAGTCTCTTCCCATTAACTTCAGATTTTGGAATAAGCAGTAATTTTACATAATATCAGAGTAAAGATTCTTAAATCTGATTCTTCCATCAACTTAAGTTTTTACACATTAACTATGCTAAAAAATGATTGGTGTTTTGATTTTTTTTAAAACTGTAATAGATCATGTTATAAGTTGTGTGTTACCGCACCAACTTATGTGTAGTAAAACTCTTAAAGAGCACATTGTGTTTCTAGCCTGTTTTGACATGTTTAATAATTAATTAAAAAATTTTCAATATAACACAGCCCATTTCAACTCATTTAATGTAAATGGGTTGACTAACATGCATAACTTATTTAACTTAATTAACATAATTTCACATAAAAGTAAAAACCTTTATTTATTAGTATCCACAATATATAAAAAAACAATAAGACTATCTACTAAAAAAAAGTATCAATATTTTTCAGATTTTTCAAATATCAATAAAACCAATATTATAAACCTAACAATAACAAATATGAGTATATGTCCAAATTTACAATTCTAATAATAAAAACATAAGCATATTGAAAAAATTCAATATTACAACCTAACAATAATAAGATTGTACTTTTGAAATAAAATTTAAACATGTTAAGCAAGTTGAATCGTTTATTAATCGTGTTTTAATGGATCAATCCGTTTTGATCAAAATCTATTTATATCAAAGTCAAATTCGCTAATTTCGTATCATATTTATTTTGAATTCATGGATAGTACCACATTCATATTGCCACCCATTTAGATGCCTTGTTCTTTCTTAATAGTGCAGATAAACAAATACTGCTAAAATCAAACGTGAAATTGAAGAATAAACTAGTATATAAAAAGGGATTGAGATTCGATTTGCTATATATCATCGACTTTCTTTCAACCTCATGGCCCCTAAGGACGGCTATTGGCGTCGACGTCCTCTCTTACCGATCGTTACCATATCAATGGTAGGCCACACAACAATAATATCAATGGTAATCGTCGTCAATGTTATCGGTCGATCGATCATCATGCTGCATATATATATATATATATATATAAATTATATCATGAATATAAATTATACACTCGAGAAACATGCTGGATTTTTCTATTATACGAAACTTATTTTATTTTTCAATCTGAAAGAGAGAGGTATTAATAAAAAGAAATAATATTTGTAATCATAGAATCTATAAGTGTGATGCATTCATTTTAAAAATATAGTAAATATGAGATCCACATAAAAAAATTAATTTTTTAAGAGTAATGCTATATACATTACTGCATTACTCGTAGAGTGAGTAAACGCCGCCAATCACTTTGAAAAATAGTAGAGTTTATTATTAAAAAATTAATTTTTTTTTCATATGGATCTAATATTTACTCTTTTTTAAATAGATTACATAGTACTTGAACATTCCACGACTGTAAATATCATTTTTCATTTTTTAATAGAAGACTCTACTCTTTTTTAAAATGAGTACGTGACACTTATACAACACATGATTGTATATAATCTTATTCATTAATAAAACAATAACAATTACGTACGAGTTGTCCAACCTTGTTACAATATTCCCAGTTAGTCATCCTTTCCATAATTTCCTGCGTTTGTCGACGACAATGTGCTGTAAATATCAACTCATACCCCAGATGCGACGAAACAAAATACGTTCTTTAGGTATCAATTATTTGAATTGAGAACACTCGTGAAACTCCCTTAATTAATTAATTAAGATGGTAAGATATCACGTGCATCCATGCACAGGCAACGTCTGCTGACATCTAGCAAAATGTGCGTATAAAAATTAGTTGAATCCATAAGACAAACAATGCACCGGGGTTAAATAAAATAGCAATCATATATAACCTCTCCAACCTTCACACATAATATTTTTTTAAAATTTTAAGTCTTTTAAATTTTTTAATATTTTTTAAATTTATTTTTTTTAAACAAATTCAATTCTTCTATTCATTATTCATATATTAAATATTTGATAAAAAATAAAAAATAAAAAATAGTGTGTGGAGATTATGCGAATAGTAAGAGGTTGTGTAAATTTTTTAACATAAAGAGTGTAAAGTCTCCTATACCTTTCTTGAAACAACAATCTGGCAATTGCTTTGTCACAAACATGAATTCAATGATGCCTGATTTCCAAAACTATGAAACGCTTCTCATTCGTTTAGCCTCAATTTGGTTGATTGGATCCTTTTTTATCAGACCTCGAACCAAACCACGCCTTCCTCCAAGCCCACGAGCCCTACCGATCATCGGACACCTCCACCTCCTCGGCAAAATCCTTCACCAAGCTCTTCACAAACTCTCAAACTGACATGGACCTTAATTTGATGTACATATATGCTTTGACTCCAAACCTTGTGTCATTGTTTCCTCTTCGGAAATGGCCATAGAGTGCCTCAAAACAAATGAATTTTGTTTCCTAAACCGCCCAAAATGGCTAACACAAACTATCTCACATATGGCTCCACTGACTTGACCATGGCACCCTATGGACCCTACTAGAAGTTCATGAAAAAGCTTTGCATGACCGAACTTCTTAGCGGCCGAACACTTGAGCAGCACCTTCCTGTTAGGGACCAAGAAATAAAGCGGTTTTTACAGCTATTGCTTAAAAAGGCTAAGGCCAATGAGGCAATTGATGTTAGAGCACAGCTCATACGGTTGACAAACAACATAATATCTAGAATGGCCACTGAGAAAAAGGTGTTCGGAGAATGAAGATGAGGCTGACGAGGTGAGGAAGTTGGTGGAAGAGATGTGTGAGCTCGCTGGTAAAGCTAATGTGTCAGAAATGATTTGGTTTTGTAAGAATTTAGATTTGCAAGGATTTGGGAAAAGGCTAAAGGATGTGCGCGACAAGTATGACGCTATGATAGAGAGGATAATGAAGGAACATGAAGAGACAACGAAGAAGAAGGAGACGTCAATTGATGGAGGTGATGGCATCAAGATGTTCTGGACAGTTTGCTTGATGTATACGAGGATGAAAGCTCCGATATTAGAATGGCCAGAGAAAACATCAAAGATAATGGTATACATTTCCCTTGACAGGAACGGAGAAACAAAACACATATACATACGCATTTTTTTGTTACTTTATTTTGATCGTAAAACAAAAAAAGATTTGTCCTTACTAGTCGCTCTTCTGCATCTGGCTAAAACTAAGAATTGAATTTTGTATCATGCAAAATATGTTTGGAGCCGGGACAATTGAATGGGCAATGTCGGAGCTAATTAATCACCCAGATGTGATGGCTAAAGCAAGGCAAGAGATCGATATGGTAATCGGAAAGAGAAAATTAGTTGAGGAGTCTGATATAGCTAACCTTCCCTACATCCAAGCTATAGTGAAGGAAACTCTGAGGCTTCACCCACCAGGTCCATTGGTTATGAAGGAGTGCACTGAAGACTGTATTATAGCTGGCTATGAAATTTCGGCAAAAACCCAGCTTTTTGTTAATGTGTGGGCTATCAGAAGAGACCCAAACCACTGGGAGAATCCGCTTGAGTTATGGCTGGAGAGATTTCTTAAAAAAGAGGAGATGGGAAAGAGCTAATTGGATGTGAGGGGGCAACACTTCCATCTGCTGCCGTTTGGGACTGGAAGAAGGAGCTGCCCCGGAGCAACATTAGCAATGCAGGTTGTCCAAACAACCTTAGCTGTTATGATTCAGTGCTTTGAATGGGAGGTTGGCAATGGAGGATATGGTAGTGTGGACATGGAAGAGGGGCGGGGGTTTCCCTTCCATGGGCTCATCCTCTCGATAGTGTCCCTGTGGCTAGGTTGAGTCCATTTCCATTATTTTGACTCTTACTTGTGGGCAGCTTCTAAATCCTACAATGCTCAACTCTCTTTGGTGGCGAGGGCTCATGTCTGTGTGCCTCATTTATTGATATATATGAAACACTTCTTAATTTGTTTTTTCTTTCGAGTCTCAAAATTTATGGAGATTGTGAATATTCCCGGTTGCCATTAATAAGTTCATTTCTACAAATGGTCATTTTTTTCTTCTTTATTTCTTGGTTTTATTTTTATTTTGAAGTGTTACGATGTACAGTAGCATGGTCTTGTCTTATTGATTTTCCGCTTTACAAACTGAAGCAAAACTGAATAAAATGGATTTGGGTTGGATAATCAAACCATAAATTGTATTGCTACCACATTGAATTGTAAAAATCAATGAAAGTAGAAATACAACCTTTAAATATGCACATGACCTCTATACACTGAAGTAATGCTATAGTTGATAACAAAAAGACTATTTGCAAACTTGTAAGTTATAAGTAGCGGAATGAACTCTTGTAAATATTGTTATGGATTCTTTCAATTTCTTTCAATCAAACGGATGACAGAGTTGGCTAACTTCATAGTTACCATGTTTTCTTGATCAAGTTGATAAAGTCATGACAAACATTAGTAACAGTTGAATCCAAGCTTTAGAATTAAGCCCTTTGCAACTTCAGTCTAAAGTTAAATGTGGTCTTTTATATGGGTTTGTATATTGCAACTTCCAAATAGGCATTTCTTCGTGTGGGGTTTTCTATCAAACATTTAATGGCAGATCAAAAAGGCCTTGATAAGGTGTAGAAGCCAGTGTAAGGTTTGAGAAATTTGAAGTAAAATAGTTGGTAGTCGTTGTATCAGGAAACCAGGAATTTGAGTGAGAATTTTCAGATGGTAGAGTGGCTTGATATGTTTGATTGAAGCCATGATAGCAGGAGAGGGCAATGTGCCCGGGTTTATGACAAACTTGGCATAAAGACCGTGTATTTCCTGGTTGAGAAGAAGAGAAAAAATTAGGAGGCTGCCCCCCACGCCCATGTCTACCACCTCGAGAGTAAGAGCTACGACCCCTGTTGAAATGTGATGGAGCTCTCAGACTTGTTGTATGAGCTGCAAGAGGAGAACCTGAAAGCAACAACTGGGTTGGTCAGTCAAATGTGCTTCATGGTTAAGAATCTAGCTGTAAATCTGATGAGAGGATAGGGGGTCTGGGCATGTAGTAATAGCAGTGACCACTAACTCATAGTCTAAGCCAAGGCCAGCCAACAAATAGATGGAGAATTGAGAAGAGGATAGAGGGTGGCCAGTTGCTCCAAGAAAGGCAGCAAGGGACATTGCTTTATGGTAATATTCATGTGTTGAGGACTGGGCATCATAGAGGCTTTGTAGTGTAATCCATATTTGACGTGAGGTAGTGAAGTCAAGCACATGGGAAAGGATAGTATCGGTCAAGGAAGAATTAAGAGCATAGATGATAAGTTGATGTTGTAGTATATGACTCATATTGAGTGGAACACTTATATGGAGAAAGCAGGTTGATGTCGGAAGTGAAGCGAAGTAGAGTGAGGGGAGCATCTATAATTGCCCGGGACAATTAATAGGTTGGGGGTGCGGGGGCGTTGCCTTCGTAGTATGGTACAGGAGTATTATTGGAATTTTCTAATACATTTTGTATGGCTAGGGTTTAGTATAAATACATATGATGTAATCCTACTTTGACAGTTAGTGAAAATTTAGCCCACACTCTTGTGGATATATACACACTGCTGAACCACGTTAAATTTGTATATTTTTCTTACTTTCTCTTTTTCGTATTGTTCATCATAATTGTCACACTTAGCACAACAGTTGATCTTGTAGCCATAAAGCTGATGACCTTTGAGGAAGGAGATGATCTGCGCACGGCATAACAAGTAGTTATTGATAGTGAACTTGGGACCACTTGCATCCATAAAATTACAGGTAATTACAACAACCTTACATTTACATTTACATAAAATTTCATTTGCATTTTACAACAACCTTGGGTCAAGGGACACTTGCACCCATTTGTTATTGCCCAGATTCTTCTAGATGATTCGAGCTGGTAGCATGACTGCCTTAATACGGAGGAAGAACCCTGGTGTATGCTTACTGCTTTTCTAGAAACTCAGATTCCAAATTATCCAATTGGGTCGTGGATTTCTTTCTTTGATCCTGATTGGGTTGGGCCTCTACATAGAAATACTGACCCTTATCAGAGGGTATGCCACCTGATGTTTCGTGGTAAGCAAATCTGTCTATCCAATTAAATGTTTCCTGGCAAGTTGTGAATGCATTGTGTATTTATGAGTTATTGATATGAGGCGGATACAGGAAAAAAGGGCTGCTAGTTATAATCCAGAAGTTCTTGGTAATCGTCTTGTGAAATTTTATAACAAACCATAGAGATACGATTTAAAAAGAAAGAGAGAGAAAAAAAAGGGGAGAGTTTCTAGTAGATTTGGATAGTGAGATAGAAATTTTTTATTTTAGATGAAAGTTTAAAATATTATTTTTTAATATTATTATTATTATTATTTTAAGATTTAAAAAATTGAATTAAGATTTGAAAAAATAGAATTATTTATTATATTTTATATAAAAATTTAAAAAAATTATAAAGATGAAATGATGAGAGAATTATCAAATCTTTATTTATGAAAATTTGAATTATATTTGAAAATAATATGGGACGGATGTATCTCCCCTTTGCAGAATTCGTACACCCTACTTGTGAGAATCCTGGCTAAGGTTGTTGCAGAGACGAGCAAATTCAATTGTCATTTGGAGTCATTATTGCATCTTCATCGAGAAATTGTATTTATTAGTGCACTTCGGGATAGACATAATAATAAGGCTATGCTATATTGTAATTTATTAGTGCACGGCTTTCACGCTGGCCACACCGTCATTTGTTTCTACTGTCAAGAACGCCGTGTCATTAGCCTGGTTGTAACAAAGGAACGTACTCGTCCTAAAACATCCACTTCTGCATCCCCTGGGCTGTGTGGATTTTTAATTTTTTTTTTTTAATTTCTTGTTGGCACAATTATCTGCACCGTTGGAGATCCATTTTAATAATACAATAAATCTTTCTAACCTTCCATCACTCTATATTTTATTTTTTTTAAAATTTTTTTTAATTTTTTTATTAAATAATTTTTATATAAATAGTAAATAAAAAATTTGAAATATTTAAAAAAAAAAATTCAAAAAAAAATTAAAAATATATTAAAAAATATGGAGTGTGGAGTATGGATGAATAGTAAGAAGTTGTATTTAATGTGGGTAAGTGATTTATTATGATCTTCTGGTATATAAATTTTCTGTCCAGGAAGCGTTATCTATCCGGATAGAACAAACTTAATTATTATCAGAAACTTCAAAGAAATTAACAAAATAATAGAAAAAGGAACGGGATCAAACGCCCGGGAAACGTTTTAGGAGTACTAATCCAATGACTCCATATTTGTACTGGAGTCCGCTTCAGTTTCCTGGGGAGTCCTTCGGCCACTCCATGATCGATCGATCACTTGCAGCTGGGAAGCGGCGCGCCGCACAAGCACCTGTTGTGAAAATACGAGGAGTAGTCGAAGCTCTGCAACTTACCACCCACTGGAATCTGACCACACAGCCTGTTATAACTCACATTCAAGAATTGCAGATTCAGTGCCGTCATCTCCACCGGAATGCCCCCGTTGATCTTGTTGTGGTTAAGATCCAACGAAGTCAAGCTCTTGGGGAACTCCACCTTGGACAGATTGAACTCGAATAAGTTCCTCGACAGGTCCACAATCTGCGTGGTCTTGTTCGAGCTGAAAACTACGGACGCGTCTCCTTCGAGCATGTTACGCGACAGGTCTATAAAGTTGAAGTCCATGTTTGCGAACGAGGCTGGGATTGGACCGGATAGTTTGTTGTGAGAGAGATACAAGTATGTTAACTTGCTAAACGTACCGAAAGAGTAGGGGATCCTTCCGGTGAGTTTGTTGCGGTCCAAGCGAAGCGCATTGAGGTTTGGAAGCAGGGAAAGTGAGGGTGGGATAGAACCGGAGAGGTTGTTGAAGGAGAGGTCGAGGAAGGTGAGGTTCTCGAGCTTGCTGAGGAAGTCAGGAACTGGGCCGGAGAGGTTGTTCCAGTTGAGCCTGAGAAAGGTGAGGCGTTGGAGCTTGGCAATGGCGGGCGGGATGGGGCCGGTGAGGTTGGGCTGTTTGTGGAGATCGAGAGTTTCGAGGAAAGGGAGGTCACCCACCGCGGCAGGGATTTGGCCGGAGAGTGAACCGGTGACGATGGAGAGGGAGTTGATACGGTTGGAGGTGGGGTCGCATGTGACGATGTACCAGTCGACGCAGCAGTCTGTGTCTGATTTCCAAGAGGTAAGGACATAGGGGTTATTGAAGGCGGCCTTGATTTTGAGCAAGACTTTCTTGTCTTGAGGGTTACAGAGCTCGGAGTGGGCGGAGAAGAGGAGGGTGGTGAAGAAGAGGGAGAAGAGGAGAGGGGTTGCCATATTGGGAAAAGATTGTCGGTGTGAAATTTTGATCCAGATTAGAGTGATATTTATGAGCTCTTCCTTTTTTTTATCTTTCTCGGATCTATCGATGCTGAAAGCTTAGACAGCTCTGCCTAATAGTCCAGCAGTCGAGTGGAAGCGCAATGGCAATTTAGGCAATTCATTAAGAAAAGTCAAACACGGCTGAATCTTAATTCTGAACAGATCTAGTAGGCTTGCAAACTCACTTAACAGGTCAAATCTCACGCAATGTTGTTGAATGGATGGCTACTGAAATACCATTTCCCCACAGCCATTTGTTTTAGATTGAAACATAATCCAAGACAAATATGGAGACATTAAGACGCCAAGTGATTAATATTGGGATGATTGGGCGATTAAGAAGCCACTAATACAGACTCAATACTTGGAATTTAGGCAAGTCAAAAGTTGGGGCTTCTTTGTCCTTATCTACATAAAACATTTGAAGAGATGCCTTATAATATACATACAAATAAGATTTGCCAGATTCTATCTCATCTACAGATATTTAATCCTCCACCACATAGACCTTCCCCAAGTTCGTTCCAGCAGATGTTGAGGTGTGCTAGGAAAGCAACATGATTGCACGTTTCTTCTACCATCGAATTGAATAAAATATTATCAATCATCCTAAAATTACAGTGAGATCTTGGTACTTCGGTTGAGTTCAAGCTTCAAATATTTTTGTATCAGTTGGAACGATGCCTATTTAACCAATTTTAAACCAATCTCAGAAACAATTTTGAACAAGCCACCTTGTTCCAAATATTACTTCAATCTGGTGCAAGGCAGTTTTCCCGTTTTGCTGCCATATATTATATGGCATATGCTTTGAATATATGCGTTTTTGTTGCGTAAAACACTTGAATTGCGGGTCAATTCTAGGGGTGTTCATCCGGGCCGGGTTTTAACCCGGCCCGGTCCGGAACCCGGGAAACCGGATTCCGGGTTCCGGCCCGGATATGGGCCGGAACCCGGGTTGTAAAACCCGGTCAACCCGGTCCGGGTTCCGGGTTTTAAA